>NEWO01000203.1:319036-333854 GCA_003013225.1 Phalaenopsis aphrodite
AGGTAGGAAGAAGTGCAAATCAAATATAATATGAACAAAAATTTGTAAAAACAAAATTTACACCAAAAACTCGATCATAAATCAAGTAGCTTCTCAGAAAACAGTGAAAAATGAAATTTTTAAATTGTTGCAAAAAAAAGGGAGATAAGTAACCTTTAATCTTCATCTTTCTTGGAAAGCCTCCTAGCTGTGACTTGGTTGACCACCAGACCAAACAAAATGCCCAAGTAGCACTTTTGTCAAACATGGCTGCACTAATAAATTAATAGTCGAACAAGCCACATCGACCAAAATAAATCATCTTATATTGAACCATCACAAAAATGCCTTCTATTGTTGGCCTTTATACGAGCTTTATACATAGCATAAATGCATGTGTTAAAATTCAAGATTTTTTTTTAATAAGGTCCCTTTTGGGGCAGCTTATAAGTTTGAGGAGCGTTTTCAAAACACCGCCGTACCATTTGGTTCGCGCATTTCACCAGCTTATCTGAAACTGTGTTTGGGTTCTTACACTAAACGCAGGCCGCAGGTCGACCCCTACGGCCGGCCCGCGGGCTGCGTTTCAAAATAAGCAGTTTATCCTGAAACACACAAAACTTTTTTTTTTTTTCTAATCATAGAGACACTAATCAGTGCACAATAAAAAAAAAGATATTTTCTAATCATTGAGGCATTATATCATATATTGATGCCATTTGATCTAACTCTTTCATCTTGAGAGAAAAATAATATATAATGGTTTTCTCTTTTTATATATTTTCTTACATATTTTTGTACATATAATTAAGGTATTGTTTGTTCCATTCTTCATTTTTTATTGTGTCTCCAGTTACTCATCCTCTATCGAAACCGTCCTTAAAATTTTTTATGCTGTCACCATTCAAGCTAGGTGGGAAGAGAACTACGGAATTGCAGCTTACAGAGACCACCATTTTTCTCATCATTTCATTATGCTCTTGTCTGAAACCAATCAGCAAAGTAAGTAAGATGAGGTGGCAAGCCATTTATGGTTAAAATTGAGGGAAATTTTGGGTTGTTGGCTTTTCCTTCCCATGGGTCCTCCAAAGTCTCCATCTTTTAGATTTTTGGCATCCTAGAGAAGGCTTGGAGTTGTTTGTTCTTCATGTTCTTTCTAGAGAAAAAGTTAGGGATTTCTTTAGGAGGAGCTTGGTTAACAAAGAGGGAAAGGTGATTGCTCTCCTACGGTGAAGGAGAGCTTCTTCATATCTTAGGCAAGGATCATCAGAGCTTTGTCGGAACTTCACCAGAGCTCAGAATTCCAATGAAACTTCACTGAGCTCTCATCTGATGGGCGTGCCTTGTCATTTCTTTGGGATGGAAAGGAATGAACCTCATCAAAGCTTCATCAAAACTTCAACAAAATTTTGTCGTAGCTCGAACAAGAAAAGTGAATGCATCTTCAACCTTTGCGGTAGTGAGACAACTCGTAAACTCTTAGGATTTTCTTTTCTGCAGAGTTTATTTCTAGATGTTCAAGGATTTAGGTTAGTATTGTTTGTGCTAAGAGGAAACCCCATAGGATTAAGAGTTTCTCACTTCCCCTGAAAATTCAAAGAGCAAAAACTACCCCTTTCCTTTCTTAGATTAAAAATCTAAAAGCCTGGGTTGCACTAATTCCATCGTTCACTTCACTGATTTCATCCAAATGGGCATTTGAAATCCACTGATCAAGAAGATGAAGGCATTCCCTTGGTCATCGTCATCTTCTTAGTCACAGAGAATCTTCCTCGTGAGATATTCCCCACCAAGTGCCATGCAAAAAAAGATAGTAATCTTGTTGCTTAGTGCAGCAAGGCATTGGTACACCATTTAATCGTTTGCCCTCCCTAGGTTTCCCGTGATATCGCTAGGATGATCCTGATTTCATCGTCGGAATTGAATGGGTCTGTTGTAATGCTTTTTTTTGCATTTATATACTTGTGTTCAAGACATGATTTTAAAATTGCATTGAAAAATGCTCACTTTTGTTCTCGATCGATCACCCACGCTAGTCTGATTGATTGACTAAGTCGGCTCGATCGATCAACCACTATCAGTCCGATCGGTTCGACAGAGTAGATCGGACGCCAACACTGGTTTGATCGACCACTTTCTTTGGCTCAACCAATTGACTGTCGATCAACCACCCACGTCGGTCTAATCAACCATTTTTGTTGGCTTGATTGATTGACTGTCATAGGTCCTATCTCGACCCATTCTCGTCAATTGGCCGCCCAGCTGATCTGTTTGACTGACTTTGGTCTTTTCAATCAATCAACCGCCACCAACTCGATCACATTAATCGAAACTCCTTAGTCAATCGGTTTCCTAGCTCAGCTAGAACAGCCACCTTCATCAGTTTGATCAATGGACTAACATCATTCCAATCAGTTTGACATACCCTTTTTCGTCGATCGACTACCCACGCTAGCCTATTTGACCTCTTTTGTCAACTTGATCAATCAACCACTATCGATTATTTTGGATTGATCGAGTCTACTTGAATGCTGCATAATTGCATGGTTGTTTTGTACTGATTGCATGAACACATTCGCACCATGCACCTTGTTGTGCATCCATGAGCATATGCCACATATGCTCATGGTGGGCGTTTATGGCCCTCTCTAGGATGACTATTCTTGTGACATTTTCATGTCACCATGCACTAACACCTTATGTGTATGAACTCTCATTTGCACTCTTGCATGTTTATCCATACTTGAATGTTGTATGTTTTTCATGTGTTTGTAATTTGCAATTGAGCTACGCCCTCCTTGACACACTCACCTACGAGTCACTGCCTCTCAGCACACTCACCCCTGAGACATTGGCTCCTCGACACACTCACCCTTGATTCATTGCTTCTTTGACACACTCATCCCAGAGTCATTGCCCCCTCGGCACACTCACCTTCGAGTCACTCCTGCATCAACACACTTACCCCCCGAGTCACTGTCACCTCAACACACTCATCTTCACCTATGTTTATATGCATTACATGCACCACTCCGTTAAATTAGTGCATTTGTCATTAGCATTTGACTTCATATTCTAGTAGCAAATGTTTGCTACTTTTCAATCGCTCTTACACTGATAGAATGATCACACTACATTGGATCAGTTTTAGTTTGCATGTGTTTTCCAACCGTCTTAATGATGAAGCTGCCTTGTTAGATGAGTGATTATTTATTGGTTATAATGTAGAAACTAGTATTGGTTGCAAGGATGTATCGGTGGGTAATACTAGCTATTTCATCGTGGACCAACATGCATATGTTGTGCTAAGGTTCCAAGGGGGTCTAATAGGCGTCACTAGGCGTTTTCTTTTCTTAGGACAAAATTTAAGAGTACAAATATATATATATATATATATATATATATATATATATATATTGCTTTATGCACCATGTTTTGAAAATCTACTTTGAAACTACTTGTGTCCTTACCTTAGGCTATTTATAAGGTCAGCCTTTATAAAACTTATGTTTTATTAAAAAACTTGCATCTAGTGGCACTTTTTAGAATCATTAGAACCTTAGGATGGGGACGGAGATGGTGACCTCATCAAAACATATGCCAACCTTCTAACTTAACCTTGCACTCACGTAGATGGTGTGATAGGACACAATATGTTAGATAGTGTGTTAGGCTAAGGACTGAAATGGTTTGTAGTTTTTTTTTTTGATGTCATGACTGTAGTTCCATGTTGGTTTGGTTGCCCTAAATAGACAACACATTTTCTGTTGCTTTGTATGTTTATTGGGTGAGCGACATGTGCACTACTATATTAGGGGTAGTCTAATTTGTAGGGAGTCAGGTCTACGAGGGAGGAATTGTAATGATTTATCTAATAATAGTTTCTACAAGTGTTGTTAACTCTCCTTCATCCTGGCATGGCACACGACATTGCATGTATGTAGCTTTATATTAAGCTTATTTTCATGTAGGTCGAGTCTTGTTTTTTTTTTTACTTTTTCTATGTACTTTTTTAGAGTCTGTATAAGATTCTTGTATTATAAATAAGGTATGGACATGAGTTCAAAGGCACCAGACGGAACCATGTGACGAGGACCAGGAGCTGCTTGCTCGTGTCTCGTACCATTATTCTTAATTGCATTGATATATATAATTAGAACCATGTGTGTACTTATGCATTACTTTCTCGTCTTTTTCTTTTCTGGGATATGTTGTCGACCAAGCAGCAGCCGACCTTTCTTATTCTCATAATTCAGTATTACCAGTTTTGCTCTTTTTGACATGTGATTTTGTCTTGGAATTGTATGGATCACTTAGGCTCTTGAGGGCATAAAATTTTTAAACTTTCCATGAATATTTAATAATAAAATTTTGAGACTAATTAAAATATAGGCTTCATTTATTCAGAATATTCAAAATTTATATGTACTTTCCTGCATGGCCTTCTGGCTGAATTTTAGTTGAGTTACATGTATGGCTATGCGTCCAGTCATAATTAATAGAGCCTCTACACTTAGGACTTAATAACTGCTTCATTTGCATGTCTCAAGGTGACAAGTCGTCATGCTTCTCAAACCGTATTAACACATCATAAGTTTTATACTTAAGTGATTATCTAGTGCGCTTATAATGTTAGTGGTTTTCCCAGCCCACACGGGGAGTAAGCTCTTTGTTGAAATTTTTTTTCAGCTTTTGATTTTGACCTCTCCTCTCTTTTCCACTCCATCGACATCCTTGCTGCATTGGTAGGTTTAAGTCCCGCCTTTTCTCTTCCTGCCTACATAGGATCATAGGATTACAGTTTTCCTTCTCTTAACCTTAGGACTAATGAGGTCCCCTTGGATAATACGATTCACAGATTGCTGATAATGTGGTCTCTGGTTGTGTTAAATCAACTAACTTCAAGATTAGGTAAACATTGTGAACTAATAGTCTGGGATGACGGATCCATAGTATTTTGACCTGGCTACCTCTACCTGATTAGGATCACTCTTCTGTTTCTTTACTAAGCCCTTTAAGCCCCAATTTTTCCCATTGACACTTTGTTGAGGTCATCTTGTAGGCCTCAATTGTGGATATGTCGCCATCCATTTGGGATACAATGATTCACCCTCTACCCTTATGACTCAGTTTGGCCTTGGAAGCATAGTGTGGACCCTATAGGACGACTCAACTATTTCATAGGCTTTAATCACTGATAAGTTGCCATCTATATGGGATTGTGAGAGACTTACTCTATGCTCATATGGATCAACGCGAGCTTTGAAAGCATCAGAACACTCCTATGGAATAACCATCCTTTATGACACCATTTACTAGTCGTTATACAAGTGTAAGCATGATTCCTTTGATCGAGAGTGTTCTTGGTTATCCCTAAAATGTAATTAAACAAAGTGATACGTCTCTTTGGGAGTTGTTCTTGACCCTAGTACAATCACACACACTTAAATCTTTGGTTGTGGGTTGCTTTCGTAGGATCTTCTTTGTGGATATGTTTCTAAGGCATTTTCGATTCGATTTTATTAGAATGTACGCTCGTCAGCTATCACGTGAAGTTTACCTGACAAAACTTTTCCACGTGCTTTTCCTCATTTGTCTTTTATGTCGTATGTCCTTAACTTCTAATTCCTCTCTTTTCCAGATCTTCCATATAATCTGAAAAAGAGGTTTATTCTGAAAAATGAATTGATACAGTGATAGACAAGCATGTGACTTCTTCAAAAATAAAGAGGAGAAAAAGAATGAAAACACAATCACAGAGCAAAATCTTACTGAAACCAACATGTAACTGCCTTCTCACACTTAATGCCTCACTTTAAACACTCACAATATGAAAATACTTAAATAATATAACATTTAACCGTTCGCACACACTCTTAAGCACCCTGCTTATATTGTATTCCCTTTAAGAACTGCTCCCCCCTCAAAGAATGTCAAATTGTCCTTCAATAAATGTCTTATCAAGGTCTCTATAATGTGACTATTGTTACGACACTATTTTTTTGGGATCTTGTTTGTCCTTTTGTCCAAGAGAATATTCATCAATAATGGTGCAGTGTTGATTTGTTTCATCCACTTTGGCTTGGCATGACTTTGGCATGTTGTCATGACATTGACTCTGACACTATGGAACTGAAATGGGCACTTTGATGCTTATCACCAAGTATCTATATATTGAGCTTTTAGAAAATAATTCACATTGAGACTCTGACCTTGGTTTTGTGGCACTGGTACCTAGTGTTGCAGTACATAAAATAACTTCAATAATTTTTTTAAGGGGAAACCCTGTGCATAAAATACATAATTATGTAAAAAATATAGAAAGAAAAATTAAATAAAATCACATACATTTATCATTTTCCTAAGTTTTATTCTCACTTAACACTTACATATATTGCTTAATATATCATTTAATGTCAACTTGTAGACCATCATTGCTAAGATGTTATTGCTCATTGAGATACGATGATTCACTCTTTATCTTGTGGCTTAGTTTTCCTTAAAGCATGAGGTAACCCTGATGAAATAATGATATAATTAATTGATATGTCTAATTAAAAGAATCTAGAATAAAAGTAATTTTTTATAAAGTAAAATTTTCCTGGATATCTCCAAAGAAGTAATTAGCTTTTAGAACACATTTTTTTGGGAGTTCTCACATAATAAAAATAAAAGTAAATTTTTCTCTAGTTATGGTGGAAGGTTTCTAATTATAATTTACTAAAGGAACTTTATTTCTTGTCGACCTACATTATTGATTCATCTTCAAGAAATCTTCTGATGAGAATTATGCAACCCCTTTTATACTCACTTTTAATTCATATTCTATTTTACTTCCTCTCTCAAACTTTTCCATCCTCATCCTAACTTTCATCCTAATATGGAATGATGTGATGACTATGAAAAAGAGGCTTCTTTTGAAGGGGAAACTTAGAATAAATGGTGATGAATGAAGCATAGTAGGACAACATGAACCTTAAATCTAAAGAACAGTATATGAAAATGAGATAAAGATAAAGCAAAACATTGTGAATAAAAAAATCAAAGATGCTCATCTCTAAGTTAAAAAATAAACTAACTGAAAGCAATTTCTAATTCAGGAGAACAACTATTATATTAGAAGATGATTAATGTGCCTTCTCATAACTCTTTTTTTTTTTACTCTTTCCTCATCAAATTGATGAATGTTCTTAGATCTATTTATTAAAAATCTGAGTGGATATCATCTTTAAGTTTGATTTGTCATATAATAGTTTATGACTTTATATAGTCGCTTAAGACATTGTGTAAGAGAACTTCTCATAATAGATAAACTATTATTAATCAGACTATGATATGAATTTGTTAGAGGATGAGATGTTGATGGATGAATAACTTTTAATTACAAATTATAAGATAGAAATGCTTGCATCGTATGAGATACTCTCATAATACTCAATTAGGATTAGAACAATAAATAACTCATAAAATATATAGAATAAGTAGTAATTTAGACATATCTTGCTTCTCAATACCTATTTAATCACAATAATTTAGGATAATTATCCATTGAAGCTTAAAAAAGGAAACTGAATTGGTGACAAAGAAGAACAGGTAAAAACATAGTAGTACCCGATGATAAATCTAGAAAGTTTTCCAATGATTAATTTTTCCATTGTAAGAAATCAATTGTGTCCTAGAAACTATAAGAGTATTCATTATAATTTGTAAGAGTGGTATCTAAGAGATTAGTTTTCATTATGTATGAGATACTCATTTAATTATTTGAAGTTAGGTAAGACCCCTCCTCGAAACATAATGGGACTGTTGAAGCATATTTTGGCTCTCACTAGGGAGATGAATGTGTTATGGAGTTTTATACATAGGAAGGGGAATTTCCCTACAAATTGGTTGGCAAAGAGTGGGGCTCAACTTGAGGTTGTAGCCGTGTCTATTTTAGTGATTATTGTCTGAGTTATAATATCTAGAATTTGATTTCATAGGTTTTCCTCTTTTTTTTTAGTGGAGTTATACTTTTGTGGGGTTTTGTGGCTAAGGAACTATATATATATATATATATATATATATATATATATATATATATATATATATATATATATATATATATATATATATATATATATATATATAATCCCACTTCTCTTTGTTTTTCATGCAGCCTTTAGTTCTTGACATGCTAGGTTTTTGCCCACTGCTGCCTTTGGTCAACACACGTAGAGCCCACAAAGCGCATAAAAAAACGATCCAAGTGAAGTCAGACCTCTCATTCTGAAAGCTGTTTAGACAAACGTTGACTTGAGCGTCACCGAAAAGTTCTTTCTTTCCGCACACGTATAGCTTTAAAGCGGCCCCCATTGCGTTTCATGCAGCCGCCTCGGGATGAAAACTTTAAAGCAAACTGTGACCGGACGGTGCCATCTCAAGCCAAGTGGTAAACGTTTTGCATTTACTGTATGCATATCAACTTCAAAGGTATTACTCTAAACATGTAAGTGTATGTAAAAAATGCATCTGGAGAAAATTTTATAGATTAAAAGATAAAAATATGTTCAAGAATGGCACATCAGAAGGAGTAGGAACCACGTCGAAAGAAAACCAAAGAATCACTCGGACTGGGTACAGCTCCTTCAGAACAGGATTTGGGCCAACTGATTAAAGTTTGCCAACAATGCCCTATTGATAGCCTAATTCTATCACAACAACATGGGTTTGCCATTCAAGGCTCAATTGCCATCAGTTGGACTAGGACAACCGACTGACTTACTCATGTCGGTCGATGAAGTCCAGACGACCGAGTGAAGTCGGGACGATCGAAGGACTGCTATGGCTGATTGATAGCCCCAGCTTAATAGAGTCGATCTAACTTACCTGACTGGCCCAAAGATTACGGGTCCTCCCCGACCTCCTTTATTTTGTGTATAACGGGTAACACCTAGTTCGATACCTTTTAAGGCTGGCGCCTCAATTTCTGCTCCCCTCCTCCGTGAGGGTACATTTACTGCCTAAGGGTGACTCGTAAGTTATTTTAAACTTTATATTATATTTGTTTTTCATTTATATGTTTTTTGGTAACTATTTTTTTTTCTTAAGCAGGTTAATTCCCTACAAGATTCCTGTCACCTACATTACAAAGATAATCTGGAGTAGGTACAATGAGTCGTATCTCTGGTAGAAGTAATTTCCAGTAGCCACTCGGGACATGTGGTTCGGGAGTTCGAGGTATAATCATGTAATTTAATCAAAATAATAAATTTAATTTATTTGTTATACTAACACATGGATTATTTTTCTTGTTGCAGTGGTCTTTCAACCGGCTCTCAGAGCACCACCACGAGATCCACTAGATCATTGAGATTTAGGGCAAGCATTTGCTTGGTAACATGTTCACCGCAGCCCGCCGGAAGGGCAAGTAGCCAACCAAGATTGGTGAGGAGCTCTGGGGTTAGCTAATCACAGTTTGGGCCTCTCCTGCTTATCAGAGGAAGAGGGAGACAAATCAGCTGAATTGAGCCAATCGTACGAACCGGTTACAAAGGGGCTAAGGGAGCTGCGCTTCGTATTGGAGGATCAGTCCACAATATGAAGCACTGTAGGCCAAAGAGTTGAGTTGTGAGCCTTTTGTTGCAAAGATGCATGTCCGAACTCATTGGCCCCCAAGGACGCAGTTGTGGGAGCATTCTCGACAGGTTTTTGCAGGTAAAAAAATTTCAAACTTTATTTTGACTCACACTACTCAAAGTTTCAATTAAACATTGGTTTTAATTCTGTAGAAGGAGTTTGAGCATCTCTGACAGAACCACGACCACTCAACCTGAGAATTTCGCTTGCAGCAGTGGTAATCATTCTACATTGCACAGTGTGAGATCTTGTTTTGGACTCCGGAGGCGAGGAAGAAGTGGAGGGTTCATGGCTGGTTCGAAGGGCATAACCATCGAGGCTGAGATCTCTGATGGTCCAGTACTGAGTTTTCCAAGCTCCGCACAGCCAGATTAAGAGCCTCTTGTCAGGCAAATTACTGTAATGAATGAAGATCGAGCTCCGCCAGTTGCGTGAATAGATGCTAAAAGGCCATCATCGAGTTGTGGATTTTATAGCCCGCATGGCGGAGACTTTAGCAGATCATCGGGGCAAGCGGTTGGTGATAGTCGTAAAGGAGGAGGAAGAAAAGGAGGAGGGAGATGATGAGTAGTTTCTTTTTATGTTTTTTTTTTTTTTAATTTGTCAAAATTACTTTTAACATTTATTGTAAAATTTTTTGTTAATTTTTTTATTCTTATTTGGGACAATTTGTGATAGTACCTTATTTTTCATTATTGATATGTATTTGATCTTTGATCTATGTTGATAAGGCCGGATAAAATATGGTTGAGATGTGAATTTTTTATTGCTTGCAAGTTGTGGAAATACAATCTCTCTTTTTTTTTTCAGTACAGCGAGTTTGCATCTGATTTGTGTTTGTTTTGAATTGAATAATTCGACACTAAATTAATAATAATAATCCGCCATTCTTCGATATTATCTGCCACAAATTTGACGGTAAACTAACAAATAATATTAATATTTTCAGATATAAAATTCAACGTACGTGTAGCCTAAATAAATCCAACGATAATACAACGCAAATACTTGGTGTCGAATCTTTTCGATGCAAAATGGACGGAACTAATATTATCGACACCCGATTTATCCGTGAAAGAAATAGGACGCAAATCCTACATAAGCATCAAATTTTGTCAGATTCGATTCGATTTGCGTCTGATAAGACCAAGATAAAATTTGTTTAATACTTGTGAAGAATAGTGGCAGATGGCCCAAGTGGCTATAATTGGATGCTTTAATAATAGTACTTAGCCACAAGGTCATGGTTGTTAATTTCAATAAAGACAGTTATTGCTCATAAAAACTATAGTTGGTAGCTGCAACAATAATAGTTGATCGCAAACTATAGTTTCAAGTTGTAATAATAGTAGTTGGTCATAAAACTTGTAATTGATAGTTATAATTTTACATAAAAAATTGCAGTTGTATCTATACATCGCAAAGAAAATATATGTGTTAGATGCAAAAATCATATTTTCGGTATAACGGTTGCAATTTGGTGCCTTCGGTGGTTGGCTGTTGTGGCATGTGGTGACAATCGGCCAGAATAAGATCTAGAATTTCACTTCTACTTTTTCTCCTACTCCACGCTCATGCGAAAAGATGAGGCTTATTTATAACATTTTTGGAGAGGGGCATTTTGGTTTTTTGATGCATTACTTCCCTAACCACTCGATAAATTAATCCATGTCGACGCCCTTAATTATAAATGGGCTTTTATTGATTTGAATGCTTAATGATTCTAGAATTGAGTAATTCTAAGCTCATTTGATTCCTCTTGCCAAAAAGATTGATTTGACTATAAATATGTCAAATTTGGAGTTGATTTGACCGTCAAATTAACTATCTTGAGCCTCCAAATATGCATTAATGACTTGATTTGGGCTTGATTTGACCCTGATTAAACCAATTTTAGAATCATTTAGTTCTTCTCATACGGTCAGTTTGACTATAACTTGTTGAAATCGAGCCCAGATAATCTTAAATATTAATTTAGATGATCCATTACAAAAAAAAATGCATTGAAACTCATGCTTGATAAAAAAATTTATTGAGTACACATCAATGCTCCGATTTTCTATGAGCTTGTGAACGATTTTATCTTCTGAATTGTCTCATATGGAGTATGTTATTCTAGTTTCTTCCTGTTATTCTCTTCTTTCTGCTTCTTAAGCTGCTCTACAATCTTCGGACGCCTTGATTTCCTTTGGTTTGGCCGAAGATGTCCCCTTATTAAACTATTTCATTTTCTCTACAAAATATTTCAAATCCTTAGATAGGCCTGACTGATATATGCCAAAGTCTTACTTTCATTTAAAATTAGAGTCAGCACTTTCATTTAAAATGCTGTTGAAGTACAAATATGATGCCAGCAGAATTCAATTCTGTGATCTTAAACAAAACCACCAAAATCCTTACCAAACAAAATCCCTTTTTTTGCCTTTTTGGTTTTTGAAATCAATTGTCCATGCACTATATTGAGAAATAGAAACCAACGAGAATCAATGGTGCCAGTCGAAAACTGACAGAAACAACAAAAACTGGAAATATCAGCTTTTAAAGGCATCTGAGCCTAAACGTTTCTGTCAGGCCAGCTTGCGTCAGAGTTAAGGTTTTTCTGCTTATTACCTCAGCACTGGTGGAAGAAAAAAGATAGGATTTTTTATGCTAACTCAACATCATTAGATGAAATAGTGGTTAAAATCAAATCGTTGGATTGTTTTCTTTTTTTCTTTTCTTAGCAATTTTTTTTCTCTTTCTTCTATTTTCACTGATCTTGATGCAGGTTTGGACTATTCTTTTGGGTCTCATTATTGTTTACCAAATGTGTTATGACCTTTTTTCATTAATGAAATTATGCCAATGCATCATGAATTCCAAAAAGTAAAAAAATAAGACAAAACATTGAAAAAAGAGAGCTAAAAATAGTATTGCCCACTTTCTTAGTGTTTTCTTTTTCATTGTTATGGATGGATTATTTTAGATCTATGATGCCAACTTATCTAGTTTTCTTAGTGTCTTGCTACATTTACAATATTATGTGCAAACATTGTCCTCTTTATTGGTGAAGCAATGACTGATCTTGTGCGTTTGAAGGAAATGCTTCTCTCCATTTTTATTCTTCTAACTTATTTATCAATCAAGCTATATATATATATATATATATAAAGCCCGAAGGCGAATTCATTGATAACTTTTGGTGAGTGGGTGCAAAGAACCCATTCATAAGCAATACAACACACTGAAAAGGCCAAAAAAATACAAGTATATCCCAAAAAAATTAACCAAACAAGCTTGTAAAAATAGTAGAAATACTAGAAATACTCAGAGGACATAAGGGGTGAGAAAAACTACATTGGATCATTGTAATACTAGCAGCCGAAGCCCAAAAAACACCCAAGTACAACAACGAATAACTCCCAGCAGGAAGGGTGAAAAAACACCATGGGTTTGAAAAACACGCCGAGGAATAACACCGCTTATGCGAGGGAGTCGCCGAGGAATAACACTACTTATGTGAGGGAGTCGCCAAGGAATAACACCAAGTACCGCAACAACACCCGCGAAAATTACGGTCGCACCACACAAAATAACATGAGGAATGCCACGACACTAAACCCGTGGAATACCACCAAGATCACCCAGGATACTACCTAGAGTACCACCACCGATAACACTAAGTTGTGTTGCGCTAACACCCCAGTGATAAAACTTTAAATACTACGTAGAATAACACCTGCGATACTTCCAGATATCCCTAAAGGAAAACAACCAAAATAAATAACACCAAAAATAACACATATCCTTGTAGGAAGTGGCAATCTGACCAAAATAACCCCTCACACTAGTAATACAACCAAAATACAACCCCAAAAATACTGCCAATTAATGGTCCTACTGAAACTTCCGACAAAAGAAGTTAACCAGAGCTCGATAGATAGGGGGTCAATCCCATGATTTTTTACCTCTCCCCTCCCCTTGGTTTTAGGGAGGGAGTCCAGTAACAAACAGTTTGGTAGGCTGNCAGGATACTACCTAGAGTACCACCACCGATAACACTAAGTTGTGTTGCGCTAACACCCCAGTGATAAAACTTTAAATACTACGTAGAATAACACCTGCGATACTTCCAGATATCCCTAAAGGAAAACAACCAAAATAAATAACACCAAAAATAACACATATCCTTGTAGGAAGTGGCAATCTGACCAAAATAACCCCTCACGCTAGTAATACAACCAAAATACAACCCCAAAAATACTGCCAATTAATGGTCCTACTGAAACTTCCGACAAAAGAAGTTAACCAGAGCTCGATAGATAGGGGGTCAATCCCATGATTTTTTACCTCTCCCCTCCCCTTGGTTTTAGGGAGGGAGTCCAGTAACAAACAGTTTGGTAGGCTGACTCTTATAACTAGCATTGTACCATCCTGTAAACTCTTGAGTTCAAGAATTCCTTTGTTCTTCTTCTTAGCTTTTTGTACCTGTCAATGGGGAACCCACTATGGGAGTTTTTTGGATCCATAATTTGCTGAGTAGGTGCAAGCTATTGCGCACTTTGATTGTGGCATTCTTCCAAGAAATAAATACCCTTTTTGGTACTAATTTCTTCTCTAGCAATTGGTAATTCCCCCACAACTAGGGAATCATCTGCTACAATCAGGTGATTAGAAGCAGTGTGAGAAAGGTCCTATGGAATCGGTTGGTGAGCAGTAGATTAATGAGATACAATGTCATTCAACATTGGTGGAAGCTCACATATTGTAGTAGGAACAACAGGAGTATCATTTCTCTCTTCTTTAGTAATTCGTGGTTCTATTGAGGGATGAATTTGTGAGGGATTGCCTTCAAGGGCAATTGGATCAGGGACAATAACCTCTCTAAATGTAGTTTCCATCATATCAGTAAGTGCAATAGATGGTTCTATAGTAGTTTGGTAAAGTACATTATTTGGTTGGTGATTATTGCTCAGAATACAAATCCTTAATTCTTGATGTACATGATAGAAGAGTTCCTGAGAGTGACCAAACATCCGACAACTAGTGTAATATGTAGAACTTCGTTCAATTAGAACCTTCTACCAGTAACTTTTATGGGAAAATCCCATCCAAATCTCTTGAGGAGCAGGACTAGTAATATCCATTTCAACAAGAACTTTGACAGCAAATGGCCTTAACAGGTTAACTGTTAAGGAATCCATTTTCAATGGTCTTTCAAAGATAGCTGCAATCAAGAAAA
>NEWO01000203.1:335063-360087 GCA_003013225.1 Phalaenopsis aphrodite
AAAATTTTAAAACATCTCATTTCTCATATTTTTGAAAGTGTATTAAGAAAATGGATGTCATCTTAAGATCTCATCTACCCTTCTGCTTGATGGTTTTACTTTGTGTGATTATTGGAATCCAACTATTAAAAACTTTTGTAAAGCCCTTCATTTAAATGAGACTAATGTTTCCTAGTACAATTTGATCTAACTTAATCTTTTTTTTTTTTTTGGATACTTGATTTATACTTTGTTGATTTTAAAAGGGGGGTTTTCAAATTAATGGTTCTCCTCTTTTTATGATATTATCATTTATATTATATGTAATTTGTAGAAGTCTCATTGAATTCTAGAACTCACATATTCTTTGCTAACATTTTCTTTTTCTCTATTATAGAAAGATGGCTCTCTTAAATATTCATGTTACTACTTTTTCCTATTTTATATGTTTTGGACTGTGTAAAAGACATAATAAAATATCCCTCCTATTAATGGGATATTTTCTTCTTTCTATTCATGATATTATTTATCATTTATATGGAGGATGTAATAATTCCAAATATGGTTAAAATATTTCTAGTATTTAATCTATTTCAATTAAATTTAAATGGGTCATCAGTTTTGAAAGTAGAAGGTGGAATATGGAGCTACATTCATTAACACTCATAACTCTTAGATTGATTAGTTGATTTTGGCTATGGATTTGGATATCTATTTTGATTTATTTTGTTGTTTCATATTTTTGTTTCCTTCTTTTTGGATGATGATTACTTGGTAGTAGGTCATGTTTAATTTTTTTTTTTTTGATGACATCTCCTTTAACCTGTCTTGATGTGCTTAACAGTTTGTTGATGAAACTATACAATCTTCTGAATTTGTTATCTTAAGCTTTCATTTTGATGCTCATTTATTTTGCTAAAACATAAGCCAAGTTTTTTCTTCCTAAAAGATGCTTTTTTTTTATTATGAATGTTATTAATTTCTTGAATCAATTCATGGCCTTCTTGTTGATTTAGTTGGAGTTCCATTATTGGTCACCAATTTATTGTGAAATGGATTTAATGGTTGTTTTGAAGTTCCTTATTTTTGTTACTCAAAGATTTTAGGCCTATATTGACCTTGGTAGCATGGTGAAGCTACACTTTTGATTTCAATAATTTTATTGAATCAATATAGCAATCTTTTAGACTCTCAACTAATAATTTTTATTTGTGTTTGATGATGATTTGATGCTTTACTTTATCAATCTTCTATATGTCATTTTTATGTTTCTTTATTTATTATTTTCATTGGATGTTGTTGCATGATGGCATAATATTTAGCTCATCTTAATTTTATGGCCTCACAAAACATCTCAAAATTTAACATGTCGTTCCATGGGACACATTTTCTTGAATTCTTTTGAAAAAGATGAGCATGATAGTGTTCCACCTTTGTGTCTAGTTGCTAGATCCTTGTACAAATTATCACAAATTCACAATTAGTATAATTTTCAGCTTGAGCACAATAAAGCTCACTTTCTATGTTACAACGTCGCACTTGTCTGGTTAAATTAAAATTTTAGTTTGAGGGTGGCTTTCGATTGGCCAGACCATGATTAGGTGGGTTGATGTGGCAAAGTGATGTCAACATCATAGTGGTGGTACACCTTTCTGTCACTGTGAAGCTATATTAAATGAATGTGCACTTTTAGAATATGTCAATGGGGTGGCTCTCGATCGTGGCATTTCTAAGTCAGCAGTGTATGACCTCTGCAGACATAATGTGTCAGTGCTAACCCATATTTTTACTATAAATTGCGCAACTTTCCACTACACTAGGGCTAGCTTTTGGGTTGGAAGGCCATTAAAAATTATTTGTTTCATCTCTTCTACAAATGCATAAACTAATTTAAATGATTTTAAGATTAGTGACCCTCCAACTACATATTCTATGATAAACCTCAAAGATTCAACTACCCCATTATTAAAAATTTGGATAATAAACTAATCATTTAGCATGTGGTGTGGGAATTTTCTCAAATGCTCCCCAAACCTATCTCATAATTCATAAATAGATTCATTATCATATTAGGTAAAGAGGATTACATAAATCTTAAGGTTGATAGCCTTGGAATGAAGAAGTTATTTTGCTAAAAGTTTTTGGGCTAAATCATTCTGAGTGGTAATAGATCCTGAGGAAAATGAATTCAATCACATTTATACCCTATATTTCAAGAAAAATGAGAACAACTTTAGCCTAACAGTATCATTATTGTTAGTATTATACATAAAGATTATACAAAGATTTAGAAAGTTGATAATGTGTTAATTTGGATCTTCTATGTGAAACCACAAACTACGAATTTTGGATCATTTAAATGATGGTTAATTTAAGTTCAAATAGTTAATCTGAATGGTAAGAGTTGATTTCACTTTTGATGAGGTCTAGTCTTCTTCTCTTAGGAGCCTAGAATCTAGTCATGAGACTTTTCTGTTGACTATCTTAAAGGACTAGTGATGAAACCTCCCTCGCTTAGAAGTTCAAAACCACTTCTTTGCTCTCTCTGGAGTTTCACGTGTATGATTTTAACCCCTAGCACTTAGAAGGTTGAAACCAACATGAGGAAGCTTAAAGGGAGTTCCCATGGGACTTCCAAGCCTTAGGGTAGCTTTGGGTGGCTTGGTCTTGACCACACACATTTGAGCTCACCACAATTCCACACACATCCTAGCACTACAAATCACTTATGCTTGCTCTTTTTCTAAGCCTCTTTTGGAAACTCATGTGGGTGGTCCGAAGCCCTTAGCCTTTGGCTAGGATGGCCAGGACCAACATTTAGAGGGTCCAAAATTAGCTATCCCATGGATCTTATAGTCTAAGAGGATGGGTTTTCCATGGTTTTCATGGTCACCATGTCCAATCAATTCCAATTCCACTCAAACATCCCTCCTTAGCCTTCCACCTCAAATTTCCCTAAATTTACCAAAATGCCCCTGAAACCCTAAAATTTCAAAAAATTCCCAAACTCGCAATTCTTCACCAAAAATCATATTGGACCACTTCAAATTACCCCAATTGCCCAAATACCCCCTAAATCCTCAAAATTACCAAAATACCCCTACACCACCAAAAAAATACCAAAATACCCCTAATGCCCTAAAAATTTCCAAAATCCCCAAACTCATTTCGAACTTCACCAAAAGCAATTTTAACCACCTATTGTTCCCAATTGCACCCAAAATCCCCTAAAGCCACCAAAATTAGCCAAAATTCCCAAATTACCTCTAAATCCCTAAAGTCCTCAAATCACTCTCAATTTCCACCAAATTCATTTCAAACTCACCCAATTTTAAATTTAAACTAAATATCATCATATTCAAGCCAATTTAAACCAAATTCAAGCCTAATTCCACCCAATTCTAAACCCAAATTCCAAGCCCAAGTTAACAACCTCAAATTGACCCCAAAGCCAAATTACACCAAATTGAGCCATATGATCATTTCAATTGCACAAAATTTATTTCTTAAATTCATCATGACATTTTTTAGGACCAATTTGAGCCTTCAATTGGTTTAGATTCAATCCCAAACCAGGTCCAAGCCCAATTTCAAGCCCAAACCCCAATTTTAAGCTTAATGTAAAATCCAACCCAAATCATTTGTTTTAATCAAACCCTAATTTCCATAGCCCTACTTTAAGCTCTAAGATCATATTCACATCACAAAATCAGACCAAATCTTGTGCCATAGACCAATGGTCCCATGAAATGTGGAAACCCCCCTCATTTAGTTAAGTGACCTACCCATTTCATCACCTGATTAAAACATAAAGCTAATCACCATTAAACCTTCCATTGACCTCCCTAAGCCAGCTAGCCGCCACCTCTGGCCTGAGCGGCTGCCTTAGTGGTTGGAAAACCCAAAACTGAGAAGGGTGGTCAAGGCTCATACCCAATTTCTCACCTATCCCATGTGGGAAATTCCAATTGGCCACTTGCACTGAACTCCTTTCCACCTCAGCTAATTTACACTGGCCAATGGAAACTCAGAGCCTCCCACTTAGCCTAAATTATAAGTGGCCCCTCTCCATAGCCAAAATGCAAGAGGTGCAAGAACTAGGAGGACACTCTGTAAAATTGTCTCCAGAGCTCCTCATAGTGTTCCTAAAAGTAATCCAACCACTTCAACATCTAATTCCCTCCACCCGAGCCCAATTTAGCCACTGAAATCTAGTGCATTTCATGGCCTTGGATTAAACTCTTCAAAAGACCAAATTGATCATTCTACAAGCTTCCCCAGACATAAAAAACCACTTCCCCAATCGAAAGTCCCTTCTCCCCAGCACTCTAACACAGTCCTAGACCAAGCCCGAGTCACCCTCCAATCAAAATCATACATAGACCTTACCTAAGATCCAACCAACACTTTGAGAAAGTTTTTGGACTCAAGGAAAGGCTTAGGAACAAACCCAATTGAGGCCTCACCTCTTTAGCTAAGGTATAACCTGAAATCCCTAATTTTTTCTTCAATTTGGACCTTTGTGAAGAGAACTTGTATTTCATATGTATTTAATCATGTAGATAGGTTTATCTCACTTAGTTGAAGGTGTAGGAACAAACCACGAGTGATTTGATTAAGAATCGAGCGAGATATTAAGGCTAGAATGTGGATAGTTCTTGGGTAAGGACAAACGAGGACGATGAACAAATGTCATCCATTCCCATGTGTATCGAACGGACGAAAGAGAACGTATCGGATGAGGAGATGGAAAGAGAACCGCAGACACAGTCAAGGCTATAGAGCATTGAGACTTTATAGTACAATTTAGATAGGCTAAATCATGCAAACGTCTCCATGATTTATTATTACTCCTTATATTGTAATTTCATAAAAATTATATTCTTATATTTTTAATGAATTGAATGTTAACCCTATCGTTGCACTAATTTTTTTTGTTTAAATTTGTTATATCATAATTTTTTTTAACATAAATCCAATAAATTTTATTTGAATGAATTTCAAGGTTAACAAAAAAATTTTCAAATCAAATTATTTACAAACATAAATGTAAATTTACATTCACTCAAAAGTAAAACTATTTGAAGAACTAGGACTTAGTTACAAAATAATCTTACAAATAACAATTTGCCAGATATGAAAAAAATTCTAAAGATGCAAAAAAGTGAATGAGAAAACATTTCCATTAAGCCATAAATATCATTTTCAAACTCGATCTCCATTAGATGCACAAATTACACAACCTTCTTCTTACTCTCCCTCGCTTCACACAAACAAAGTCCTCTCACACACACTCTACTCTCAACTCTTACAAATTACACAACCTTCTTCTTACTCTCCCGCACTTCACTCACTTTCATTTCATACAAACAAACTAAGTCTCTCACACACACTCTACTCTCAACTCTTACACTTTTTGGTGTTCATAAATATGTCTAACCTTCCAATTTTTCCAACTCCCTCGAGTCCACTTCGTAACTAAGTAAGAGCTATTAATTCTATCAAGTCATAGCACTATAACATTGTAATATAGCATTGTGGCATTGTTGATTTTACATTAAAATGCTTAATAATTTGGCCATGATGCCAATCTCTTTTTTAGTTGGCTCTAACTCCCTAATTTGTTGGCATAGTAACCCCAAGCTCTCAAATTTTTTTGTGTTTCGGGCTCATAACACTACATAAATTTTTGCTCTTTTATTCAAAAATTATTAAAAATGTTAATTTCTTGCAAAAATATCAAATAATTTATCATAAAATTATAAAATAATCTTTCAATTGTACAAAAATGGACATGACTTTTATGCAATTGCAAACACTTAACACATACTTTAAATTTCTTAGTTTTCACTTTTCTTACAAATGGCAAAGTGAATTATAAACACCAAGGCATCAATGTTTGTACCTTTATTACAACAATAGAGAGAGAGAGAGAGAGAGAGAGAGAGAGAGAGAGAGAGATATATATATATATATATATATATATATATATATATATATATATATATATATATATATATATATATATATATATATATATATATATATATATATATATATATATATATACATATATAATCCCCATTATAAAGATAATATAAGAGGAAAAAATCTTTTTTGTGATTTTATAACATCAATTTGAGTTAATTATTGAGAGAAAGTGCAACCCTAATGAAAGAAATGCCCTTTAAAACATGAAATTATAGAATACAAAATCACAGAGGTGATTAATGAACTAAGTAAGAATGAAACTCAATAGGGGTATTGTAGAAGGCACAACATGCAGTTGACATGTCTCATGTAGCTAGGGCATCTTTACTTTTGAGGCAACTAATATGAATTTTCTAAAATATTACATATATAGTACATGGTCTTTAAATCAAATATAGTTTTTGAACTCATCTTTGGCACATTAGAATGTGATTGAGAGTAAATAGCCTAATAAGAAAAAAAACTTTTAGTCATCCAATTATATGCAATAAAAATTTTCCAAATAGAGTAGTCTAGACTTTATTGAAGGTGAGCAGCAATATCATTATGTATTGAGGGAGACAAATATTATAAATTTTTTAGAAGACCATTGAAACTGATAAAGCATATAATTCACAATTTTCTTTTGTACGAGAACATCCATTTAGCCACAAATCATGAAAATTGAATAGAATTTTATAAAATTAAATCTTAAAAAGAACCACATATTTTGGCTCAAAACAACATGTGAAGATATATAAAATAAAAAGGAAACTCCTTTAAACATTTTTATTAATTGATATGTAAGTATTAAAATTGCAAGTGGTAAAACATAAATCTATACTAATTTAGGCTAATATATGACAATTAAAATATTTTGGGAAGGCAGCCCCGAACTACCATTCTCAATAGGCCAAATACTAGTATTCCATAAGACATTATAGAGTTTTTTTATCAACAACATTGCTATGCATGAAGTTGCTAAATACACTTGATAATTTTTTTTTACAACCTTTTTAAAGAGAGAAAGAGAATGATCTGTTTGAGGATGAAGTAGGCCACCCAGAGTGACAATTAAATGTGAAATGATTATATCCATGATAGGGTTGGTGTTGCTTCTATGAAGAACAAAATTAGAGAAAATCTTCTTAGATGGTTTGGTCACATTAAACGTTGATCATCTGATGATCCGATTAGAAGAGTAGATGTTCAAGATTCAACTTATGTTAAGAAAGGCAGAGGAAGTCCTAAGAAGACTTGAACCTATTGTATAAGAAATAATCTTAATTTTTTAGAATTAAATGAAAATATAACATTAAATAGGACGCAATGGAGAAAAAAGATTCATGTAGCCAACCACACTTAGTGGGATAAAGGTTTTCATGCTGTAGTGAGAACCTTTCATGAAATCAAAACTCCCACTTTTATAATTTTTTTTTAAACTTGATTAGATGTTAATTTTGTCATCCCATTTGGGGGAAGAGATATATGCATAGGGGAAAACCAACAAAACTATTTTTTTTTTCTAAGTAACACAAAAAGATCAATGCTAGCATTACTATGGCCCAAATAAAAGATATTTATTCTAAGAAAAAGATAAAGGACATGATATAAATGTTCAAGCTTCCTTTCTAAATGAATGTGACAGAAAAGTAAAACAAAATGTTTTTGGCATTGAAAGTTCAACGATGTTCTCATGACAATAGAGAGAAGATTCAAAATAAAACCAAAATAGATGATAACGGCCCTCAATTACAATAAAGAAATAACATAATAAAGTGATAAAATCAAAGCCAAGCAAAAGCTTAGGATTCCCATGGCCGGCCCACCTCTGCTTGACTCATCAGCCGGATTCCCTTTCACATCGTTTCAAATCATATGCCCTCATGAAATGTTTTTTATTCATTCACGTGTAGACTCCAAATACCTCTCTCTCTCTCTCTCTCTCTCTCTCTCTCTCTCTCTCTCTCCTCTCTCTCTCTCTCTCTCATATCTGTCCTGTTATTCTCTTTTTCAGCAACTCTACCTCGTGAGGCTGTCGCAATGTAGTCACGAGGAGAGAAGGACCAAGCCAAAGAAGTCATTGGGCTTTTGACATGAAACTAAACATGGGAAACTTTTCTCTTAGAAGGCTAAGTTTTCAAAGGAGAAATTCAAAGGAAGCACTAGTGCATCAGTTAAGGGTTTTCTATGCTAAGCAATCTAATTAATCATTTTTTGTCAGTTAATCAGGTGATCTTACTTTATTAAATAAAATCTAATAAATCTATATATTTGTATATTATGATATAATAAAAGTTGACATATAAGGGTGATAAGTAAAATAGGTGCAACAAAGTAGATGCAAAGGCTTGATGCAGGCTAAATATGTATCAACGAGTGTGAGAGATAAAAAATTAACATTAATATGAGTGACATTCCAATTGAAATATGTCAGAAGAATGTATTTTGTTAAGACACGCTAATTTTCAAATGTAGCACAAATGCTACATCATATTAATTTTTTCTGCCTTTAATGAGTAACTTTTAAGACAAATTAACATGCCCTCGGTCGTTTCCATGTATCATTGTTTTCTTAGGTTTCATTTTTTGTCTCTAAATTTCCACCATAGATTACACCACCTATTTGATCATTTTGCCAAGCCAACATGGCCTCTCTACGTTCTGCCTCAGCCCTTTGCTTCTCATGCACCGACCTATGAGCACCATCAAACTTGTTCCATAAAGCAAGTGTTTCTACAACCATTATTCATCTAATATATGGTTAGGTTGCCAGATCATTGTCCAACAAACCATTCTCACTAAGTTAGAGCAATCTAATCAAATTCATCAATGATATCACTAGTTGAATTTGAAAGTTTTTTTTTTTTTTTTTTGTAGTCATAGATAACTATACCAGTCCTTTTAGACTTTCTTTTTTATATATATATTATCACAAAAAACTTCATGTAGACATTATTTACATTTTTTGTAGTTCTCATTAGGCTTGTTTTCCTCATAAATATCATCATTAATATGATAGCTAACAATGAGTTCAAGGAAGCTTACATTTCAAGTGTTGGACACTATGATTCATTATTTTATGAAAATTTATAAAGGATATTTTTACTTTAAGCACTTAATTGATAGAACAACCAATTAAGATTTTAGGCTCAATCAATAGACATTTTCCTTTTTTCTCATTTTAAAGTGTATGTCAGTGAATCATGATTATTGTACCAGAAAAAAATTATATTGAAATTTCTTTTATGCTTGTTTACTCTTTTTACAAAAGGGAGTCTTAGCATAATAGATCCCAAATTTTAAAATATAGAATTTTTCAATTGTAAGACTAATGTTGCACATCATGTAGGTCAAACATATGAAGTTGAATGTCTAAAAATAGCAACTCAAGCAAGAGACTAAAGATAGCGTCAAATCAAAAAGCCCATTAAAGGCCCATCATAGAAGCTAACTGATCAACTGAAAATAATTAACTTTTAGTTTTATTTTTTTAATATTTAAATTAGAATTTAAAGTCATAATTTCTAGCCACTTAAAAATATTAAAAAAAAAACAAATTCCTAAAGGTGGTTAACACATTCATCTAGTGATGAAAACCCTCTTTATTTCCCTCTAAAATTATTCTCTTATTTAAATAATGGTAACTAAAATGTTATTGTAATCTCTATAAGTATGGTTGATAAGTAATGACAGTTTTCATCATTGAAATGATAAAAGTACTTTATAGATTTCTTTTCTCTTTTCTTAATGCTTTTTGGCCTTGCTTGTTCTCTTTTTTTTTTCTTTAGAAGTTAAGTATTTATATTGAAAGTGCTTTCTGAATTTCTAGACACTTATTCTCAATTATTGTTACACCTTCTCTACATTCTAATGAATATTTAAAACCATCCTCCCAGCTCCAAGGCCTTTAGTCTCATTCTATAACCTTCTTTTTAGCTTATAGCCAAGCTTAGGTAGAAAAATTACCTTCTTCACATTACTACAAGGCCTTAAATCCCACCAAACTCCACAACTATTCCTTTTAAAATAAACATTCAACATTATTTGTTTATTTTTTTGTCCACTTAAAACTTTTTTTCTTAACAAAATCTTAATTTTAAATTAAGTCAAAATACTGGTGCTCGTCTTTCCACCATGTCGTTTCAAGGGCCAAATCTGTTTATCATTAACCTCAAATCATTAGTTATTATCTTAAGCTCATAAATCATATATTATAATCACTTATATAACTTATAAAGTATTTTTAAAATAATCTTTCAAATCAACCTAAACTAGTCAGAGTTAAATTTGCCTTGGCATTCCATCTACTAAACTATGCCCTATCTCTTCATCAGAACCTAGATATCAAATATTAAAAAAATTAATATTATTCAATTATTACTATCATTAAAAGACATCTCACTACCACCAATTTTGGTATCAAAGTGAATAAGGGAAAGGGAAAATTTGATCAAATCTTTCAAATAATGAAGCAATTTGTTTTTTTTTTTTTATAGACTAACCTACAACGTTTATCTATCATTCAAGTTTGAAATTAGTTAATTATTTTTAATGATAGATTTTCTTTTATTATTTTCCATAACTTCTTTATTTTTTGAAAGTTTATGGTATAAATATAAATTTTGTCTAGCAAGCTCCACAATATGGCTTATTATTTTCTCCCTTGTATGAACCCGCCAACAAATATTTTTCTTAATAAAATACATCGGTTATGAATTACTCCACTCTACCAAACAACCCCAACCTTAGTAAGAACAAATTGTAGTTTTTTTTTATGTTTTTGTTAAATATAGGAGTTTATTGTAATGAACTACTAAAATTTTACTCTTATCAACTAGAAGTTTGATGTCTTAGGAAATATTCATTGCATTTAAAATTGTTTCAATAAAGTTCTTAAACTATTATGATAGAGCTTGAAGCTTAAGAGATCATATGTCACTTGCTCAATTAGAAGTTATATGTGGCTAAATATTCACTTTAATTAAGAATTTCTATTATTTTTTTATTTCCATCTTTCATTTAAATATTCTTTTCATTTAATCTCTCTTCAAATAAACTTTTTTCTTAAAATCATGTATACGACACCTAGATAAAACTTTTATGACCAAGTTAAATTTTCAACTAGATTTGTAGATTTCTTTGCCCTTAAGTGCTATGAAAATGATTAAAAAAACCACAAAATTTTAAAAGATAACAGGAATCAAATGTAAGAAATTGAGAACTAAACCCTAGCACTAATGGCTCATCAATAAAATGTAGGATTTAAATCCTACTTCTAGCTCCTGCTCATACACTATCCATTATAATAAGTTTCTCTTATATAGATGTTAAAGAAGATAAACTCCATAAGAGACTACCAACTTATTAAAATGGAGGTAAAGGAGACAACAATTTTAGAAACTCTGAATACTGCAATGATTGATCAAAGACTATTAATGTTAAGTCTTTAATAATAATGTTGTCCATGTCCCTAACAAATCTATTGATTGGTTAATTTAAATGAATGTATTTACTTATCTATACAATATTATTAACTATAAAAGTGTTAATTTTATGAAGTGAAGCTAGTGAGACATGTTTAATTTCTTGGATAAACTTTAGAAATAAACAAAGACTTGGAAGTACTAACCTCACTTGGATAGAGATAAATGATAATCAAGAGTAAAATATTATCTTAGGCATCATAATAAGAAACTATATCAGTAATTACACACTTTGAGCCAAATAAATCTTCCAATTACTGAATATCTAAATGCCTTTTAGGATCTAGTCTCTAGATATGTCAACCTTAAGAACAATTAGCAACTAGCCAGAGTAATTTATCATTGAACTTAGGAAATTTTAAGACATTTGTATTCTTTTTTATTATTACTATTTTATTTTTCTTTGAATCTTTAAAGGAATCACTATAATCTAGATAGGGAAGTTATGTTCAATTAGTGCAAGGTCTCAATTTTATTCTAAAAAAAATTGTAGACTTAGTAGAGGATGTTCTAAAATAAGTTTTTGATAAAACTTAATTGCCTAATGCATAATTAAAATTTATAGATGACTCATAAATTAGTTCTATAAGATTTCTTACTAAAACCTAGAATAAACATGATAATTAGAGAAGAAAATACTTTTAACATGTAAATCAAGTATACTTGCAAGAGGACAACATCCAAAAAACCTTATAAGATTACCTTATTTCGTTAGCACAAACTTACTTCTAATAAAGAAACAAAGCTCCACAAGATAGTCATAATAAATGTTATTGAAAGGGATAACCAAAATATTTCTAATTCTAGCACTATTAGAAAATTATTTGTTTTCTTACACTAACCATAAAGAAACGTGACTTTAAACTATTGTATATGAAATTTTTAGAGTTTGTCATCTTTTCCTTGCCATATATAAAATAATCATTTCATGAGGCTCACATGCCCAAATAACTTTTTGACTCATCTACTAAATTAATGATATCGCACTAAGAAAACTTCATAATGAATTGCCTTCTCTAAAAAATAGTCATCGTGTTATTTACTTTATCATAGTTTCCCAACTGTTCAATCATTATCAATATATGATGAACTCTATTGAGCATATTGAAATGAAAAATATAGTTAATAAATCTTGATCTTTGTGAAATTCTTGCCATATCAAACCCAAAGAGAGATTTAACATGAAGAATTTGGGTTGACAAGTGGGCCATAAATAAATCATTATCAAGTACAAACTTTAATAATTTGATTAGATAGCAAATTGACTTTGATTCAAGGGGAAATCTTGATCTTAAATTTGATTTAAAAAATCATCACCATTTTGTGATCTAATCATGTGATAATTAAGAAATATTTGTAGAAAACCTAATGGACTCAAAGATTAATTCGTGATATCATATGGACGTTGCATGTCGCAACATAATCATGAGATTAATAAAAAACTATCTAAAAACTCTTAATATAGTTTCTAGTTATGTTTTTTGATATTATCATTATTTTAGTACTAATGAAATTGAACTCACAAACACCTATAATAAAATTAAAAGCAATTAATAATACACACACACACACACACACACTTTAAGACTTAGTGCAACTCTATAGTGGCAATCCTTTATTAAGTAGCGCATGATGCTTTAGGAAATATAGTTAGGATAATTATGAGTCAAGAGAATCATCATGTAATACTCATTGAAAAGCTAAATGAAACAACTTAAGGTTATTCCCCTTATGATAGGATCTTGTACTTTATAATCTAATCCTTACGATATTAAGAATATTAACATTTGTAAAACAAATAATTGTCCACTCAAACCTTTCTACTAAAAAATTCATTAATAACTAATAAAAATTGAGTAATATATATGTCAAATGGGTTTAAATTTTATGAGACTACTTATTTATTGTCAAACATAAGATTGAAATCAAAAGTAAACCATTTTATGTCTTATATATAATAAAATAAGTAATTTGTTTTCTTAAATTACAAATTCTAAAATTAAAACAAATTAGAGATGATTACTCTATTTATTTTTCTTGAGATTTTGATTTGATAAACTAAACATGTTACAAGTTCAAGAGATCTACATATTTTAAGGAATGCTTTTCTTTTCTTTTTTTCACTTAGTAACATTTTTAATTTTAAATTTTATGAATTTAGTTCTTAATTTTAGCATTAATTAAGCCTTTTAAATCTTAGTATGCTTTGAATTATAATTTAATGTTGAGATTATGGTCATTCAATATAGAAGAGTGTATATGTTGTTGGTTTCTCTATTATTAATGTGGGAGTTAATAAGATGAACTCTAAGTTAAGAGAACCCTAATTTTGGTGGAAATTATGCAGCTGTGTATATTGGTTTAGAAATTTCACCATGTAAACATTGTACATATATTGTCATTTTAAAATTTCTTTTCTATTAATTTAATTTTACTTAGATTTATTAACTTTTTGCAATTCTAATATCACTTGCATGTTTAGACATTTAAACTTTTACATTAAAACATTAAAATTTTTCAATTTTTTTTTTAAATTTGTCAAAATTTTTTAAAATTGTCATAGTTTTTAAAATGTGTCCAAGTTTCTAAAAGAAAAATTCACGGCCTTCCATATTTCCTCTCACTCTATATATATCTTATATCTTTATAGATATGTGATTATCCTCTTTCTTTATCTTACTATTACATTGTATATATATTGTCATTTTTTTCTTGAGAAAGCCTATGCCTTTAGGCATTTTTCTTTTATCATTGTCTCCCTTATCTTATTAACTAACATTAGCTTTATCATTTTTTAGCATCTTGATGCCTATTATTTCACTACCTCACGATATGATAAAACCACCACCTTAAGTTCTACTGTTATTATTTCAACACCAATTCTTATCATCACTCTACCACCAAAATCAAGCATTATTGGCATTTGAATTGCATTTCTGCTTAAACTAATGTCACTTAAGACATGATCGTTTATACTAACACTTCCGAAAGTCATTTCCGATTACATATCTTCAACCTCTAATCCACCCACAAAAACACTTATGATCATCAACCTTGATGCCCTTGACATTACCATTATCATATCTTTCGACTATTACTTGTTTCAAATAATCAATATACCTTGTGTCAAAATAATAATGCAAAAATGAATAATTAAATATATGCATGTCAATAATTTGGCGACATATCAATCGCATTCACTGACGTAGTGCCATGCTGCAATACTGTTTGGTGCACATGGGCCTACCATCTGCACATTGTATCATCATCACACACTCACAGATTTTCTGATATGAGCTATGTAGCCTTTAAATGCACTAATTATCTCCTTGTTTGCATGACAGTCAGTGAGTCGACTCACATGTGCACGAGATCCGAATATGTGGTACTGTTCCATTTTAAGGTCTGCATGTAAATGACTGAAATATCTCATGATGATGCAGTACTTTTTTTTTCTTTAGATTAATTATGAAACAATTTCTAGAAGAAACTTTAGTATGTTTATATATTAAGAGTTTGTTTGAGACAGTTGCAGCTGCTGATCGGTAGTTGATCTTGATAAGCTGATTAGTTGTTTGGTTTGTGCGTTTGGAAAACAGCTGATTTGCAGTTGTTTCTAGATAAATGATCATTCTGCTCCGGATCTAAATAAGCTATCAAGTTGTTTGGTTTGTACGTTTAGAAAACAACTTATTTGCAGTTGTTTTTGAATGAATGATCATTCTACCACTGTACAATTATATATTTAATAATTTAGAACCAATCAAGTACTAACTCAAGCCAAACATTTAGGTATGCTATTCAATTATATTTTGAAACTAAAGATTTTGGCAACATAATTAATCTTTTTTATTACTTAAATGAATGCAATGAGTAAGTCAAAAGTATATTTAAAGGGTTTATTATTTAAAAAAGAAATTTAAATAATGATGTGACTGAAGGTCAATATTGTCATAATAGATTTATTAAGATGTGACATTATAGGTCACTTTTGTAATAGTGAGCTAAAAATAATTTGAAATTCCTACTTGACCGCTGTTAGTATTAATGATAAAATAAAGAAGAATTAGTTTCAGAACAATTGAAATTGTTAGTGTTAATGATAAAATTGAAAAACATATACTGGATTTTGAGGCAATGGTTGATAAGTAAAAAACCAATATAATGACATATTTATATACTTTCCAAACTATTATAGTTGATGATTATCATTGAAGGAGGGGAAAAACAGAATGGGTTGTTCAAAAGTGGTAGGACCCAAGCTAGCCCAATGGTTATCTTTTAATGGAGTTACCTCCATTACATATTTATGGCAAAATTTATATACATGCCTTAATTTTTATGTATTTACATAATAAAACTTCAATTTTGATATTTATATATTTATAACACTGTGGTGCTAAATTTTATGAATGAAAATGTATATTTCAGTCTCAAGAAGTTAGTAGTGGTAATATTTTGATGCAATGTCAAATATTTTACTAGAATAGATGTATATCACTGTAAGTCCACTCAGGTTAAGGGTTCGATCCCACCGTGGCGCGGGGCTTTGGAATACTAGGCATATGGTGCGGGCTCTCATCATGGGGCCAAAAAGTGCATGGGAAATCGATATTTGGATCTCTGCCAAAGATTGATTTCATTTTAATATATGTGATTGTTCTCCATGAAAAACATTGGATCATCATATTAAAACAAGATGAGAATCTTGATGTATTTTACTATCCATGATTTCTCATCAAAAGGAACTTTTTTCAGAATTTTTTGTCCTAATATATGTGATTGTTCTCAAAAGCTTTGCGATGCCAAAAATATTTTTGCAGTAAGTTAATTAAAAGCAATTGGATGTATAACTTCCAAGCTACAATCCGAGTTAGGATCTTGCTTAAAATCACAGATCCAAATGGAACAAAGTAAAGCTCATAAGGTGCAACATTGTAGGTAGAAAATGAAATTTTGAATTTGTAACTTTCAAAAGACATTTTATTCATTATAATTTAAGTAATATTTTTTGTTTTTTGCCAATTTGAAAATCACAGTTATATACTACAAGAGATGTTGATGTCAGATTTTCCGAATGCAAATTTTAAGGTCGAATTTGCGTCTGAAGTGCGTGAAAACTGGATTTAAATATTTGCGGTGGATTTTGTGTCTACTCTGCGGCACATAATTCAACACAAACAGTATACTAAAATTTCAAAAATCTAAAGTTGAATTATGATGACATTTGCGATGAATTTGCGTCTAATAAATCGATGCAAATACTTGAAACCATTGAACTATGACTGATAGAAATCTGACAAAAATGTAGCCGCAAATAACAAATTCTCTGTTTTTACTTAACTGTGTCGAATTTTGCCAACGGAAATCTGATGCAAAGGCTCTAAATTTTGGATCTCAAATGTCATAACTTATTTCTCTTTTCCTGCTATAGCTCTTCCCCTTTCCCCTCTATGCCTAAAACTATCGCATTTGTCCTCCCCCTCTGTGTTGAAGCCCGTGCTTATCTCCTTCCACCTCTTGCTTTCGCTCAAAACCATCACCTTCGTGAACGAACCTTCTCGATACAGCCACCATTAAAGCTAGGTGGGAAAGCAACGACGGGATCGAGGCTTACAGAGACCACTGAAACTCCCATATTTCTCATCCTTTCACTCCACTCTCAACGAAAAAAATTGAAGGTAAGTATACATGTGTCATTTTTGCGCTTCGCTCATTCTGGATTTAGGCTCTGTTTGGCGCAGCTGCAGCTTTTCAGCTTCAGCTGCGCTACCCCAAAAAGCTGTTGCAGGGAAGCTGGTTGTCTGTTTGGTGCAGCTGTGTGAAAACAGTTGTGGGCAGCTGTTTCTAGAAAAATGAACATTCTACCCTTAAAACTAACTGGCCTTAATTCCGATTTTGCGGTAGGGATATAAGATTGTGTGAGGTGTCGATTCAATTTGTTTAGTAATATGACAAAATCTAGTTCCAAAATAAGGTTAGAAATGTTCGCTTACAATTTTTTTACACCTAAAATTCATTTTAGGTTCAATTTTATTAGCTTGGTGTAGTTTTCTTCATAAACGTTAGTTTTTATTTATTGATCCTACATGCAAGCACAAAATAAGCAAGATCCATTTAATTATTTTCACCTTCTTTTCCAACCAAGGAGGATCCCCAACTTTGATTGAGGGAAGAAGAAAAGACAGTCTTTTAGGATATAAGTTCGGCAAGGAAGGATATTTTAAGACTTCAATATATTTTGATACTTGAATATTTAAGATTTGAGTGCAATGCATTGCCAGAAAAATCATGGTCCCCTCTCCTCTCTAGTTAGAAGACTAAATGCAAGGCTGAAACCCTAAAACCATGGCATGTCGCCTCCCATCGCTACCTCCACTCTTCGCCCCCTTCCAGCTCTCCAAGCTATCATCCACCGCGACTCCCTCTTCCGCTTCACCTCCCGCACCCGTCGCTTCCTCTCACGCCAACCCCTCCACATCATCTATCTATCCGCCGCCGGTAAGCTTCATCGCGAGCTCGGCTTCTCCAGTCCCCGTGGGGTCGCGGGTTCGCAAGGTAGGGGTGTGCGAGTAAAAAGCCAAAGGAACAGTCCGCGGGGTCGAATCTGTGGCCCGCTTTTAGGCAAAATCGCTCCGCGCCGTGGATGCCCCCCCCCCCCCCCCTCCCCCCCCCCCCGCCGCATCAAACGATGCCTTACTAAATCTACCAATTGACAAGATTTAAGGGTGTTTGGCTGAAATTAGGATTTAAAGATACGCAGGATTGAGTAAATTGAGTAAATCTGGGTATATTAATTATTTCTTTGATTATTAAAACACTCAATTAAGAAGATTGCGTGATTTTGCATTTCACAGTGTTCATTTTCTTAAGTTGGTATTCACAAGTTCATTTTCCTTTTCTTGCATAATATATGAGACAAGGTTGGGTAGATAAATGGTAAACCCTATCGGGATGTCATGGTTCCACCATTAGTGATTTAGTTAGAAGATCATAGTCTGGAGAGTGATGGGCTTGGATCATGACAGTATGGCTTTGAATAAATTAGATATTGGCAATAATTGCTTATATCAAATCAATAGTTTGTTGTGATTTTTGGCTTAGTCAATGAGCCTTGGGCCATGCTTGTTAGGTGACGTATTAGGAGCTATAGGTTCTTGTATCCTAAGTTACCCCTCAGTGAAAGAGATGCCTCTTTCATGCCATAATAATGTGGAATTGCTATCATGTAAATCTTTTCCATCTTAGCATGGTGCTTGATTCTCTTGGGTATGCATTGTCTCTTGGAAGCATATTTCAACATGATTAACTTCATAGCACCTTTCGAGGGTGAAACTAAAAAGAAGTTTTTGTTTCCTCACTCAAATTGATTGAATATCATGAAAGACTAAACAAGGCACTCAATGATTTTGTCATTTTGGATTTGGAGAGGAGACTTCAAGATTTCAGTGAGGTAAGTTGTCACTTTGGCCTTAGATCCCCCAAGTATCTACCATTTGAAGGTTAGATCTCATGTTTGGAATAAACTACTAGTAGTAAATTTTGTTGGTTAAAATGCACTTAGAATCCTTTTATGACATTCGTTGCTAATTTCATGTATGTATAGACTATGGATGGATGCCAAACTTAGGGTGGCATTGGAAATCAGAGTCTTATCTCACAAGGCTCGGTTAGAGATTCAACTAGCATAAAGAATTCCTTTGAAGCCATTAATTTCAATTGTAATGTACATGCTAAAATCACATAAAACAATCGCATTTTCTCGGTGGCCCGTAGTAACCAATGTGCTCTGCTTTATCTATTTTAGTTATAGATATGTGCATTGGCATGTTACCATCAATGATAATAATGCAGTTCTATAGCAATAATGTCAAGTATTTGTGCAAATTGGTGAGCATGCAACTTTTATTTTCTGTGATAGTTGTATTAATTTATAAAGCTATATCTATGATGAAGATGAATATTCAAATTTTAAGATTTTGCATATACAATAGATTATATCCAGGATGAATAGGATTCATCGATGAGTTCTTGAATGGTGTTAAGAAATTTGTGCATGTGGCATCACAACTGCCCATTTACCGCTCAGAAGGTAAGTTCCAATGTTCTTTTGTGAAGCACAAAAATCAAGTGTTTCTACCACCAGAAGAAGTTAAGTTAAATCTTTACCGCAAGGGATTTAAACTAAATTATTGATAATAGACTGTACATTGTAAGCAAGAAGCCAAAGTTAAGTACGATCAAGTTCGTGCATCAACAAGTTATACCCCTCCAACAAAAAATAACGATCCTAGCGCATATAAAGAAAATGATTCATGATACATGCAGAGCTCATTTCGTTGAGAGTGTTTCACATGAAAATGAAACGTTGAACAATAAACCACAACAATTCTATAACTTTTGAATGTTTCACGATAATCTTTATGAGATGGTTGCACTACACATATAGAGTTATCAGTGGAACTGAGAATAGTAAGCATCATATTTGATTTTAACATACCCCAAAAATGCTTCAATCATGTAACAACGTTATTGAAGGAGATAAACTCGACAGAAAATTCAGTTTCGGATGACCTGTACAGAACCAAAAGTTGGTGTCAAAGTTAAGGCTAATATATGAGAAAATAGATTGTAGTAACAACTACATGATATATTAAAAGGTTAATGAAGTTGAGACGAAATGTCAATTTTGCAGTGCTGATAGATTTAAACAAAGGTGGTGAAAGAGTAAAAATCAAAAAAATATTTCATACAAGCATCTCTTTTACTTTTCACTCATACCCCAGTTTCAGACGCAATTTTCTTCTAAGCATAAAGCTTCTCACTTAACATGACACAATACTGGTATATTGATGTTAATTCAATTTGTCATCTATCATGTGATGAAGCCTAGAGACATTTCAACTGTATTTATCTGGACCCTGCAATTTAAGCATGTAATGTTAGTCATTGCTTGTGTGCAGATGGGTTTACCCCCTACAGTCACACCACAACACCATATTCATGCTGGCCAATAATCATTATGTCATATAATTTACTCCCTGATATGTGTATGATCGTGATGATCTTATTTGTGATGTTAAATATACAGGGTCTACATAGCTCAAAGGAAAAAATTAACATCTACTTACAGCCTCTCATTGACGTGCTTCAAATATTATGAGAAATAGGTGTGTTTACTTATGATATCGCTGTGAAATAAAATTTCCAACTGAAAACTACTCTTTTATGGATGATTAGTAATTTCTCAGTAAATGGGATGCTCTCTGGTTAGAGCACAATCAGGAAATTTGCATATCCTTACTGCATGGATATGTAGAAAGCATTCACTTTGAAATATGGAAGGAAAAATACCTTGTTTGATTGCCATCAAAGCACTTTAGGTCGTGATCACCCATTCAGAAGGAAAGGAGATGCATTTTAAAAAAAAAGGATTAAGAGATCAAGTTTGCCCCCTAGGATAACTAGAGTTGAATTATTGTAGATGAACAGTGAAGTACCAATGATCACTAATAGATTGAAATTAGCTTCAAAAGGTTTTCCTGATTTCGCTGTTAGACATAATTGGAAGAAGCATAGTATTTTTTAGGATCTTCCATATTGGAGGACAAATCCGACTAGACATAATATCGATATTATGCATATTAAGAAGAACCTTTTTTTAAATATCTTCAAGATTCTTATGGATATCAAGGGTAAAATAAAAGATAATGTGAAATCAAGATTGGACCTGAAAGAGTGTTGTAAGAGGAGGCGCTTAGAACTTCAAGAGAAAAAAGCAGGTAAATTAATAAAGCTCAAAGCTACATATTGTCTCCCATTAGATCAACAATGAAAAATATTTGAGCGGGTGTATTCTTTGAAGTTTCCTAGTGGATGTGTCTCAAATTTGAGTCGTTGTTTTGACTTAGGAATGGGAAATATATTTGGCATGTAGAGACATGGTTGTCATATATTTTTATAGAGCATACTATCTTTCCAAGTTGATGCTTGATCAATTAATTAAAATAAGTATATTCTTTAGGGAGTTTTGTGTAGGGACTTTGAATGTGGAGTTAAAGAAAAATCTTGTTGTGAGAGTATTCTCTTATTATTATGCAAGCTTGAGCAGATATTTCCTCCTGATTTTAGTGACCTATGGAGCATGTACTCAAACATCTTTGTTATAAGGCTAAACTTGAGGTCAGTTCAGTACATATTGATGTATCCCTTCAAGAGCCATGTCTTCTCCATGTACAAAATCGTGACTTGCATTTTATTTTAGACTAAAATACTACCATATTTAGTCAAAATATATTTATGTTGCACATTTTTAAATAAAATTTAAAAAAATGTTAAGAATAAAGTACTTCTTGAGGGCTTGATATGCGAATGTTAAGAATAAAGTACTTCTTGAGGGCTTGATATGCGAAGCATCTTACTATAGGAGACAATTACTTTTTATTCATATTATTTGGAGCAAGGACATCAAATATATCAAATTGTAAGTGACTTGCCTTCACAGCTGGAATTATTTGTATTTAAGATATTATGAGAGCAATCAGGGAAGCGTGATACTTAATATCTAAGTAATAAATGGATTCGGGCATCTACATTTTATGTTCTAATAAACTGTGACAAATTACAGCCATTTATATAGTAAGATTTATAGTGTTCAAAAATATTCTCATTTATTATTTAGAATGTTATACTAATTAATTCAAACATACAAATAATAATAATGTGAGCAGGTTATTTATCAATAGTTTGAACATAGAGGACGACTCTCTTATGTGACTTTGAAGCTAGCATCAATCTCATACATTTATCCATTTTTAGGAATTTAAGCCCACGAGAGGTACAACCCACCACTATCATAGTATAGTTAGTAGCAAGATCATTGATTTAATCTATGGAGGTGAAATTAGGATGTGCAAGTTAAGATTGATAAGTTTATCTTTCAAGCTAACTTTATTTTATTTGACATGGAAGAGATAATGAAGTGTCTATAATACTAGGAATACCCTTTTTAACTATTAGAATGATGATGATTGATGTATATAAAGGAGAATTTACCATGAGTGTCTAAGATCAAGAAGTTCTATTTAATGTTTTAGTGATGGAATTGCAGAAAGTGATAATGTTTTTCATTTAGAAGATAATAAATTAGAGAGAGTTGACTTTGGATGATTTAGATGAAATAAGAAGAATTTTATTTTATATCTAGAAGCTGCACCTACAGGAAGAGATTAAAGACTTACTTTAGGCACATCATCTTTAGGATAACAATTAAAAAATTTGTTGAAGAGACACTGAATCATGAATTGAAAACTCTATCTAAACATTTGATATACACCTTCTAAGAAGAATAAAAAACTCCTATATAATTGCTTCAATTATATAAACTATATGAAGAAAACTTGTTGCAAGTTTGAGGACATGTAAGAAATTTTTTGGTTTAACTATAATATATATTCAAGAATTTAATCCTCTATCATGCATGACTAGAGTAATATTGGAAGAACATAGCTGAATTTAAACCTCTCACTCTCTCATTAACTATTTCTTTAGCAACATATTTTTTATTGGATAGTATTTTGACTCTCCATCCATTCTGCAAGCAAACAATTACTTTTTTTTTAGGGGGAATAAGGGTCACACCCAGCTTTAGTCAAAAAGAAAAAGATCACACAAAGACGCTTTTACAACATAACACATTACAAAGAAAACAAATTAAGAAAAAAAGCCACCATTTAAAAGAAGAAGAAAAGACTAATAAAAACTCCAAAAGAGTAAAAATAAATAAAACATTCGACTTGAGCAGTAGCTATTTCATAAGTGGAGTAATATGTAATCCAAAATGTTCACCGCAAACATCTTATAATCAAAGTCTCTATTAAAAAAATGATCTTCTATCTACAAAATAAGATGAGGGAAAAAAAGAAAAACAAACATAAACAAAATTAAAATAGAAAAGATTAAATAAAACTAGTTAATCAACATAATAAAAAGACAAAAGAGACAATGAGCTCATAACTTACTTGCATAGTTATTTAAATTCCTTCTAGAAACTAATAAATATAAATATTCAAAAGAATGGTTGAATTTTAACATATGGTTAGAAATCATCATACTTTAACCAATTGAAATCTTTTAAGAAAAAACTAACTATATATATGATCTTAATCAGAAGAGAGATAACCAAAACATATCAAAAGTAACCATAAGCCTATCAGCCAAAACTAGCACAACAATAGCAGCTATGAAAATATTGACGTGAAACCATAAATCAAACAAACCTGGAGCACCGAGAAAAGCTCCACCACAAAGCTACAAAAAAACATCCCAGGTGGTCAAATTTGAGCATAAACCAACATACAGATATAAAGAAAGTACCTAGAAAGAATTACAAAAAAAAAAAAGAGGAAAAATAATGATCCAAAGCTTAAAAAGAATTACAAAATTCCAAACAAAACTAGCCACCAAACAAAAAAAAAGGTATAAAGGAAGCAACAACAATAATAAATTTTGGAATATCATACTTATATTTTTATTTTTTGATTTCTACTTAACTTTCCAATGAAATATTTTAGAAATAATCTCATATGAGGTATTAAAATTATTAAAAAATTTATTATTCATTTCAGAAAAAAATCTATAAGTAATAGTTTGAGTAGCTAAAAGTTATAATCTCTTGTGAAGTTTACAACTGATACGCTTAACATGGTAAAAAAACTTGAAGAAAGTTACTAGTAGCAATGAAAATTTTCCTATTGGGAATACAATTTTTCAATAAATTATGAGAAAACAAATATTTAAAAGATAAATAATTATGATTTTATAAAACATTAAGGAATATAAAACAAGTAAGTCTAGCACTGATACCCCTAGAGTTAAGAATATTACTAGTTTTAAGACTAATATGAAAAAATCTCCAAGAAAGCAAAGCTAAATTAATATACTAGTTTTTATGCTAAACTAATCTATTCCAATCTCCAATAAGTAAAGTTTCATAAATAAAATAATAAACAATGCCATTGTTATAAAATCATTTTTATTCAAAGACAACTAATACTATCATCAATAATAGAGATTTTATGGATAAGAAGTCAATAATAAGTGGGAATATTCCAATGTTGAGGAAAAAACTAATAGACATTAACGATGACATCTTTAATTTTGATAAATTTAAGCAAACAAAATCAATCAAAAACTGTATTACTATATAGCTCAAATAAAGAGGATCAATTGATTCAATGGTCAAAGAAAAAAGTAAGATAGCTTTTTGCATCAACCTGAAAAATTAGATATTTTCTAATCTTAAAAGAAACATTGATAAGATATTTCCAAAAAAATAGAGATTTTAGATATTATATTAATCCAAATGGTGTCATAGTTATTCATACTTCACTTCACCAAAAAAAAAGTTTGAATTGAAATCTCTCCCAATAATTTTTATTTTACACATCAAATTAAATAGTATCTAAAAAAGAAATACCATGACCTTCAAGTGCTTTAGAAAGAGAAGTAGTTTTCCAACATATAGTAGTCACTCTATTCTCACTATTATTATGAAAAAGAATTACTAATCAAAAAAGTAATTTTCTTTT
>NEWO01000203.1:360638-375779 GCA_003013225.1 Phalaenopsis aphrodite
AAGTAAATCGACTTTAAAACAGAATTTCTTACCAAAATTAATGGATTTAAAGTCATACAAAAGTTCATTAGTCAAAATGATAATATTAGCAATATATCTCCTTTAATAAAAAATAACTTGAACAAGATTAATAATATTACAAAGAATATGTTTAATTTTATCAGTGAAAAGCTTAACAAAAACTTACACAAGATATTACAAAGAGAAATAGGATGAAAGTAGTTAATGATTGAGCACCTTCCCTTTTGGGAATTAAGGTGATAATAATATGTTTGACCCTATTAGGAAGCTTACGAATATTAAAAAAATATTTTATAGCATAAATACATTCATCCCCAATAATATTCCAAAAATTTTTAAAAATTTTAGAGAAAAGGTATTTAGTCTAGAAGATGAGCAATTCCCAATTGAATAAAAATCATTTTTAATTTCTTCATTAGAGAAGTCCTTTATCAAGGCATCAGAGTCCCATAATGAAATAGTATTAACAACAAGAAATTTATCAAAAACTAATAGAGGAAGACCAACATAATTACTAAGCAAATGTTTCAAAAAAGAGATGGCTTCATTGACAATGTCCTTTTGTTGTAAGTAAAAATCGATCATTGACTAAAATTTCCTTAATAAAAGTAAAATTATTTCTAATTCTAATCTTTGATAAAGGGTTTATACATCATCTTTATATTTAGATAACCATTCACACTTGACCCATTGCTTTAATCATTTACAATTATAAGATAGAGCGCTATAGAGTTTTTCTTAGCTAAAAGAAGCTTGACTGAGTAAGTATTTACAAAGTGGATTAAATTTCAAATCATTAATAATAATTTTAAATGTACCATTTAATTCATTAATATAATTATAAAGGTAATTAGAAATATGCATATCCTAATGCTTAAAAGCTTCATTAACATTCTTCAATTTATTATAAAAGAAAATAAAGATCGTATTTAACATTAATATTTCAAGCATCATGAACAATTTCAAAAAAGAAGCTGAATAATCACTCTAATAATTCTCATACAAAATTTTTTGCTTCAAAGCTTAAGAGGGCCCCAAAGATAAAAAAATAAGAGAATGATCAGAAGTTGAATTATCTTAAACTCTGAAAAAAGAATAAGGAAAAAAATCCACCCAAGAAGCATTATAAAAAGCCCTGTCAAGAAGACATCTTATATGATTCTCAATTTGATTATGATACCAACTAGATTTATGACGTGTATTTCATAATTAAAAAATATTAGAATTGAGATGCAATTTTTAAAATCAATTAGCTTTGAAGGAATATAAGAAAGGCCACCAAATATTTCACTAAATCTAAGAATGCAACTAATATGAACCAACAGAAGTCAAGGATCATTAAGATTAGTAGCAAGATAAATAATAGAATTCCAAAGTTCCTTTCCAACTGAAACTATTATTAGCATAAATGAAAGTCATAAAAAACTTAACATAAGTAGAAATAGTAACATGCCAATAAATATATTGAGATTTGATTTCTAAAGCAGTAAAACAAAGAACCTCAACATTCCATTTCAGTCAAATACTATCATTTTTAGCAATATTGAAGCTTTTCACACTTCATTCATTATTAAAAATTCTAAACATGTTAGTTGAGAAATTATTAGAAATAGAAGAAAGAGAGAGTTTAGTTTCAATAAGGTCAATCATATGATCACAATTCTCATAAAAAAAACCATTTTAAAATCAACAACACGGGTTTCACTATTAAACCCACGATCATTCCAAACTTGAATATTTGGATAAAGCATAATAAATAAAAGAGAAAAAAATGACAGAAAAATTAAACTAACACATAGCATTACCAACTCTCTCTCTTTTTTTTTTTTTGCCCTAGAGGTAGAGGGCAAAGAGATAGAAATAACATTTAGGGCAGCAATGAACATATTTGAAATACTATTATTTTTCATAACTGTGGGAATGCTTCCAATAATAACATTTTGAGTTATGATACTACCTTCATTGGCCTCGTTGTTAACAGAATCTGAAACAAGAGGTAAAACAATTTTTTTCATTTGGATTTGGTAAAACAGAACATTCATTTTGCAAATTCATATCGGTCAGATTTTCATGACTAACTCAATAGCACCAGAAAAATTAATAATAGGTAAAACATAATTTTTAAGATCAATAGTAATATCAGGTTCAACATTAGATTTAATAGGTTGAGCATCAACATTCTCTCCAGCAATTTCTCTACCATATAATGAGACATCAGCGAGTATATTTAAATCTGGACCTGAAGAAATAAAATTATTATTAACAGTAGAAACCCTAACAGGAATAGGAAGCCTGGTCATGTTTCTTAGAAATCTTTGATTTGTATAATATATATTATTACTTCTTTCTCTAAAAATAGGAGCAACTTTATTAGAATGAATATTCGCAACCTTAGGATAAGTTTAAGGATCATGAGCAAAGGTACAACATGTCATACAAGGGGCGGATTTTCATTTGTAAACCACAGTTAAATTAAAATCCTACCCTTTAATATCAAGAGGAGTAAAATCTGGAAGAGCGAAATTTATATTTATATGTATATTAACTATGGCAAAAGAAAGTCTAGAAAACTTAGATGTTGAAGAATCAACAACCAATGAAGCACCAATTCGACTTGCAATTTTTAAAATACTAGACTCATTCCAAAAACACAGAAGCAAATTAAGAACTTCCACCCAAATGAGATTTTCTTTAAAAAATTTTTTGACGGTATTAAAATTAATGAGCATATTTAAAAAATGAATGGTTTATTGTTGATAAACTATGGACCACACTCGAAAATCATATCAAAATTCTTTGTATAGATAAAACTAAGCAGAAAAAATATTTAAATAGAGATAGAAGATTTACAGCACCATGAAATTATCAAGTTCTAACATTAGCTTGTTGCAAGTTACCATAGAAAGGACACTTGTCAATCGCATACGTAACCTTAATGAAAGTACATTACTTTGAGCCATCAAGAACTTCTTAATCAAAGAAAGAAACCCCATCTTACGATCTAGGAACATATGACAAATTAAAATTAGTAGAACTAGTAAGATTATAAGAGATAAGGCTCTTTCAATTAAGAAAAGGGCTAGAGTCAAGATGAGTTGAGAAGAAGATGAAGTAAGAGGCAGCAAGTTATCCATGAGAAGAAAATATGGGCAAAAGTCCCTAAACACAAAAGCAAAACTAGTAGAGAAGTAAAAAAGAAAAGAAGAAATAAGGTTTTCCCCCAAGAGAAAGGGAAAACATAGAGGAAAACCACAAAACCCTAGAGGAGATCCTGAATCGCCTCTAACACCGCTTTCGCCTTTCAATACCCTGGTAGAGCCACTATGTATTGTTTCCCTATTTATATTATTTTCTTTTTATTATTTGTTTGTTTTGAGAATAAAAGAAATGGGAGATTTACTTGCATAGCATGCAAAATTCAGTATTTTATGTATCTAAAACCTAAATTTTAAGGCTTTGTTTGAGAAGATGACGAATCTACTTTGTGTTAATGTGCACGTCGGCATATAAAAAAGTTTTTGTTTGGTGGAGCATTTCCCGAACTTTTCCAGAAGCTGTTTTGGAAGAACGGCAATTTTTTGTCATTTTAGATCATTGGTGTTCTTCTTCATTCTGCCAATATGCATTTCAAAGGAACTTCACTGAACGACAAAGCTCTTGAAGCCTAAATATTACTAGCATACTACACAATTAATAGAACCACTTTGTATATGTTTGCCAGTTCTCCATCCGTTAGATCTCAGAGCAATCTTTTCGGCCAATGCAAAGCACTCTCGCATTCGCTCCTCCACATCCAATCATATTCCTTCTGTAATGTTGCAATAGGCAGGAAGATGAACATTCCAGCCTTGGCAGCTGATATAATTTTACAATGCTCAAAAGTGCAAATAAAGCTATAAAAAACTTCAAAATTCCTTTTGTCAATGTCCTGAAAGAAGTGGATGAACTACACCCAGGAGCAATGGATTCATGCTTAAGGAAAGTCGAGAGTGAAAAATAATGGAAGAAATAGCACATTTATTCCACTTTTACTATAGTGACATGCTCCAAGCCTTCGTAAGACATGAAATTGTTGAATCCAAATCTATCTGGCATACCATGGAAAGAATAGATCGCTGACCAAAGAAAGAAAATTGAGAGAGGGGGAGAAAGAGAAAAAGGGAGAGAAGGGGAAGTGGTTGACATCCCCTATCGGGGGGAAATGGGGTGTTCTTGGGGTCGATGACCCATTTCATTTCATAAAGAAAATATTTTACAAAAAGGGAAGAGCCTAGAAGTCCCCCACTCATCATATGGCCTTCCTATTTATAGAAGATAGGAGGGACAAAAAATATGAAAATTCCATATTTGGTCTTGCTTTAAAGAGGAGCGAAGGGCATTCTAATCTTATTCTGACCGTTGGATCGTCTCGAGATCCATGCAGACTAGTTTTGAGTATACATATTAAGTTCTCCAATTTTTTTGCTCATTTATAACGATAGTTGCGATAAGAAAAAGGAAATTTATGAATCAAGCAAATCTTGAACACATAATTTGCTACTTCTTGCTATGGTTTTTTGCACTTGTTTCGGTATCTTATTCGTCATCAGATGATTTGTCATTCCAAAGTTTTCCTGTCGGAGGAGTCGTCAAGTTTTGATGGCCGTTCGGAGGAAGAGATCAATAGTCGGCGGAAAAGTCGGTTGTTGGCTGAAAAGTTGGCTGCAGTTGGAAAGGCGACTGTTGGCAGAAAAGTGGGTCATCAAAGAAAAACTGGAGGGTATGGCGGAAAAGTCAACCATCCAGAGGGGGGTGACAGACAGGAGTAGACTATAAGTTTGATTCTGACTGCAGTTTTTTTAGCCTGACAGGTATGGTGTACCTTCAATCTGTACATGAAGCCTCAAGTTTTTCTTTTCTTGGAGGTGAAACTCCAATAAGGATGGAAAACTCATAAGTACATAAAAGGCATGCTTGTCTTTCTCCCTGGCTTAACTTAGTTTTTCAACAGCTCTTTCCCCGGCCCTTGATGAGTAGATTTTTTGAAAAGATTATTGGTCAAGCTTTTAGGCTTTTTGGATGTGATGTTTGTTCAAGTCAAGTTCCGCCCTTTTTAGAGCTTGTCGCTACGAAGAATTGAATCGTCTCTAGTGTCGAAGAAGATCGATGTACACCCCATGTAGGGGCTTGTCACTGCTGGTGAATCTTCTATGAGTCATAGATGATCGTCGTACTCCCCTCATGGAGCTTGTCATTTTCGGGTGACGAATTATCTTTAGGGTCGAAGATGATCTCCATACGCCTATCGCAAAGTTTATCGTTGTCAGCTGGCGAATCATCTCTGGGTCATAGAAGATGTCGTACGCCCCTCACAAAGCTTGTCGTTTTCGAGTGGTGAATTGTCACTAGGGTCGAAGATGATCTTCGTACACCTCTTGCAAGGTTTGTCGATGTCGAGTGGCTAATCATCTTTGGGTTGTAGAAGATCATCGTACACCCCTCACAGATTTTGTGGTTGTCGGGTTATGAATCGTCTCTAGGGTCGAAGATGATCGTCGTACACCGCATACCTTATCATTGTTGGGTGTTGAATCATCTTTGGGTCGTAGACGATCGTTGTACACCCCTTTCAAAGTTAGTCCCCATCATGTGGTGAATCATCCTTATGCCATTACTACCGATCAGACATCTATAATGTTGTTGTCAGTTATCTCTTATCCCTCTGACCGATCAGACGCTCTTAACGTCGTCGTCAGTTTTACTACCTGGGTTCGAGCTTCCCAAGTGTCAAGTGATCACCGGCATGTATGAACTCATTGATCTCACCAAGTTTCAACCTTAAACTTTCACATAAAGATACAAAAATAGTACTGAGCTCATGTTTCATAAAGTAAGCTTTAAAAAAAATAACATATACGCACCAGAAAAACAACACTGTGGGGTTGAAGACCTTTATGCGCATAAAGAATGATCCCTCATTTGAAAGGGCCGACAGGAGGCGGGTGGCCGGACGGAGGTATCTGGAGTCGGACTGCAGTTTGCGGTCGGATAGTAGTTTGTTGGGAAAAAAATTGAGCAATATAAAAATATAAATATATAAGAATTGAGTGATATATGTGAAAAAATATTAAGGATAAGCATTGAGCATTATGTATGCATATAAATCTTTCTTGCTACTTAGAATGGGCCGCGGGAGGTGAGATCCAGCTGAAAAATAGTTCACTGGGAAAGCTTGTTTGTCGAGTAGGAAGCCGTCCCTTTGTTGGCATGCTAATCGAACTGTGGATGAAGGAGATGAGTGGAATAATTATAGGAGATGATGTGAATGTGATACTACTAATCCAGCGATCGGCGGACATACATCTTGGAGGCAATTGAACTACATCGAACATGATTTGATTTTTCAAACGGCTCGCCGGCGGCAGAGACGTGGAGGAGTTAGGATACGTCTTCGACGGATTTGTCAAGGCCGATCGGCACATGAGTCCGTTGGCGCGGCACTTGGCAACTAAAGCAAGTGCTTTGTTGAGGACGAGCGCTTTGTCGCCCATAAACGGCCGCTCGTAGTGCTCTGCCCTCACAGCCTGCCGGAGAAGCGCTGTTAACTGCTCTGTCTTGCCCTTCGTCTCCTGGCATTCAGCCCTGAAGGAGCGAGCATCATCGGCTAGCTTCGTTACCTGATCCGCGAGCTGAATAAGCTTCGCCAGTATTTGTTTAACCCCCTCCCATAATCTTATCTACTACAATCCGTCCTTCCGTAAATCCTACGCGCGACGGAGAGGTGGTCTTCGCGTTTGTCTGCCGATCGACAGAAATCAGCCGGCCAGTGACTCTATGGCCTTTCTAAAGAAATTTTTGCTTGGTGCTGCTCGTCTTATTCAAGCTCACCACTTCTTTTAAGTTTAACCAAATCTGTCTAGTACATGATGCCCAATAATTAAGATTGAGAGAAACGGAGAAAGGGAAAGAGAAGGGGAAAGAGGGAGACTTCCCCATCCAAGGAGAAAATGAGAGTGTTCCTAGAGCCGATGACCTATTTTATTCCATAATGAAGATATTTTATAAAAAAGGGCGAGCAAAGAAGTCACTCATACATCATATTGAAGATAGGAGGGGCAAAGAATATAAAATTTTCATTTTTAGTATTGCTTTAAAGAGGAGCAAATAACATTCTAGTTCATCTAATACTGACTGTTGGATCACCTCATGATCCATGCATACTATTGTGTGTGTGTGTGTGTGTGTGTGTGTGTGGTGCTCGTCTTAATCAAGCTCACCACGTCTTTTAAGATGTTTAACCAAATCTGTCCAGTAAATGATGCCCAATACTTAAGATTGAGAGAAAAGAGAAAGGGAGAGAGAAGGGGGAAGAGGGAGACTTCCCCGTCTAGGGGGAAAAAGGGGGTGTTCCTGGAGCCAATGACCCATTTTATCACATAGTAAAAATATTTTATAAAAAAAGGGCGAGCAAAGAAGTCACTCATACATCATATTGAAGATAGGAGGGGCAAAAAATATAAAAATTCCATTTTTAGTCTTGCTTTAAAGAGAAGCAAATAACATTCTAGTCCATCTAATACTAACCGTTGGATCACCTCATGATCCATGCATACTATTTTTAAATGTGTATGTGTGTGTGTGTGTGTGTGTGTGTGTCAAAATTTAAGGTCTCTCTCTCTTTCTCTCTCGTTGGATCACCTCATGATCCATGCATACTATTTTTAAGTGTGTGTGTGTGTGTTTTTGAGAGAGAGAGAGAGAGATTTAAGTGTGTGTGTGTGTGTGTGTGTGTGTGTGTCAAGTGTGTTTGTGTGTGTGATTTAAGTGTGTGTGTGTGTTTCAAAATTTAAGGTCTCTCTCTTTCTCTCTCTTCGTATATATGATGGCTATCATAATGTGTGTGCCTGTGTTTGTGTGTTAAACACCCAAAATTTAAGGTCTCCCTATCTTTCTCTCTCTTCCTATACATGATGGCTATCAAATTATGTTAAGGTTGTTATATACATTTTTTCTATCAATAATTTATGCAAACATTTGACTAAAATTTTTTCCTTAACTAGAGAAAATTTTATTCTATTTTAAAAAATCATAACTACTAAATGAAGTTCATAAGTTCTAATAATATACTTAAACTACAACTTTCTAAACAAATCATTGACTTAGTATAATGTTGACATAAAAAAAATTAAATAAGTACTTTTTTTATTTATTCATTTTTATTTTGCTGATAAGTATTTCTTTCATTTGTTTTTCAAATAAAAAATATCATTTGACTTTCATTATTGGATATGCATCATAAACGCAGCCAAATAACTTCCAGCTAATTTCCTACTTCACAAACCATACTAACAAAATTGTTCCAATTAAATGAAGCTTATTATCTAAGTTCAAATCATGTTTCAATCACAGTAAATTTGGATCATTTAACAACCAAACCCTCAACCATTACAAAGTTAACAAAACCCTATCTAGAAAAAGTAAAGACAAACAGGAATAAGTTATTAGAGGATCCCAGTAAAAAAGGTGTTTTAATCATCATCCCCATCCTTCTCCATCAAGGTGGAGCTTCAAAAATGAATAAGAGATGAGAAAATTACAACTAAAACCCTGCAATGTGGTACTTTTGCTAGGGTTGTAAAGGAACGAATGCACTTGATGAACAGCTCGGACTTGACTTGATATAATATCCGATCAAGTTTGTTCAAATAAATAAATATAAACTCAAAGGTTAGATGATTTAAACTTAAATGCAACCAAAATCTTAAGAACTCAAGTAAAATGGAATTCAAGAAATTACTTCTATGTTCTACATTAATGTAAAACCTTCCATGGCATTCATTGAAATGAAGTTTAAAGGAAACCTCTCCATATCTTAGCATGCAAATGTTCTAAGCATGTCATACATAAAATATGAAAACCACATCCAGGTTTGCCCTTCAAATTTTCAGCTAAAACACACAATTCCCATCATTCTTTGAGTCGGTCACCCAAAACTAAAAGATAAAAATTAGTAGTCTTAGTCGCCAGTACGAGTCATCTGAAGGGCTTAGAACTTACCAAACGCATGACTGTAATTAAAACAAGTCCTATAATGGAGAGCAAAGGATAAGAGAAACAGAAAGCCATAAATCAGGTCTTGGGGGCGCAGGTGAGGATATGAGACTTGAACTTCTCCAACTCCTCCAGAACTTCTTCTTCCGGCCGATAAATCAAGTCGCTCATGCGCCATATCTGCATCAATGATCAGGCTAAGGCCAATCGTAATAAACTAAAGAAAAAAAGAGAGATGTTAAGGTGGAGAGCAACCGCATGGAGAATGATCTCCAAGTTTAAAAAAAAAGTTTAAGGACATGTATGAGATCAATTTATAAATGGAAGATTTACATGCATATCGATCAATTCTTATGTATTTACATATCTATAAACTTCATTTGTTTACATATATGCCAACTTACCTATTATTCATGAAAAGGTTTATTTCACTTTTTAAAAGTTAAAATAGTAATATTTTTATTGTGATATGAAAGATTTGAGGGATATAAAATGAAAAAAATGAAGGAGAAATTTACTTACATACCACATAATTCTTATATATTTACATATCTCACACCTAAAGTGCACGTAACACCTTGGTGTCATAAATCTATGCATGAAAATATGCATTTCGCTTTTCAAAAGATAATGATAGCGGTATTTTTAGATGTGATATTAAACAATTGAATTGTTATGCGTGTAAATATGAATGTTCAAGTGTTAAAGACATGTAATAAATATATAAGAATTGTGGTATGCATGTAAATGCTCCAAAACAAAGTTTAGGTGTAGCTATGTAAATACATGGAATTGGGTGGTATAGATATAAACGCCCCAAATAAAAATAAGAATAATCATTTACCAAACAAATTTTATCTAATTTGAAAAAAATAAAATAAAATAATCCCAACTACTGCAATGCGGCAACTGGGAAGTAGAGCACTGGGTAACAGCCATGGCATTCATTAACACGTTAATAAATAATGCAATCCGATCGCGAAAGAAACAGAAATTTACCTGCAGTGTTCCACCGCCACCAGTGCTCTGACAGTCATCAGATACACTAACAATGGTCCATGGATCAGATGCATTCCAATGAAAATCAACAACTTTATCCCTGCACATATCATTGAAGGTTAAACATACAAATTAAAAGCCAAACATATATAATCTGAAACCATGATCATTAGCCAACAAGCAATTTGGATTGATTTGACAATGAGAAGGGCAGTTAGTTCCAAAAATCTGCAAAATCAGGTCAAATCAAATCATTCTGCTAAGACTACAACAACAACAAAACCTTTATCCCACTAAGTGGGGTCAGCTACATGAATCTTTTTTCCCCATTGTCCTATTTTGTGTCATATTTTCATTTAATTCTAATAAATTAAGATCATTTTAATACAATATGCCCAAGTCTTCCAGGTCTACCTCTGCTTTTCTTAGCATAAGTCAAATTTAAAACATTTATTCTTCTAATCGGATCATCAGTTGGTCGACGTTTAATGTGACCAAACCATATAAGACGACTCTTTAATTTTGTCAATCACTGGAGCTACACCAACCCTATCACGGATATATTCATTTTGCATTTTGTCTCTAAGTGTAAAGCCACTAATCATTCTCAACTCGGTAACACTTAACTTAGTTTTATGGTTCTCTTTTAAAGGCCAGCATTCAGTGCCATGGAGCATTGCAAGTCTCACCACCATATTATAAAGTTTTCCTTTCAATTTAAGCGATACTTTCTATCACACAATAAGCTCGAAGCATTCCTCCACTTCAACCAACCGACTTGAATTCATATCCCCATCAATATCACCATCACTTTGAACAATATACTCGAGGTATCTAAAGCGTTCACATCTTTTAATAATTTGATCGACCATTGTTAAATTTTTGTCACTAGAGCTACTACTACTAAAATTACATTCCATGTATTCAGTTTTGGTTCTACTCAAACGAAGGCCTTTAGACTCCAAGATAGATATTCATAATTCAAGTTTTTCCTGAGCTTTATCTCTCATCTTATCCACGAAAAAGATATCATCAGCAAAAAGCATACACCAAGGGACATCCTCTTGTAAGTATCTTGTAAGACCATCCATAACTAAAGCAAAAAGATATGGGCTTAAAGCCGATCCTTTGATGCAAAGCAACAGAAATAGGAAAATAACTGGTCAATCCTCCTTCTGTTCGAACACAAGTCACAGTTCTTGTATGTATAGCTTTAATGACTTGAATATAAGTCATATCAACATCTTTCTTCTCAAGAACGCTCCAAAAGATATCTCTTGGAACCATATCGTAAGTTTTCTCTAAATCAATAAAAATCATATGTAGATCCTCCTTTGGAATCTCTGAACTTCTCCATGAAACCTCTCAATAAATGTATAGCTTCCATGGTAGACCTACCCGTCATAAATCCAAATTCCAAATTTATTATGAGAAATCTTTGTAATACGTCTTAACCTATGTTCAATTACTCTCCCATAATTTTAATGACACGTCAACTTAATTCCTCTAAAATTTGCACACTCTTGTGCAACACCTTGTTTCTTAAAATTGGGATCAAAATACTCTTCCTCCACTCCTCCGGCATCTTTTTAGTTTTTAAAATAATATTAAAAAGTTTAGTAAACCAAAAAACTCTCAAATCTCCTAAATAGTTCCACACAATGATCATGCAATATACATATCAAATTGGAAGATATATTAAAGTTGTCAAAAATATTTTATTAACAGTATAAAAAATAGACCAATAGATAACACAAAATAATTGGGAAGTAAACAAATACTACTATTTGTAGTAGGATTACTTTTGTTATGGAGATTCTAATATATGAAGTTTAAATTCAGGGATCTTATATGCTATTTGCAAATGTAATAGCTTTAGTAAGTGAGACATTCTAAAATAAATGAAAAGTAAGAACAAAATAAAGGTTTAAGAAATAAGAGCTTAGTAACAGTAGAGCAACACGTTAACAAAATTTGAAACAAATACTTACTAGTAACATTGTAGGAAGATCAGGTTAATAGCTACGTGCAATAATATATCTAATTTCTTATACAGAAGGAATTACAAATATGGCCTTCAGTTTTAGAATTAACTTATGTTGATAAGAAAGAAAAGTATCTCAAAAGTACTGAATAATAAAGTCATATCTGAATATCTAAAGGTAAATTTTATGATCCTATAATAAAACCAACTACCCTATATGACTCTAAATGTGACACTATAAACATCATTCACGAACAAAATGGGCATCATAAAAATTTGACTATTAAAATAAATGTGTGGTATAATTAGAAAGAATTTAATAAAAGGAAAATATATAATAGAAACAACAGCTATTGAAGATATCTTTTGAAAAGTAGACTTGTGCAGTCGACAATGTAAAAGATGCACAATAAAATCAATACATAAAAACAATGTGAAAAAATATGAAGGAAAAGGAGTAAACCAAATACGTTATTTGGCTAAAAGCATAGACAAAGCCTTGTGCAAAATTAAACTAATCTCTCATGCAGAATTGCATAGGAATGAATGGAGGACTTTAAAAATGCCAAAGCCAAATAGTTGGTAAAGCTAATATGATGATCATCCTGCTTTGTTTTCAATAGCCATAGCAGCGATGTGGAAATCAGACCATTCCACAAGGGTAAATCCTACCAAGTATGTATATTGGTATTGTTTTCTGACAAGTCCAGAAGATGGATTCATGACTAGGAACTTATCTTTGCAAAAAAATGCATTGAGGCTCATGCCGATCAAATAGAACCATGCCATTAATTCCCAAATACATTGAAAACAAGTATCCTTCAGGTATCCAGAATTGAAGAGACCTCATTATATGAGCTGCCTTTAACCAGAACATATTTTTTCCTTTTTAGTCTACAAAATCCATAAACTAGAACTTGTTATGTTCTAATCAAATTTCAGCCTCAATTCAAATAATTAAAATGCCCTTACCCACTTTTCCCACGTAATTTTGATTATTTTAGATAAAAGTCTATATGCTAGTATCTACCAAGCCAAGTCAACATAGTTGGGATGCATGGATATGGTTCTACATTGTTGGGATGCATATATAAGGTTGTGATGATGCTAGTGATGACAATATGTATAGGTACAAGTATTCATGCAGAAGCTTCTGGCTTAAATTCTCACATGGAACAAAGTGGACCTGGTCAAATATCATAGATTTTCACTATTTATCTACAGAAATAATATAGACTAAATTAGATTAATTATCACATAAATACATAATATCAGTATTTTAGAACCTAATTGAGCAAATTCTTGCATAAATCGTTGAATTATATTCCATAAAAAACCTACATTATACTCTCTGAATAAGGAGCGCTAAAAAAAAGCAACTCAGAGCAATGGGTTTTTCTTTTAAGATCTGCTTGGTAAATGCAGCTTTATAAATAGTTTCAATTTTTTTTACAACAAAATTATGTTTAAATTAAAGTAACATCCCAACATCATTAAGTACTAGTGCTGCCATTTGTTCAACAATAGTAGCAAAATCACATTTCAGAAGACCAACTACTGTGTAATGTTAGGGACTCCATATTCCGCCAGAATACAGGATAGTACATAAGAACACATTTTGCATGCCAATAAAAAAAGCTCAGCAACATTCAGCAGATGACACTCACCTATGTCCTGCATGTTGAAAGAACAAGCCAGGTGGAGAATTTGTCGTTCTTGTGCCAGTCCTCTCTCTCTTTTTACCAACCTAAAATAGAAAGTTAGCGGTTAGCTCAAAACGAAACAACATGAGAACAACCTCAGTTCACGCAGAAAACAAATTCTACTCAAGAATCTTGCTAAGGTATGCTGACAAGAAAGAAAATTTTTAAAATAATAATGCAAATAAAAACAAGTTGGCTAAAACAAAATGATGCCTCCGAGCAATATTATCTTTATTTACTTATTTATTTATTTTGCCCAATTGTTTTATTTTGCATTTTGGCATATTCAAATCATCATATCCTTTACAAAATACTTGTCCGCACAAAAATTGATGTGGGATGCCTAATAGTGTAGGATTTATAATGCAACTACAACGATTCAATAATTTAAAATCGCACAAAAAATAAAGATTGGTCGATGAAATATTACTAATTACATAAAACCATGTTTCTTTAAGCGCATTAGACCATGCAAAGGCAATACAAATTCGCATAGCAATGATCACTAATTACAAAAATTCTTTCTTCAGAATATAAACTCAAAAGATATAAAGTTGGCACAAAACAACAATGCAACTTGGATTAATTAAAGAAATTAAATCAGCTTGCTACAAGTGATATCCCAACCACAACAATTTATCAAAAATCGTGATTATAGCAACAAAAATAACAAAATAATTTACAAAAAAATAAAAGATCAACAAAGATAATAAAATACAAGCCTGCTGTCTATAAAGAGATCTCATCATCAAGAAGTTGTTTATCACTCTTGCACCACACACAAATGGATCCCACATTGAAAAACACACAAGATTGGAGGTGAAAAGCATAAATTTTATTGATCAGAAGTTATGTTGTGCATGCCTCATGTATTGGTAATTATAAGCATTTATCTCAAAAAATAAAAATAATCATAAGCATCTAATCTCTAATCTGCTGCTTCTTTTTGGTTTATTTTAAAGAATAAAATTTGGATACCTGATAATATTCAAACAGAAGCTGTCACCACAGGCATTACAAAGTCACGCCCCTTAAACTACAAAGCATAGCAATTGCTACAGTTCATAACAAGTATTAAACTACAAAGCATCGCAATTGCTACAGTTCATAACAAGTAGAAATGCTAGGTCATAGCCATACTGCTTAAAACAGCGCTACAAGAACCACATCCAACAAAGCATCACAATTGCTACTAAGATAATTTGTACAAATCCTTTATTCGTGTAAACATTAAGATTTCCATCACATCTTCTCCCATTCATTCAAGATTTTGAGCAGTTAAAATTTGAAGAGCTTAAAATACAGTAGTGTTAAAATATATATATATATATATATATATATATATATATATATATATATATATATATATATATATATATATATATATATATATATATATATATA
>NEWO01000203.1:377634-392228 GCA_003013225.1 Phalaenopsis aphrodite
ATATATATATATATATATATATATATATATATATATATATATATATATATATATATATATATATATATATATATATATATATATATATACCATGCAAATATTTAGTATCTCATCAAAAATATCACCATCACCGCCTTTTTTAGAAGTTAAATATGCTTTTTCACATATAAGTTTATGACACCAAGGTATTACAAGTGTAAATATCAAACTTTAGGTGTCAGATATGAACATACATAAGAATCGTGTGGTATGTATGTTTTCACTTATATTAAATAGTTATCATTATATTTGCACTCTTCTACACTATGATTTAAAAGAAGAAACTAGACTCGAGCTTCTATAGTTATTTGGTTGCAACAAGACTTGTTGTGAGTACCTTCTCATAATCCCAAACATTTAAGAAGCCATCCTCTGCAGCACTCCCAAAAACAGATGCTTTGTCTGGAGACCACTGAAGCAACAATAATTAATATGGCATAAGCATAAAAATGATGAATGCCTTAAAGAGAATATACAAAGCTTTAAAAAAAAAAAAAAAATGAAGGCTGTCAAAAAGAAACAAGACAATGATAAGGAAAAATTAGGGAAAAAACGCATGCCTGTACACAAAGAACAGCAGCTGAGTGGCCTTCAAATTTATGAACAGGTGAGCCAACGCCCCCTGAAGAAAGATTCCTCCGATCAAACATCCGAACAGAATTATCCGCAGACCTAATAAGTAGATGCAACGCAATAAACATTAAGTTTGATAAACAATATATATAAAGCGTAAATATTATGACAGTATTGCTTAATATAAGTGGATAAATATGACTTAATCCAAATAACTTCAACAGACCTCGGTCAGCATTCAGAGTTTATCAAGCAAAAAAACACATACCCAGTCAAAATATAATTGACATCATGGGGATTCCAATCCACACAGTGAAGATCCTCATTATGAGCTTTCTCAACCTGGCAGCAGAATAGAATAATAGATGAAACTCAAGAGTGAAACAAAAGACTAGAAAGATTGAGCAAAAGCAACAAGTGTCTGAAAAACTTCAACAAAAGCAATAAGAAAAAACAAAATGATCAAAAGGAGCATTAGCCAAATATGGTATTAAACATTTATTTTAAGCAACCACTAATATGATCACTAAAAATTGTATGCAGAACGCAACATAAATCATTATGATGACCTCCACACTATCAATTACACTTAACACAATCAGTTTAAGTATGGTCGGCAGTTTAATAAAATCAGATCTGCATTTTCAGCCTATTATAAAATTAAGAATATGAATACTTTGGTAATAAGATTCGGAAAGCAGCTTTTGCATGTAGATACAGCAATTCAGATCAAAATCTCAAATAGGCAATATAATCATGTTAAAAATCCTAAATATGGATGCTTTGATCCGCTACAAAAATCCATAGCATGGAGCATAATCCAGTTAGAAGTCCATGCTATGGAAGACCTACAATAAAGTCCATAACATATAAATTTTAGAGGCTCTTCCAGATTTCAAAGGAAGAAGACAATTGCTTTAGCTAGCATAGAGACAATGAAATATTCAAAGGTCCTTTTTTCTTATACAGGTATGATTCTAACCAGAGAAAGAGAGAATAGAATGGAGGGCTAAAGAGATTTTCATTGATGGATAAATGATAATAAAGATGACGAGGAAATTGATAGTATAAAAGATTATATTATCCTCATGATATGCATTCAAGGCAACGTTAATTCAGCAAAATTCAATAATATCAGAACTAATATTCCTTGTTCAGTTTGCAGATTACGAAGTCACAACCCAACTAAATCTCCTTAACTCAGATCAGTTTGTTTATCACAAATTCACACGGTCCAATCATTATCTCAGATCAGTTTGTTTATCACAAATTCACATGGTCCAACAGAATTTCACCATATTAAAACATGAACGATTGGGGTAATAATGGTTAAGCATGAACAAAACTGATGCAATAAACATCTCCTACAACATTTAGACAATATAAAGACAAGAAAACAAGTTTCATTGGTTGTTTTTAAAAACAAGTAAACCAATCTAAAACATCTACTTAAATTTGGTTTTGGCTGTTCTAATTCTTGTGCTTTGACCTCAAAAGTTCGCTGGTTTGGTGAAATTCACTCAGAAACAATCATGTGTACAGTAAAAAAATAAAAAATCCCTTGTTGCATCATAGGGGAGTCAAACCCAAGCCTTCTAGGACTGAGCTTATAACAAAATCACCCAGTCAGCCTATAGGTCTCAAGATCTACTGGTTGGGTTGCACAAAAATGAATGAACTATTTTAGTATTTTCTGAATACTCCCTAAATTTATAATATTACATGTACTCATTTCTTTTATTTACATGGTAATAGAACATAGAAGAAATTAAAATCTGTTATGTAAACAGGTTTTGTATATACAAAAATTATTCCTACAAAATCTATGCTGTATAGTCAAATATTTGAACATTAACTAAAACTTTGAATATATATCTTTTCAATCATTAATTTTTAATGAAATGTAATTAAAATGCATAAAAATACATTAAATCAACCAAACTAGAAGGAAAGTGGTTACAAAGCCAGAATTAAGCATATGAGCCACCCATGGTGACTCATGAACAACATAGTAGAAAGATAATTAATTTTGATAGTTGTTTATAGATATATTTTAAATATAACATATTCAACTTATGTTAAGAAAGGCAAAGGTAGACCTAAAAAGACTTGAAAATATTGTATAAAAAAGAGCTTAATTTATTAGAATTAGATGAAAATTTGACACTCATTAGGATGCAATGGAGAAAAAGGATTCATGTAACCGACCCTCTTAATGGGATAAAGGCTTGTTGTGGTAGTATTTTACTCCTTTAAAAATTTTAAATATAAAAAGTTATCAAATATCACGCCAAGGAATATCAAAATCAATAAAACTTAAATTTCTGCTTTGAGACCAAACTAACTAAACCCAAGTTTAAAAACCTTGATTTCATCCATAGAAAACAATATCTTAATTTTGTGTCATAAAACGGAAAGCTAAAAACCATTTTGATGGAAAAAACGGTGCTTCACCTTTACAACGGGACTTGTACCACTACGAGCATCCCACAATATGAGACAAGAGTCATCACCAACGCTACAAAATTCCTCAGCACTACAACAACAACAAAAAATGCTATAAAATAAGAACAAAGCAATCATTAGGTAAAAATACAAAAACAAAATAATCTTAAGAGGTTAGTGAAAATTTTAAAAAATTCATTACACTGGGCAACTACAGCACAGAAGCTAAATTACCATAAATCAGCAAGCAATGGTCCAAAAATGAAGCTGACTAATGACAGCAAGGTAGAAACAAAGAACCATATGCATTATACAGCTGCTTGCAAATGGAATAAAGATAGGAGGATGATGATAATGAAACAGTTCTTTGCACTATTTTGTCTCTAGATTACCTAGAAGGACAGAACTGCACATCTTCAACTGTATCTTCATGTCCTTGGTACACCCCTCGTGGTGCAAGGGTGGGACTGTCTGATGCCTTGTTGTTACCAGCTTTTGCAGCCTGCTTACCACCAGAGCTCCCAGAAGATGCCTCAAGAGATTTAACATCTGAAGCCACTCCTAGAGTAGATATATGATCTTGTATACTCCATAATACAACTGACATGTCCTTGCCTATGAAGCAACAGATCATGTAAGGGTGTTAAATAAATTGAATTCTACTTATCCAACAACAGACTCATTGAAACAACAACAATCAATATCTGCAACTTCACTACGTGGGAGATGCCCAAAAAAAGTTCTGGGCGTGGTGGCAATCAATGTTATAAAGATTTGGCTGAAGCTAATAGATAGAGCCACTTATTAACCATCTAAACCAGTAAGATATATAAAGTAAACAAAGCTGTTTTAAACTGATAGTATAAAGAGCATCGCATACCACATGACCCACAGATACTCGGCAATCAAATCTTTAAATTGGAGCAATTCAATGCCTAAAATAAAGCACTGAATGTTCATCAAAAAAGTCCTATCAATGAGATAAAGTTAAATATCATCTAACCTCCAGAAAGGACCAGAGGCTCAATGGGGCACATAGAAAGAGCAAACTCTGCATTTTCTTGATGCCCTGTGAGCACCTGTAATACAAATGAAACTGTCTGCTAAGGACTAAAAACTGATAAGTACAAATTCAAAGCATAAGCACAAGAATAGCTACAACAATGAATCATTTCCATTAAAGAGAGCCGTGAATAATAAAAATGTGCATGGATTTTCTATAAGTGATGAAAATAAATATTTTGCATTAGAACTAACTAGCAGTGCCAGACCAAATCGGGGCGTGACGGCGCAGCACCAAGCACGGCATGACGATTAGGCTGAGACTCAACATCCCAAATAAGCACCTGCATTTCAGGCATCAATCCAGCAGGCTTCAATATATACCTTCTTAAGAAGAGAAATTTCATGTCAAAAATAAGGAGAACAGTATGAAAGGAAAACACCATACATCGGGACTGTCAGTATGAGTCCCCACTATCTTACTATTTTGAGGCAGCTCCCTGATTCGGTTGACCTGCAAAAATTCAGGTGTAAAATGCAATGAGATTAAGGAAAAGCAAGGGAGTACTGGGAGCTATTGAAATGTCATTTAATACAAAAAAGTAGAAGTTCACAACAACTAAGAACTTATTTTACACAGAATACCAAGCAATCAATATCTAATAAGTATCATATCATCTTTTAGTCAAACTGCCTAAGGGACGAATTCATACCTAAAGACAATAAAAAAGGAGGAAGAGACATCAAACTTTACAGTACCAAATCAAATGAATTTCTTCACAATGCCTATGTCCTACTTAAAAGGACAGGAATAGTAAAATGATAGAGAAAAAATGACAGAAAGATCCATTTTTAAATAGGTGTCCTATGTAGTTGATCGTCATTCTTGAGTTACTTCAAAAATTTTTAAAAGAAAGAGGCAGATATCAAATTTATGTAGTAGTATATTGTTGGCTAATATGATTTCGTCATGGTTTTTTGCACGCTTTTCCATACATGATGCTCCTTCCTTCCACATAAAAAAACTCTTATGCAGTTCTAGATCAAGAAACAATGGAGCTAAATGGCCATATTTGCCAGAAGCTTGTCAGATGACACCCTAAATTATAGGAACACTTCCCTTCTAATTTAAATACTTTGTTTCCTACAAAAAGTTTCAAATGGAAACAGTCAAAAGATAGAGATCAGCAAACAGGTGAAGAAAGATAAGGCAATTGTGAAGACTGCATCATTAAAGAAGACACGTGAAGGGTTGCCTTCTTTGTCTAACTGTTAATCCACCTCGATGTCTGAGCTCTGTTGAACCACCAAATGTGAAATTTTAGGCAACCACTTGATGCAAAGATATGTTTGGAGAACAATCAATCACAAGGAGGAAGGTTTAACATTTAAGAGATTAGAATAACATTCCTAAATTAATGCAGCTATTCCAGAAGTGAGTACACGATAAGATTTACATTCAATATAAATTAATTGATTAAATACATTTTTCTGATTGTATTTATTTTTCAATGAAATAAGAATGTAATGTGACAAGTGCATTGTCTTATATTTGAAAATAATCTAAAAAGTGATTTTTTATTAGAAATAAGAAACAAAACTGATCTTCAAAAAGTAATTAACATAAGCAAAAATAAATAAATAAACCCCTAATGGTATAAAATCTCCAGCATAAAAAAAATTTCGCACCTCCCCAGGATGTATGATAGTTTTAAACTTTTTCACAAATGGTGAGCGTGCTTCTTCATTGAACTGAAAACAGCAACATAACTAAAGTGAGATTTCCTTCAAACAATCCTCTCAAGTAAATTATGGGCTAATAAATAAACTTTAACAACTGCTGTAAAAATAAGCACTAGCCTGTGAAATATGTTCTGCAGCTGCAACTCTTGGTTTTACAACATCACAATTGGCAATCACAAGAGTATTTGGAACGCTGCCATCAGTCTGGAAAAATATGCACGAAAAAGAGATAATAGCTGAATAGCAACTGTGGCTCAACTTTCTCATGAAAAAGCTCAATAAAATCCCAGACTTTCTTTTAACAAATAATATATGGTATGCAAAATAAACAAGTAACTCAATAAGAGTCATTAAAAAATTTTACAAGACTAATAACGGAAAGAAAAGACAAACAAAATTAACAAAAAAGTAAAATGTGAAAATGCTGCTTATTTAACTCCCACTTAATGCAAAAAATGTTAATTTAGTAGAAAAAGAATCAGAGCAAAAGATCTCAGTTAAAATTGCTCCATATAATTTCCTATCTATTACTTCCAATATCAGTGTTTTTAAGAATTTTCAATCAGAGGATGCCTTGTCAAGAACTTAATCTCATTCACTATAATTTTAAAGGGCTAAAACGACATAAATGTAACAAATGTAGCATTAGGGAAGCTACTTGCCTGTTCAGATAGGTAAAGGCGCTGACGATTCTTGTAAGTTGCATGCTCCACTTGAGGGCCCCAACTTTTCATGTAAAATGAATATGGAGAGTAAGAATAGAGAAGAGAAATTGCAAATGAAACTAGGAAACAGTAAAAATCAACCTAAATTAACTGGCCAACACAAAACAACTGTTACATAATTAATTATCTATTTACCAATACTACAAAAAATTTTCATTGTAATAATAATTTATGTTATGTTGAATAACTCAATCAAAGCTAAATCAAATGGTGAACACCAGCTTCACATACAAAGGTGCAATTGCATTAACATAATAGAAAGTTATATACAGTAAACTAATTAATGGCGCAGGCATACTTCAAATTGGCTATCAATGGCAAGAAATCAACTTGAAGAAACACCTACTTGTTTTGATGAATTTTACATTATAAGTTGCAAGAACTTCATGCTCCAGACTCTGTTACGTTACAAAAGAGACAATAATAGTGGCCCCAAAGTTATATGGCATGTTTGTTTCAGTTTTATTTATCAACCTAAGCAGGTTTGACCTTATTTTTATTTTTAAACACAAATTTGAGCCATCTTGAAAGCCAGGTTAAGCTAAGCCCAGCTTGAGGGATAAGCTAGGATAAGCTGAACACAGTTCCAAACTGGCTAAAGCTTGGTTTTCTTAGCTAGAAGCCACAACCTTCCTCCTCTCTTATTTCAACTGGGATCTATTTTGGATCATTTTTTTTTTCTTTTCCTTTTTCCCCCCTTTTTTCCTTTTTCTTTGGTTTTTAAAAATATGTTTATTTAAGGTATTTATGTTTTTTTAACAAAAAAATTATTTTAACTCACTCAAAACACTTTTTAAGTGATTTAAGTGTTTAAAAAAAAGCTACAAAAACCATATTTATTTGTAATCAGAATATAACCAAAATAAAATTTAAAATAAATTTTAAGAAGTTATTTTGTGATTTTTTTTTGTTTGATTTTGAATTTTCTTGTGCAAGGAGTGGAGTGTGAGTATCCAAGAGTCTTCAAAAGTGTGAAGATAATTGAATGCGGTGTACTTGTATTATTCTCCTCATTTTTGTTTTATAGTGAATTTCTTAGTGTATTATCGCTCCATGATATTTCTCCATTTTCGGGTTTCTCCAAATTAAACCTGATTTTATCTATGTTTCCTTTCTTTGTGTCCGTCTGTTCAAAATTTTGTTTTGAATCTCTCAAATTGGTTTACGCAGTTTACATCTCACAACATCAATGTGCTATAAAATTGAGCATTGCAGTTTATACTCACTTAACTCATTATCTCTTAGCTAATATAAATAGGCAGCAAAAACAGGCCCTTAGTTAAGGGGCAGTTTGGTTGAGAGGTTTCAATAAGATTTATCACTAGTTTACTAAATCCAATTAAACAGCAAAATACAGGAGTTCTATGGATTTACGAATTTTCAGATTTAATAAATCCAATTTTATCTTTGATTCGGCCTAAATTTGGATTTAATAAATCCAAGGGATGAGTGAATTTACATATTTTAGCATAAATCCACCCAAACGTTAAAAAAAAAAAAAATAAACATGAAATAAATCCAACGGTTTGCTAAATCCGAATTTCTCTCCAACGTCAATTTTTTTACATAAAGTGGGATTTACTAAATCCAAATTTTAGCTGGATTTAATGGATTTAGTGCACTAAAAAAAATCAAATGCTCAAGTAAGATGCCTAACACGTCAAATGGATTTACAATTTACTAAATCCTACAGACGTTAAATCCCACTTGCAGCCAAACAGCTGCTAAGAGTTTATCTAGTTCTTCAAGATCTTTCAATTAGCAGAGTTAAAGTAAAAGAAAAAAAAAGGGACAACTCAGATAAACCCTATGTTCACCTTCAAATGTTAAACAATAATCACCTAACCTCCACATCCGGTATGGCAAAGATCGACAGTATGGTTACAAAGAACCAAAAAAGGAACTTGCAAACAATGAGCCAAGAACCAAAACCTAAAACCCTAAACGGTGATCCTCGCCGCCAAAACCCTAGTATGTCATTGAGCCAGAAGGGAATCACAAAAGAAAGAGGGAAGAAGAAAAGAAGAAATACCGGCAGGAGAGCGAAGGCCACACGAGATTGTGATTGGCAAGCCAGTCGTAGAGCACTGGCACGAGGGATTTCCACTGGGTATACCTTTCGTCCACGGAACGCTGCCCCGCTTTGCCTCTCTCCTTCATCTCTCTCGTTGGTGCTCGCAGGCGTTCTCTCGATCACGCTCTCGATCACAAAAATTTTTCCACCTTCAGGATCGGTTGCTATGGTGAGCACTGAGCAAAAGCTGCGCGTTGGACGGCTGCTCTTGCTATCAGTAAGAAAAACAGCACGGGAGTCAGCGATGCCTGTAGAGAGGGAAGGGCAATTAGGGAAATTTTGTGTCAGCTCGTGTAAATTTTCTCAATAAATGGCTGATTGGAAGTAGGGCTTGCAATGTAGCTCTAAAAATGTTGATCATCCGAAAATTGGATCTAATTTTGGCTTAAATTAAGATCAAATCGAAATAAACGAGCCGAGCTATGAGCCAACAAAATTGAATCATTTTTTTATCTGATTTCGATCTTCTCTCGAATCCGATCGAAATTAATATCGACCATCAGTTGACTACGCTCCTACTCTCATTGATCTCGACCTTCTATCCTTCTGTTCATAATGTGACTTAAGACATAACTAAATTTTGAATTCTTTATATAATAAATCCTAACTATTTTTTCTCCCACAACCCCCGTGAGGCCGTGACCCATTATGAGTTTCGTTCCGTTTCGAAGACGACGAAGAAAAGTCTCCCTCCTCATTTGGTTGTTTCTTCGTCTCCCTGACTATACTTTAATGTTTTGACATGTATGTTTTTTATTGAGATTTATTATAGCTCGGTTTCATTTTTATAAAGTATGTGCCCAGTCTCCATATGACAACTTTCTGAAGTAAACTGCATGGAGGGATTTGACATTTGAGTTCATTTTTTGGTTAGCTAAAGTAAGATTTGAAGATGTAATTCCTATTTGTTCCTATTGTTAAACACTCTTAATTTGAATAACACATTTGAAGAATGAGTTATTTTATAGCTGAGAAGAATTTCATATCGTAAAACTTCTCTTGCTGACTTTGTTCAATAAAACAATTAATGGCATGAGGGTTGGCATCACCTTTTTAAAAAGTGTTTACAATATCGTCAACTTTTTTCACTGACTTTTCACGTGAAACTTTCCTGCTAACTTTTATTCTTTGTTGAAGGTGGTGGGTAGTGATGGGTTCAATTGTTGTGATTGTATATTCATTTGGCATTTGGAATTCGGCATGGGTCACATGGCATTAGTAGTGGTTTTTGAGAATATGCTTTGGCTTTTTTAGAAAAAACTGATTAGTGGTTTCGCTCTTCTATTGATAGATTTTCCATTGTAATTGGCTTACAAGAAAATTATTAGATCAATTATTAACCTTTATGCTTTAAAGGGGTACTTTATGTTTTTTTTATCTCCACCATAAATTCTATTGTAGTGATTTGTTTTTTTGGAATTTAGAGTTCCCCTTAACCTTTGGATGACATTTTGTTAATTTAAACTCCTTCTATTTGTGACAAATCAGCAAATGCAACAAGATTAGTTTAAGTAAACCTCTTCTTTAGTATTTATTAATTTAATGTTTAAAACTTTTTGTAGAGGCAATGACAACTCAAACTCATAGCAAGTCTAATAGTTCTTGAAATCAGCTTATTGTTGATAGAGAAATAGCTCAAAATGAGATTGTGGGGAAAATTGCTGAAAGAGAGAAAAGAAAAGAAGCAAAGAACAGAGGTTTGACAACATTTTGGTGAAATATCTGTTAAAAAAATGGAAAGTAATTCAAAAATGAAAATGTAATTACTGTGTAAAGCTCTATGTGAAGCAAAAGACTAGTACCACATCTCAAATGAGTAGATATTTCAGAACCAATCGTTACAGTAAAATTGATGATAGAGATAAAAAAGCAAAAGATATTTGATCTATTGATAAAATTCAGTCTATTTCTGTTTTATGTGTCTCAATTGCATATGATCATAGTAGAATAAAAATTATTGTGGCCAATATGATCATTGTTCGTAAATATCTCTTCATAACATTCAAACATCTATGATTTAATATTCTGATGAAATCAATGAATTCAAACTATTAAATAATTTCAAGATTTTTCATTGAGAAAGAATGCATGAAAGTTATGAAGTTGATAATGAAAAACTGAAAAGAAATTTAAAATTAGTTGAAATAGTCTCACTTACCAGTGATTGTTGGACATGAAGCCAAACTATTGGTTATATATGTTTTAATGTGTATTACATTAGTTATGATTGAAAATTACATTCCAACATAATTAGTTTTAAAGATTTAGAACATTCACATATTAGATCTAATATTTCTAAAGCTATTTCTAAAAGTTTGATACAATGGGGTCTTCAAAATAAATTCAATACTATTACTTTAGAGAATGTATCATTAAATGAGCTGGTCACTAGAAAGTTGAAATGATTGTTAGTAGAAGATCTGATTCTCTCATTATAAGAGATTTTTTCATGTTCGTTGTGCTGCTCTTATTTTAAATTTAATGGTGCAAGATAATTTGAATGAAATTAGGATACTAATTAAAAATTTTAGAGAGTCAAAATTGTTTATAAAGAGATATCTTAGCAAAAAAAAATGGCAAGATTGGAAGGCAGATTGGTTTGTTCGCACCAAAATCATTACACATTGATGTGCTAGGATGTTGGAACTCCATATACAAAATATTATATTTTGCATTTTTATTAAAAAGTTGTCTTTCTCAAATATCCTTTGTGAGATCTTAATTACGCTTCATTGCCATCAGAGGATGAATAAGATCAATTTGATAAGATTAGAGAATTTCATCATATTTGTCGTCTTATAACTGAAATTTTCTCAGAATCCAATTATTATACAACAAGTAGGCTTCTTCCCAATTTAATACTCATTAGGAAAACTTGGAACCAGGAATGTTTATCCCATAATATTTTTTTCCTAATATGCAAAGAACCATGAAAATAAAGTTCAAAAAATATTGAGAAGATTGTTCAATGTTATTCTCAATTACTTGCATTTTAGACCCTTGAATGAAACTTTGTGTCATCAATTATTATGATGAATTTATAGTGAATGAAAAGAAGAATATTATAAAACAAAAACTTTTTAAGATGTACTTCTATTATGTTGTTGATAAACAACTTATTGGAAAAGAAGTCAGTGAAGCATTCACATCTAACTCTCAAGTAGGGGCAGCAATCAGAACACAAGACGACACCAGCTCACTTGATGATTTAGCTTGCTTATATTATTTTAAAGATTTGACCGGGCTTTCGCTTCCATAGAAGTTCGACCTTGAGTTATACTTAGAGGAAGCATATGTTAAATGCCCCAATTCAGAGTTTAATATTTTGCAGTGCTTGAAAATGTCCACCATGAAATACAAAACTCTTGTTAAAGATAACCAAGTATGTATTTTCAGTTCCAATCATAATTTTAGCTTCTGAACCAAGTTCTGATGCTTCTGAATCAACATTTATTGCAAAAGGGCGTGTGCTAGGTGATTACCAATTTAGGACTTAATTATATAATGATTTGATTTGCTTGTAGGATGATGAGTTTGAGTGTTATAATGAATTTAATTCTAAATAAACAAAATATTCTGATTTTACTGGGGAATTAAGATTTCATAGGAATTGAGATTTTTTGACAAGTGATACATGTCAAAATTATGATGTTTTTCTATTTAAATCTTCTATTTTATTTTTTATTATCATAATTTTATGCTTTTGAATGACATATTTATTGTATTTTTTAGGTTTTATGTAAATCCTATGATGTAATTATGTCGGTTTGTTGTTCGATTAGCGTAACTACATAGCTATACTATAAATTTGTGTAATTATGTCGATTCTGGCACAGCTACGCCAACATCCATCTAGACCCATGACTTGATCAAATTTTCAAGGTTTTTGAGCTATTTGGAAGCCTTAATGTTATATAAAGGGATCATGTGAAGACTTGGGGACACTTTGCGCTTTTGGGGACTTTGCATCAAGGGTTGAAGGGATACTTGGGGGCTCTAGGGTTCCCTCGAAAAAAGTTCTTTTATTTTTTTATTCTCTTTTCATGTTTTAATGTTGAGAGTTTGGAGAGGTTGAGTGCATTTGTATAAGGGAGATTTGCAGAAATCTTGTATTGAACAGAGAGAATCACAATATATTGCAAAGACCAGTTAGTCTCGGATTTGACTTTTTTGCATCTCTTGAACTATTCTCATTCTTACACTAGCAATAATATTTTTTGTGCTTTCTATTCTCATGCATCATAACTACTTTTTTCTCGAACTTATGTTATGCAAATAATGGTATTTTATCATTGTTTTTTTCCTATGGATTTTGTTCATTAGACTCATTCTTTCTTTTACATTAAGATAATTCAAATGAAATAACCATTTATATTATCTATATTCATGTTGTTACATGAAATGTATAATATGGGTACATTTTAATATACAATTTTATATTATAAAAAATTTTAATGTTGAATATTAATTTATGATTCTTTTTTATAAACTTTAATTAATCATAGGCATATATGTGTAGAGAGATAAGGAACAACTTCCTCTTTTTTTTTTTGAATATTTTTAAGCAATGTTTTTTTGCTAGCAAAAGATGATTGGGGCCACTAAAGAAAAAATTGTCATAGTTTGGTCTTTAAAAATAGATTGTTTGTTGGCAATTATTAGTAGATTATCACTTAAAAATAGTTACTAACAAGTAATTGAAATGTAACTCCATATGCATAATTAAATAAAATCCTTAAGTTGGTCATATTCCTATTGCTATTTTACAATGACCACCCATAACATTGTTATTTGATTAACTTTTTTCTGTGGATTTTCTATAATAAATTTTTGTAATGGTTCTTCTATCATTTCTCAATTCATTTTTTAAGCATACTTTTTCGATGGAAGAAATTTTGTTAATTTTGTGCAAGCCTTTTAGCTTGAAAAAAACAAATTTTTTGAAGTGTAATCGAGCAAATAAAGTTATCAAGGTTGATAAATTCCTAAATTATAAGTCAAATGAACTCTACCGTATAATTTACCTAGCAAAATTTAAAATGTGTGCTTTCCCACAAGTGTGCATCATTTAAAATTTAATTTTTATAGTATTTATAATAACAAGGTTGATTGTAGAACTTTATGCTTGAAATAAATATGTTCCTTCCCATAGGTGATTATAATATTGCAAGTTGTAAGTTGACCAAAAACTCTTGATTGTACGAAGAACTTAGTGTTTCATATAGAAATAAATGAGTTGAAGTTAGTTTACAAGATAAGTTGATCCATGAATAACTTTTCGCACGAATTTGTAGGTGACTTTTCAAATTGCAAGTGCCAAACATACTGTGTGGATAGTGATAGTGTTATTTCTAGATAGCATAAGTTGACATTTGAATCAGTGTTATGCGACTGTAATTTTTCATGGAGGTTATTGTTACATCTACTTCTCCTCTACTATGAGTGTATAATAGCTCTATCATTAACCATTTATCATGTATAATAAATCCTTTTTCATTGAATGTATATAGAAATCAAGGAGATGATAATTCTATCATAGAACTAGATTTGAAAGTGGTGATTTCCTGAATCATATAATCTACTTGAGAAATTTTCAATGAAATGATGTAATAGATGAGAAAGATAAACATTATGTGAAGACCTCTCATTTGAGAAGTAGTAGCTCAACTAAATGCAAAAAAAAAATTCATTTAGGCTTTTACTTATTATTTCTTTCCTTTTAATCATTTTGACTATTACTTTCTTTTTTTGCACTTTCTTCTTAATGGTTCCAATTTGTAAATTTTTATATTTATTAAAACATTAATATATATATATATATATGTATATATATATATATATATATATAGGGCTGTCAATTTAGCTCGTTGTTCGTGAACAGCTCGTGTTCGGCTCGTTAAGCAGCTCGCGTTCGGCTCGTTCGTTAAGCCTAACGAGCCGAACACGAACAAATTTTTAAGCTCGAAATGTAAACGAGCCGAACACGAACAACA
>NEWO01000203.1:392757-429703 GCA_003013225.1 Phalaenopsis aphrodite
AAGGGGGCATATTTAAGGGCATTCATATACATACCATTCAATTCTTGTGTATTTTCATATGTAATACACCTCATTTTTATATTATGCTATGAAATGTTTTCATATCACATAAAAAATAACACTATTTTAACTTTTAAAAGGTGGAATACACTTATTCCATGCAGGGATAAAGGTGGAATATAGGTAAAAATGAGAGTGTAGCAGTAAGAATACTTAAGTATTGAGTGACACGTATGTAAATCATGCCAACTTTAAAAAGTTTGGAAGAAGCTAAATTTCTCAACATATATTAAATTTTCTATAACTCTTTTTAGTTGGAATATATTGCCACAGGTACATGGCAAAAATAATTTTAAGTTCGATATATATATATATATATATATTGTGTGAGTGTGTGCGCGAGCGAGCCGCGTACTCAGATTAGTTGGTCGGGCATCTGCTTGTCAGTTGTAAGTCCCCTCTGGTCTGGGGTTCGATTCCCCGCCGAGTGTAGGATGTGGTGCTCAAATTATAGGCGCATGAGAGATGATCAGGGCTCGTATCATAGCCTCTGGCCGGGGGTTTGAATCCTCTCTGGCATAGTTGGCTTTAAGGAGGTGACACTCGAATTATAAAGCACATTAGAGGTGATTGGATGCTCGTATAATTAATAGTCTTTGGCCATTCCAATAAATATATATCTATACATAGACACACACACACACATAACATAACATCCCCTAATATATTAATATCGAGGAGCTAAGTTGCATGATATTTAAGTTGAAGTTACCGTCTCAAAGATTAATAGATTACACATGAAAAGATGAGTTATTTTTTAAAATAATATATATGAATAAAAATCAAAATATTAGTGAGATACTCTTTTAAAAAGTGTGAATATTAGGAAAAAGTATTCCATACGGACACCGTATACAGAGATGCATACGTTGTCCGATCTCCATCATCCATCACAGCAAAGATGTATGACAGTGGGCCCTTTTTGAATTTTTTTTTTTTAAAATTGCTGTGATGGACGGTGGAGATCGGACACCATATGCATCTCTGCATACAGTGTCTGTATGTAATAATTTTTCGAACATTAGTGCCTTAGCCACCTTTTATATTTTAATACGTACTTTCAAAAGTGTAATTATTGATGGCAGAAAAAGCTAGAAGTTTCTATAAAATTTAATCACTTTTATAATCGAAGAAGTCAATTTTTTATTCACTTCAACAACAGTTGCACTTTTTTTTTTCCAAACAATACCACATTTTATGATAAATTACAGAAAATATTGCTTTTGGCTACAGCTTTTAAAAGTTTAAGAAGCTACTTACAAGTTATAACTCAAATTTATTTCAAGACAGAGACATTATTGCATGTTCCACACAAACCAAAATTGCAGCTTGACAATACAACAACTAAAAAGAAAGGAAAGGAAAAGGCCAAGAAACAAATCTTCTAACAGAACATCAATCATAAAATTAGATAATTCACCCTTGAAATGAATATAGACAAAGATGAAAATGGAACCAGTTCACTATTTAGCTAGCTTAAGATCAAGTCCTGACTAAACATAAAAAGAGAAAAAAAGAAAGAAAAAACCTAAATGACTCAATTCGTCTCTCAAGTTATTACTGCAACCTAAATCTCTATAACTAAGAAAAAAAAAGATGCCTTTTCTTAAACAGGAAGCATGAATGGGATATAGTTCCTGTACTGGTCATGGATGATAAGCAAAAAACCATCAGAGATAGCATCAATGGTTAGATAGCCTGAGTGTCACAATTATTCAGACTGAAGAAGGAAGCAGCACTTCTTAGATCATGCTCCTGCGCTTGGTCTATAAGATTAGCATCAGCTTTCGCTTCGGCCATTGAGCTGCACCGCCAAAAATGTATCAAACTTTCAGTTGATTGTAAAAATATAAATTAATAGACAAAACTATGCCGTATTTATAATTATATTCTTTCGTTCGGGTAAAGTGAACTGTAAATACTGATATTTTAGAATTCTTCATTTTGTTGCCAATCAATATGATATGATATGCATTTGAGCACTTCTAATATTTTCTTGCTCAATTCACTCAAGTGATTAATATGGGAATAAAAGAAGTATTGACAAAACATTATAAAATTCTATGAAAAAAAGCTAAAAAAAACCTTCCATGAAACTTTTAAATTAGATTTATGTATGTGGATTAATATTTGTAAAAGTTTGTGACTCGAAGTTGTTGTAATTCGATTGAAAAGTTTACAACGTTTTATTGATATTATGCTTAGTGAGCCACCAAAGCTTTAGCTTTCTCCACTTATAACTTATCTTCTTTTAAGTATATGAATTTTTCTATCCTCTACTTGTGATTTTTCCTATCAAGTGTTCTCCATTTACATTCGCGTGTTATTCTCTTTGCTTTTTTTTTTGCTGTGCAGTACTTTAATTTCATAACACATCATTTGCATTTAGAAGAGAAATAAAAATCCTACCCTCCCAAAATATGGTGGTTGACCACCAAAAACTTACCATGAAGAGAACATGAAAAGGGAACTCTTAATTAGCTCAATTCAATGTTAGAAAAGACTACCACAATCTTCCCTTCATAAGAAGTTAATGCCAAACATTGTACATCATTCTTGAAAAATATTTAATAAGATGCTAGCTACTAGCTTATTTGTGGAATCAAGAAGACTCTTAAAAACCAAGCATAATAGGAGATTAAAAAGACCTTATATCATCTAACATAAAACATTGCACAACTATAACGTTTTGTTAACACTTGAAGAGATCAAAGTTACATAAAAGATTTGCACAAAAAGAGCTAATATGGATTTCGGGTGGCCTGTCGTGGAGGATAACTAGAACAAACTTGAGTTTGTGGGAGGCGAGAAGACAAAACTGTTGATGAGAAATCCTTTAGAATTATATTTTAATAGCAATTGCAAGCTCTTAAAATGTGCTCGACATTGGCACCGAAGGGTGCCATCTCCAAAAACATAGCTTAATTTATACCTATCTAAAGGGAAAAATTATTATATGTGGAAATCCACATGCACTTTGATTTACTTTTTAAAAATGAAATACACTTTTTGATGCATAGGTCTATATGCCACCAATGTCTTATAAATATAAATATAAAATTTTAGTTGTCAGATATGTAAATACATATTTTCAAAATTAAATTGTAGTGGCCAATGAAGAAGGAAGAGACCATTAGGTTCTATTCAGGTAAATACTCTATAATAAGATTGTTAAGATATTAAGTGAGAATAAATTGAGTCTCCCCAATCTACATTCTAATACTTTTCTTCACCCAACCAATCTTTGCTACAATCATCTTTCAGCAATGGCGCTCTAAATTTCTAGTTCTTGTCCAACAGTAAACTGGCATCATGCATGATATGCATTACTGAATAAAAAACACAATCTTTGGACAATCACTGAATGCAGAGAATAAATAAAAAGACTGTAATTTTTTAACATCTAACACAACTGATTCATTCTGACACAGTAGTAATTCAAAATTTAGTCTTGCTAACCTGCACAGCCCAGTGATCGTAGACCCAATGCTAATATTCTGTGCAGCGTCCTCCTGTTCCTTACAAATACCAAATCCATGCTGCATTCCATACATATCAGCAAGCGACCGCACATCCACTCCTTCCTCTGTCCCCTCCTTCCCCTGAATTCCGAACAACACTTGCTGCCGCAGCTCCTCATTTCCAATATCAATCGGATTAACATTGTCATGACCGTTGATACCGTGTTCATGAGCGCCCTGCAGGTCCTTCGGCACATCGTAAGCAAAGCAGCAATTATTAAAATACTGCTGTGTCTGTTGCGGACCATAGATGGCATCAATGTCCGCCGCGCCGTCGGCTGCGGGGTTGAATTGAGATCGCAAAAACGCGACTTGGTTGAGTACGTGTTGTAACTGGGTGTAAGTCGCTTCAATCTGGCGTTGTAGATTGAGGATAATGCGGTAGCAGCCGCCGGAGGGGTCTTGCGCGCGAATATTGGACTGAAAAATGATGGAGTTCATGGCTTCCTGGCGGTGGCTTTCGTCGACGGATTTGAGTATTTTGAGTATGTTGGAGACGCCGAAGAGGCGATGGGCGTTGATGAACTGGAGATGTTTCTCGGCGGGGAAGAAGGGGGCGAGTGTGCAGTCAGGTGAGCATTTGCGGCGCTGATATTTGCAGGCCGCGCAGGCGGAGGAAGAGGGGGAAGTTAAGGGGCCCATGTTTAGTTTAGGGAAGGGGGAATGAGGGGACGAAATGGGGGGATTGGGATGCGCTCTGTTCCTCTGCTTCTTCGTGTAATTCGGCGGTGGAAGGGAGATTGGAGGGAGAGGTGGTTTCATGAGATTGCGGGGAAGGGGGGAGGAGGAGGTGGAGGAGGAGGAGGGAGGAGCGGGAGATGCGGGGGAGAATTGGTCGTTTGTGGATTGGGAGATAGGCGGAGATGGGAGAGAGATGGGAGGAGACCGTTATGGGGGTTTGTTATTATTTTGATGGGAAATTCAAATTATGGTTTTTATTTTTTTTTTTGGAAAGGTTTGTAGTTTTTGCTTTTTTTGGATGCTTTTTTGGGGTGATTTCGAGCTGATTGATTGAAGCTCGGCTTAAAATCGGATCGTTAATAGTTCAGGTAATGTTAGGGTTATGAGTTTAATGAATTTAGCTCGAATATCATTAGTTACTGTAAAGTTTATTCGAATTTTGGGTTGGAATGAAATGAATGAATCGAGCTATGACCTAAGATTTTGGATTGAATTTGTTTTGAGTCGAGTTTGAGCTGGCCCAGTTGAGAGCTTTTCAATGGTTTAGTTATCATTATTTATGATTTGTGGTATGTTATTAATTTGTTAGTTTTATGATGTAATCGTTAAGCATTATTATGTTTAGAAGGTAACTTGTGTTTTTTTAGTTTTTCTGGGAAATTTACGTACAATTCACATAATTTTTATGTATTTGCACATCTAACACCAAAGTACGATATTTACTCATAACACTGGGGCTATAATTCATACAGGAAAATATGTATTTCACTTTTAAGAGATTAAAAATAGTGATATTTTTATGTAATATTTAAGATTTGAGAGGTATATATATAACTATAAAAATTTAGAAGTGAGATGTATACATGAAATGAGTGGTATATATCTAAATTGCCCAAATTATTTTCATATAAATACGATAAATTTTGCCACAAAAAGATACATTAAATTTGTAGAAATTTATTCTACCATAAATATCTCCGTTATCAATTAATTTTGTAATAAGAATGATCAACTCTCCCAATATTTATTGATAAGTTGTTCATCACTAATATATTTTTAATTCCTACAAAGTGCTAATTGATAGACATATCAATAACAAATATTTGGCAAAACCAAATCAAAATGAATTTTAAGAAAGTTAATTATATAATAATAACAAAAATTATTCAATATTATCACTTATGTGTTTAAAATCCCTCCCTAACATGAGCCTAACTCAAAAACCTAGGTCAACATGGCTCTGGTTTACCTAAACATCATTGCTTTTATAAGTGATGTAGTTGGGTTTATTGTATCTAGGTATTCACAATATGTACTGCTTTTTGAGTTTAGTTTAAAAAATGTTTTAATTTTATTTTAAAAAGGTTTTATTTTCAGTATGAAAAGTGATTTAATTATTTTGAAAAAGGTTTTATCATTGTTTGAAAAAGGTTTTAAGTTGAATTAAAAAAAATTAATTTGAAAAAAAATTAGTTTTATTTTGAAAATTATTTAAGTTTAGTTTGAAAAAGATTTTAATTTTATTTTGAAAAATGTTTTAGTATTGTTTGAAAAAGGTTTTATGTTTAATTTTAAAAAAAAGGCTTTAAGTTTATTTTAATATACTCTCAAATTTTATTATCTTCAAAACTTAACATTTTCGAGCTCATTATATATATATATATATATATATATATATATATATATATATATATATATATATATATATATATATATATATATATATATATATATATTACAAGTCTTACTAGACCCTCTTTTTGTCTTAATTTAAGGAATTAAACTCCCTTTCATATAAAGCTTCAATCATAGAATCTATGTCACCCTAGGTCTACAATTATCATGAGGTTATAATTTGCACATGAAATCACCTAGCTTATATTTTTGCTTATGAAACATAAATTTATCCAATTTGAATAAAAATAAGGCTCATCCAACTTGCATGAAAATATAACGCTCATCCCAACTTGCATGGAAAATATAGAGCTCATTGGTTTTTCATTCTACCACATGCACACACATAACTATTCACACATGCACACATTAACAAACTTATAAACATTCCTTCGAACATACATGCACATGCATCAAAACTTTCACAAGTTAATTCAAATACACACACACATGCTCACTTTTTTATTTACTCATAAACACCCCCACACACATATTATTATTTCCTTACATGTACACATACATAAATATTCACTTACACCTTAAGATACACTCACACACTAACAATATTGACACACACATGCACTTTAACATACACACACACACACATTGAAACGCACTCAGACACTTACACTTTAACATACATACACACACATTGAAACGCACTCACACACTTACACTTTAACATACACATTTCATTACACATAAATGTACACATTACACTACACATACACATCCCAGTACACTTATACATTAAAATACATTTATTTATATATTAAGACACATAGACCCTACATTCTACACTACACACATTACACACTTCTCTCCTGAACTCTTTCTTTTTTTGTTTTGTTTTTGGATAAAGGTGTGTTTAGGCTAGCTATGACACCTAGGGCTCATTTTAAATGAATCTAGGTCATGATGGGTTCATTTGGGTCCCCTCAAGGTTAGAAGGTGCTCTTGTTTGGGTAAGAAATAGGTGGAAGTGATCGTTTTGGGTATGCAATTGGTGAAAGTCCTTAGTTGGGTAGGAAATGGGTGGGAGTGCTCAATTTGGGAAGAGGTTAAGGTTTAGGGTTGGCATGATGGGTTTCAGGTAGGGTTGTTTGGTTAGGGTTCTATGTGTGTATGATAGGTTTCAATTTTGGAAAAAAGTTGGGATAGAAGCAAGTGCTAGGGTCAATTTTGAGAAAAATGGGGAGAAGAGTTAGTGTTGGTTTTGGGAAGAAAGGGGAGAAAAGCAAGTGTTGGTGCCTTTTTTAGGAAGAGAATGAGAGAAAAATAAGTGATAGAGTCGGTTTTGGAAAGAAAGGAGTAGAAACGTACATGTTCCTTGGATCTACATCATGGAATAATTAAAACAAACAATTAGGATGCGAGAAATCATAGCTTCCTCGGTTAGTGCTCTTCCTTGGGTGAAAGATTTCCTTGCTTTGATTCTCTTGACTAGAAAAAGGGGTTAGATTTTGAGAGGGAGAGGAGTTGGAGAGAGAATGAGAGGAGACAATCATGGGGGGTCACAATTTTTGAAGGGATTTTAAGTGAGAATTTTGAAAAGATGGGGGGAGTAGTTAGGATGGATTGAGGGAAATTTTGAATGATGATGAGACTTAGAGGGAATATTGAAAAAAGAGAAGAATATATTAGTATTTTGTCAAGGTAGTTAGGTAGTTATGGCAAAACACAATTATATGTCCTTTTGAAGAGAATGAAATAAGGAATCCAATGATCTAAATCATTTTGAAAAAGGAAGTGTCTAGCTTAAGTTATAACAAGTTGAAGTGTAAGGTGTGGTTACAAAGTGGTTAAGATAGTCATGACAAAAAAATTTGTCTTAGGCTCATTTGATATAGAAAAATCTAAGAAATTCAATGGTGCAATTGGTTTTGGTCAAAATGATCCATTTCTCAAGTCAAAGGCCTAAACCCTAAGAGAGAGAAAGTGGATTTTGAGTTGAGTTTTAGATTGTTTTAATTGATCAAATTATGATTTTTTTTTTTTTGTAAATTTAGATCAGCTTTGATTAAAGTCCAATTTTACCTTACGCTCGGATGGCGTCATTATTTGCAAATTATATTTTTATTTTCAAAAATATCAATTTTCTCTCTCCTAAATATCGTCAGCTCAATGGACTTCCAAACGGGGTTGTCAATTTTTTTACTAGAGCTGTGAACTTAGCTTGGAGTTCGTTAATCGTTTGAAAGTTGATTTGAATTTTTTCTCAAATCAAGATTGGATCGAATTTAATGAGCCAAATTACGAGTCAAATTTTTCGATTGAAATTTTTTTTTTTGGAGCCAATTTCAAGCCACTAGCTCGGCTCAAAATCAAATCGTTACTAGCTCTGGTGATGTTAGAACTTGAATTTAGTAAATTTAGCTCGAAGATCGTTAGTCACTCAAAAACTTATTTGAATTTTGACTCGGATCGAGATCTGATAAAAATAGACGAGCCTAAATTTTGAATCAAAAAATTTTTTTCGAGACGAATTCTTATCTGACCACAACTCTGTTGGAAATCGGATCCTTAGTAGACCTCTCTTATTTGGTTTTCTGGATGCTGTTCTATTTAATGTAGGCATCGAACCCTTTTATAAAACGTAAAGATAGAAGCATATTTTTTTTCGAATATTAAGAAACAATTTATTTGGCTAGAGTTGCTCCTTCAATTTGTCAAGAAGCTCTAAATAATTTAGTCATTATTATTTATGATTATAATATTAATTTTTTATATTTATGATGAAATCGCTAAACATAATTGTAATTATGTTGCAGGTAACTTGTGCTAATTTTTTTTTTTTTTTGGGCGAAATTTATGAAAAATTATTTCATACGGACACCGCATGTAGAGATGCATTTGGTGTCTGATCTACACCGTCGATAATCGCAAAGATGTATTTCGGTGGACCCCATTTATAACTTTTTTTTAAAAAAATGTTGATCGACGGTGTAGATCAGACAGACACCACATGCATCTCTTTCTGAATGCGGTGTCCGTTTGGAATAATTTTCATGCAATTCACATAATATTTATGTATTTACATATATAACATCTAAGTATGCTATTTACACTTGTAACCCTGGCGTTAAAGTCAATGCATCAAAGCTTGTATTTAGCTTTTAAATGATATTTTTTTTATGTAATATTAAAGATTTGAATGTTATATATGTAAATATGAAAGCTAATAAGTGATATATATAAGAAACGGGTGGAAAATATCTAAATGGCTCGAATTGTTTTGTTATAAATTCGATAAATAATGTCATAAAATGATATATTAAATTTGCAGCAATTTATTCTGTAATAAATAGCTTCGTTATCAATTAATTGTAACAAGAATCATCTGCTCTCCCAATATTTATTATAAATTATCCATCACAAATAAATTTTTATTTCTTGCAGTGCTTTGATCAATAGACAAATTAACAACCAAACTAAGATGTCATATAAATGTGTACATCGAAAATGTAATTGCATGAATCTTGAGGAGATTCAACGAATCACGCCAAGAAGACAACAAAAAATTGAGTTATGTAGTGACATTTCTGTCGGCTAAATCATTCGCTAACCCTACACAAGGACATTCACAAGTTTGGTGATCGCTGAGTGAAACTCTTAACACCTAAAGAAAGGCTGACTTTCATATTATGGTAATGTGCTCTTTGGTTGAAGGAATAATCCTATTCGAGACAATGAGTCTCCACGACATATCCCCTCAGAAAAATCGACCTAAGATCTATCAACTGTCAAATGATTATAGTTGACCGAGCGAATGCCAAACGACTAGACCGAGCTGTTACGAATATAAAACGGTGTTAGGGGCAATTACACATATAGAATGACACCAACAACGGTTACCATCGCCAAAAAGATATTACATTTGGTTATAAATATGTAAATGTGTAATGATTCATAAATGTATTGTTATGTTCCCACTAAATGAGACTATCATGTAATTTATTAGACCCTTCCTTTGATTTAAAAATAGGAGGGTCATTTCTCAGAGAATTAACATTATTTGTGGCTTACTCTTTCTTTTCTTTCTCCCACTTCCCTTTATTTCTCTCATCCGACCAACGCCCTATTCCTTGGGCTTGATCCATAAGATATTTTGAGATTCAACATCCTAAAATGTGTGATAAATGTGGAGTCATGCCTTTAACAAGATGATGAATGAGTCACAGAGAATGAACAAATATCGAAAAAAATGTTTAATATGGAGTCTGTTAGACAGTTTTTGCAACAACGAATTCAGGAGCTCCAAGTCCGGAGGGCTGGTCAGATTTCGAAACTAACCTGCATGGTGCTTGAAGGGAGGGCATAGTCTCTCCTACAACCTAATCCTCCAGCACCAAAGCCCTAAGGTAACCAAACGTCTTAATAAGTTGAATGCGTGGAAGAATCTTAGTACCAAGAAAGTATTAGATCCATGCTGAGGAATAGGCTGTAAGAGGGGCAAATATAATTGTATTGCCAACTGGGGAATGCATTATCCCTTCACATTATTGATGTAAAACCCCAAAAAGTTCAAAGATCCGGCTTTGGAGCCATATAAGTGTCAGAGCGAGCTGACCAATCATATTATGTCATTTGAGCCAACTACAAGCCTTCTCAAAGTGTCTACACATTGAAATGTCCGCTATTTTACAACACACCTAGAGATTCATCCCTCAGGTAGTTCAATGGGCTCTTTATCAAGATTATTACATCCTTTGTAAAATTCAAAAGTTATTTACAGCGCAGTTCGCTAGCACCTAAAGCCCAATAAGGATTCAGGATCCCTTTGGCACGTAAAGCAGAGACCGAATGAGAGCCTACATGCATATGTTACACAATACTAGAAGGAGATGCTAGAGGTAAGGAATCTGGAGCTTGCGATTGTAAAGGTTGCACTTGCATAAGGGCTGAAGAACCCTCAATTTAAGCATTTACTGGGTTTGCAAAAACCCGAAACTTTGGCGGAACTCCCGAAGCTGGCCAACGACCACATTATGGTGGATAAGTATGTGAACTCGCCTGTCTCAAAAGGTGAAAAGTTTGACTGACAGTCAGGCAAGAAAGGCTCATGAGACGACGAATGGGAGAAGAAGGATGACCCTCGCCTTAAGCGTGAAAGAGGTTGGTCGCCCCATAGGGTTAGGGAGACCGACCGAAACACATGAAGACATAGACAATCAAATGATCGCTCAACTATTGATCGAGGAACGTCGAGACCCACACAACTAAGGGTTTTGATGGAAGAGATGGTGGAAGCGGTTCAGTACAAAGAATACTTCTAAAAGGTCCCACCGATGAAAGCCAGATCCTTTTTCATCAAATCACAACAAGTTCTGCAAGTACCATAAAGACCATGACCATGATGCAGAGGAGTACATACACATTTGTAGCTTGGTTGAGGAGTTAATTCAGGTTGGAAAGCTCAAAGAGTTTGTGAACCTCGAATCGCACACTTAGCGACATGGGATGGCACCTGCGGAAGATGACTCGATGGACTTCTTTGAGCCAAAGTTATACTCATTAATGCCAGCGATACTAGGCGGAGATTTGGTAGAAGACCCGACCGAAAGAGGCACGAATCTGGAGATTACTGCACTATTGATCAAAGAGGAAACCCCATCCCTTGATCATATTTACTAACGGTGACTTGACCCTGCATGGAATCCATACAACGATGCCATCGTTGTTACGAAGAGGATTAAAAACTACCAGGAGGGCAATATTTTGGTTTACATATGCAGCTCGAAACATCCTGTTCAAAGACGCTTTCAACATGATGAACTTGTTTTTGCCTACTGGCCCTCTGTAAGAGTTCTCTAACAAAAAAAAGGAGCTTGGAATATTCATATTGTTTGTCACCCGGGAGAGGGAGGCAACTAATCATTAATGTGGAGGAATTTTTGTGGCGATGCACCACCAATGTATAATGCCATTTTTGGTCGCCCTCTACTCGATAATATCAGAGCTGCGGTATCTATGTACCACTTATAGTCAAATTTATTGGTGACGAGGAAATTATTGCCGTGCGTGAGAACCTGGAGATGTCCCAGACATGTTACATCCGAGCGATAGAGAGCTTGGAATAAGGAACGTTGGACATACAACACCAATGGGAAGGGAGTCTTGAAGCTGAAAAAGTCATCATCAAGATCATCGCGGACCTTGACAAGCCGGGAAAAAAATTTATAATTAGTGAAACATTTGATGCAAGTCACAAAGAATCGTTGCTTCGGACTCTCCAAGAGCACTGTGACGTTTTTGCCTGGTTGGCTGCTGAGATGCCAGATATCACCATATATGTGGCTTGTCATTGCCTCAATGTCAGTTCATCTGCCCACCCCGTACAACAAAAGATTCAGTTGTCAACCATGAAGTTGGCCAGGCTGATTAGCAAGGAAGGACAAAAAGCTCAAAGAGGTGGGCTACATCTGAGGGCCGCAATACCCCTTCTAGATATCTAAAGTAGTCATAGCACAAAAGTCTAATGATAAGTGGAGAATGTGCTGGGGGCTTCACAAACCTAAACACAACCTGTCTTAAGGATGAATACTCCTTACCAAGGATCGATGCGGTGAAGGACTTTATGTCGAACATTCTGTCATGAGTTTGTTGGATGTTTTTTCCGTCTACAAAGAAATCAAGAAGCACCCGACCTGATGCTGAAAAGATCACTTTTATTATGTGTGAAGGTTTATACTGTTTAATGTAATACCCTTGGGTTTGACAAACGATGTCGCTACTTACTAACCTCATATGGATGTAATATTTTCTAAGCAAAAGGAAAAAAATATTAAAGTCTATGTCGATGATGTTTCAGTGAAAAGTAGGTCAACTGAATAACATATAAGTGACTTAAAAAAAAAAACCTTCTAAAATTTTAGGAAATATAATATGAAATTAAACCCGCTAAAATGTAGGTTCGAAGCTTCAACTGGAAAGTTCTTGGGGTATCTTCTGACGCCCGAAGATATAAAAACTAATTCTGAGAAAGTCGGCACTCTTGGATATGCCCTCTTCTCGCAATACAAAAAAGGTGCAAAAGCTGACCGATTGAATAACAGATCTCAGTAGATTTATTTTCAAATCAGATGACAAATGCGCTGCTTTCTTTAAGGTATTAAGGAAAGCCAAGAATTTGAACTGTCAATCGAATGTGAGCAAGCCTTTCACAGTCTTAAGTAGTCATTAGTCTCGCCTTCGTTGCTACAAAGGCTGAAGTAGAAGGAGGAACTCTCACTATTTTAGAGTAAGGACAAAAGCCATCAGTTCGGTTTTGATTTGAGAGGAGTTGAGGAAATAAGTCGCTATCTACTACACTAGTCGGGTTCTCAGGTGAGCCAATGTTAGGTACACAATTATGAATGAAGCTAAAATTTGCTTTTATTGTCTCTACTTGTACGCTCCGATTGTATTTCCAAACTCACTCGTTTAGAGCACTCCGGTCGGCTTTTGGAGTGGGCTGTGGAACTTAGTGATTACCGCATCAATTGTATTCCCCAGATGACGATTAAGGCTCAGGTTGTAGCTGACTTCTCAGAACCCGACAGCTAGAGCGAGGGAACCAAAATAAGGGAGCAAACTTGGATCATGTAAATTGATGGTGCCTTCCACCAAGCAGGCGTGAGAATTGGTCACCCTTGATTTTGAGGTTACAATAATTAAACATAATACAAAGAGCTAATAGCAGGATTACAACTAGCCCTCGAAATGAGTGTCTGACATTGAGTGGTTAGGTTGACTTCTCAACTTATTGCCAACCAAGTCAATGGGAAATTTGAGGCTCGGGATGAGATTATAGCAAATATTTGAGCAGGGCAAAAATGGAGACAGAATAGGCTACAAGCTTCCAAAATTGAACATGTTAGACGAGGAGAAAACCAAGTGGCTCATCTTCTGTTAAAAAACATATACATAACCTGACTTATTGGTACGACCTCTGGCGTAAGTCTCTTGGGTCGGGGGTTCGAATCCCGTGACACGGGCTCTTCGGATCAGATACAAACACACCTGAGTTACCAACTCATTAGGAAAATCGATAGTTGGTGCCCACTGGATTAATTATCAATTTCACCTTCTCAAAATAAAATAAATAAATAAATAAATTATATATATATATATATATATATATATATATATACCATTACCACCACTGTTTTTTTGTCCGCAGTAGTGACAGATTGTAACTACCTACCAGCCCACGCCGCCCATCACAGCACACACACACACTCTCTCTCCCCCCACCCTTTATCTCTCTCCTCTTCGCCTCACGCACTCCCTTCGCCCAAATCTGGAAGCCCTAAAAAGATGATGGAAGGAGTCCTCCCCACCTTGTTATCCTCTTTCCAGAGCTGGTTCACCCCTACCATCCTCTTCCTTCTCCTCAACCTCATCATCGGCACCATTGCCCTCACCTCCAAGTCCTCTCGCACCGAAGATGCCCCCCTCCGCCCACCCCCACCAAACGAAACCATCACCTCCAAGTTCTCCCGCTCCTCCTCCGCCCTCCTCCACCGCATCCTCTCCTTCAATCCCCACCTCCATTCCCCTTCCCCCACCGACATCAAACCTCTCGATCCTCCTTCCCTCGAAACAGACTCCCTCAAACCAGATCCAGCGCTCACCGGCGAGATCCACCACCATCTCAACCAGATCCAGTCGCCCGCAGAGACCGATTCGAAGCTCGCGGAACGGATGAAGAAATCCGCAACCGAAAAGCCCCCTCACGCGCATTTTGAAGAGGGAGAGATCCTGCAGCTTGCGGATAGTATCGTCCGAGAGGACGGAAGGGAAGTCGATGCTCTCGCCGACGACTTCATTTACCGTTTCCGGGAGCAGCTGAAGCTGCAGCGGCTTGAATCCGTGGTGAGGTACGAGGCCATGCTCAGCCGAGGTCAGTCAAAATAGGTTAAAAGCAGGAAGAAATTTGATGATACATCAAAATATATCTTGTTTTCTGTCTCTTTAATTCCTTTTTTTTAGCGGTTTAATTTTATATTTTTTTTAATTTTGTTTTGTTGTTTAAGTAAATTTATTCTGCAGGAATTTTAACTTTATTGAAATTTTTGTTTTTTAAGTTGGGTTAAATGTTCAGGGGGGAAAGGAATGTGCCCGTTTGGGGTAATTTATTTGGTTCGGTGACGTTTTGAAAATGCACATTGAATGTTTGAGTAAACTGTATTTTGACAACTTATACGTTTTCAAAACGATGAAAACAACATTTTCACATTACACCCATATAGTGACAGTTTTCTGGCTGTGGTCTGATTCTTCAAAAAAAAATAAAAATTTATAATTGCCACTGCACCTAGCTTATCAACAAATTATTTTTAGGATCTGTTTGTGACAGCTTGTGCGTTTCAAGATAAGCTGTTTATCTTGAAACGCGGCCCGCGAGCCGGCCGCAGGAGTCGACCGCGAACTGCGTTTAGTGTAAAAACTCTAACGCAGTTTCGGATAAGCTGATGAAACGATCGAACCAAATAGTACGACGGCGTTTTGAAAATACTGCCCGCACTTATAAGCTGCCCCAAACGGATCCTTAATCTGCCTATCAGCATATTATTCAATAAACTACAACTGCCCCAAACAGACCCTAAAGCGGTCTAAAACATTTTAGAATAATTGATATAAATTAATGATATTTTTATATATTTATCCATATAATATTTTAATTTTTAAAGTATATATATATGTATATGGGAAAAAAGTTAAAATAGTGATAAGGAAATATTTGGATGAGGGAAATATAAATAAAATAAAGTTTAAGGGTTAGATATGTAAATATTGTAAGAATTGTGGGTGTATATGTAAGTGCCCTTGAGTAATTTGCATCTGGGTGATTACCTGTTGCTACGGTGGCAAAGGACCAGCTGCTGGCCTGGTAAAAATAGCTCATTGGATGCTATCACATTTCTCGAGGATTAACGGTTGTGATTATATATATGTATTCGGAACATTTACATACATAACACCCCAACTTTTATGTATTTACATATGTAGGAAAATTTTATTTTTAAATATTTATGCCAAATAATTTTATGTATAAATTATTTGGGATATATATAAAAATTTGAATGTTAGGTGTTAGATCTATAAATACATAGGAATCAAGTGCTATGCATGTAAATCTCTTCATGTTGAATCTATTTTGGGACATATGATCCAGTGGTGGGGATACCACATCTGATGTGTAAGATCTTGAATGTCTCCCGAATGATGAGAAAGACACTAGAAGGAGAGAGATGTCCTCCCCCTTTTTATCCCATAGAGACTATTCTCTTCTTCTCCTTGGAACAACAATTTCCCTCTCCCATAGGAGAAATTATTCCCTACGGAGCACGCACTTAGTTTTACGTGCTTGCTCTAATAATATGTCGTCATGTGTGCTACACCAGACGTACTTATTGGAGCGGAACCGCAGAAGTTTTTGAGGGGTTGTTCTGCTTAATAACCTTCTAATAACCCCTAATAATCTTCATGTTTCCGCTCCAATAACCTTCGCGGTTTCACTTTAATAGTTTTTATGTTATTGTAAGGTTATTGGGGAGACTGTTAGGAGGCATTCATGTATTAACTCTAATAAAGCCGCATTAACTTCCCACTAACCCCCTAATTATGTGTTGTGAACCGCTCTAATAACTCTTCGACATAGCACACGTGACGTCATATTACGGGAGTAACACACGTAGAGCTGCGTGCGTACTCCGTAGAGAATAATTACTTCTCCCATAAAGTAGCCTGTGGTGGTCCTTTTTATGGGAAGGCTTTAACGAGGACTTGACCTCTCGTTAGTGCACAAACCGATACCGGCAATGTGGTGAGCCTATTTTGTCTCGAACGTTATTCTCGATTTGATCAGACCAGTTCAGATGATTGGGGGCGATCTGACCACTTTGGTAAGTGGGTTTGGGCGGTAGCATTTTGTAAAAAAAGATGTCTGGTTTGACCTATTCGGGGAACCGCCAGGCAAGCTCGATTTCACAATTCGGTATTTGTGTATCCGTTTCCCAAGGAGTTGTATGAATATTTGTGGTGTATACAAGCTATTATGATCAAATTTCCTCAAATATCACAAATTATATATATATAATTCAATAATTTTTATTTTTTTTAAAAAATATGATAAATACTCACTTATTGACATGAAGAATAATGCTAAGTCATGTGAACAAAGTCTATGAAATTTGATAATATGTTCATTATAATTTGTTTACAAGTTTATTATTGCGCACTTACATACAGACCACCCGAAATTTTTTATTTACAAATCCACCATTATCTTTCACCCTTTTTTTCAAATCCTCCCCCAAACATCAAAACTGCGAACGACGACATGGATCGCCGGCGCACCATGCCACCGAACGCACATTGTGGTGCGATCTGCACGGTCGTCCGCATGTCTGATTAATCAGATTGAATATTTTCTCCCTAAATAAAGGAAAAGATGCTGATTGTTTGATCAAAGTTCAAGTTGTTACAAGTCAAAATTAAAAAACCGAGGGAATTATGTAAATATGAAAGTTTAGGTGTTAGATATGTAAATAAATAAAGGCCTTGTGGCATGCAAATGCTCTAAAATTATATTAAACTTGTTTCAAAATAAATAAAAACTTTAAAACCCCAGCAAAAATTTTGACAGGAGCAGCTTCCCATCTATATTTTCTGATCCTACGCTCCCCACCCAAAACTAGGAGTCAAATGCGGCACTGAATAAGTCCGTACGATGAACTTGCGGATGACAACATGAATCGCATTACAACGTCGAACGCACGTAGTAAAACTGTCAAAATGGCTCGTTGTTCACGAACAACTCACGTTCGGCTTGTTAAGAAGCTCGTGTTCGGCTTGTTCGCTAAGTTAATGAGCCGAACATGAACAACACGAACAAATATTTGTTCGTTCGTGTTCGGCTCGTTTTGACTTGAAATAATACTAATCAATTATATATATAGTTGATTAGTATTTTTTAAAAAAATTAATTGACTACAAGATTACAAAGATTACAAAGTATTAATGAAGAAAATATAATAAAAATTATTAAATTAGATTCAAATGATGATTTAAATCGTGCTCCAATCTTTGACATGATATGACTACATGATTACACTTGTCAAAACGACTCTTTGTTCGTGAACAGCTCGTGTTCGGCTAGCTAAGCAAACGAGCCGAACACGAACACACTTTTTGAGCTCGAAATATAAATGAGCCGAACACGAGTTGAGTCTAGGCTCGCTCGTGTTCGGCTCGTTTACACACCTAAACCAGACGCAATATTTTCTCATAAAAAAAAACAAAGAGATAGGTATGCTATATTTTTGTAGTTAAGAAAATATCATGATATGGTGAAATATGCTCACAACATGGTAAAACTCATGTTAAACCCGCAGATAAAATCAGCTAAAATAAATCTGGAGCTCAATCGAATCGAGGAAGATCCTTTTTTCATTATTTTAATATATAAATAATCTTAATAACGAACAAAGTTCATTCGCGGAAGTTGGTGGAGATGCTGCTGCCAATTTTTTGCAATTTTGAAACAGATCTTCAAGATCTTCCTTTTGAAACACCAATTAAAATGTTTGAGCCAAACCCCTTTGAATTAACTCCACTGTCACAACCTAAAACTTTACCTATCCCTGGATAATTCTCTAAACCAGAGATGATATATCCAAATATAGAAGACAAACTTGCACAGTTAGAATACCCTCGTCTCAGGAAAATAACCACTAAAACAGATAGTGCTTATGCGTCAGTATCCTCTTCCTATTTGCCACCAAATGAACCAGTCATGGGTCCGGTTATGTATCCACCTGCAATTTCAGGAGCGTAGACGGATCCCTCTTCCTCTTCCTCTAATAATTTCCAGAACCTGAGGTCAAGAGCATCAGACTTCAAAAGATCTTACCAGCAGAACAAGTGAACTCTTCATTCTGCACATAATGCACATGGAGTTATGCTTGTTCTACCAGATAATTTCTCTCTCTACGATGACGTGATTTCCAGATGGGAGTCAATCACTTCAAATATGATAAATGATAAACAGTTTGCCGACAATAAATCAAAGATGTTTTTTATTGAAAATATGCTGGGAGAAGTTGAAAAAAATATAGATTCAGTGGAGGATAACATACAAGGATGAATATGAAGCTATAATCAACATTGTTGACGATACTCGGAATGTTTTATTAGTCATCAGAAGAGTTATCTTATTGGAAGATCTCTATCAAGGCTTAACAGATGAACAAAACAGAGCCTACCTGGATCTAGAAAGATTAACATGTTCAGAAATCAAGAACATGTTTGAATACATGAATGACTACAAAGTCTTAGTCGCGAAGTCTGAACGAATGTATATTAGTCCAAAATTATCAGATAATTTTTATCGACAACTAAATTGAGAAAGCATTTAAAAGAAGTACCCCAGAAATATAGTAGAGGTTATACCCATAATCAGATTTACTTATCAATATCTTGCAAAGCTATGCAAGAGGGCTGCGGTACGGAGAGGAATTAAAGACCTCTCTCTATGCAAGAAGATACCAGTGTCTAGTTTTTACAACCAGTACAAAAAGTATGACTTACGCAAATCCAAAAATTATAAAGGAAAACCGCACGATTCTCATGGCGTGTTATCAAAAATAAAAACAAGCTGAAATCTTCCAAATGCAGATGTTATATCTGTGGCGATGAATGACATTTCGCCAAGGAATGTAAAAGTAAGAAGAGCAACATGGCTCGAGCAACCATACTGAATAACCTGGAGGTTCCAGATGATTACAATGTCCTTTCAGTAGATCTTAACGAAGAATCATCTGATGCAATCTGTTCTATTTATGAGGGTGAAGGAGCAAATTCCCTCACACACATCCACAGTGCTTTAGAAAATTGCCCCATTGAAGAATTTGGGCTTATGATGAAAGAATACTACGAATGAAGATATTTGATCAAGCTAAAGGATGATCAGAAAAAATGCTCACACCAATGGGAGCATAATAAGCCCTTGAAAAGTCAGTACTCTCGTTGCTCTTAGTGTTTCATTATTACAAATTCAAGTATGAGGATACACTGTATTTTATGCAAATTAACTGCTTGTCCACCGTGTGCTAAGTTTTACTTAGCAATAATAGTTCAGAAAGAATTGTCCTTGCTTCAATTTCAATCAAAAGACAATTTAATTCATGAACTAGTGAAATACACGGAGAATTTAATTAAAGAAAACAAGAGACTGAAGGAACAACTTCAGCAAAAAAGAGAAAAACAGTTAACTGAAGATTTACAAGAGCTTACCCTAGGAGATAAGGGCAAGAAGGTCGTCACATTTGAGGATGACAAAGAAAATGATCCAGCACAAATCGATGAACATGGTGCAAAGATGTTCTTAGAAGCATTAAATGAGTAAGTACAAAGACCTCCAAATAAAATCATCAACAAATTGTTTAACTTAACAATTACTTTTGAAACTCCAGGTGTTGAAAGATTCAAATTAAAAGGAATAATAGACACTGGAGCAACGTCTTGCTGTGCTAGTATCAACTCCGTTCTTAAAGAGGTACTTGAAGATTTAAACTATCAAGTTTCAATTAGTGAAATAAACTCCACTACAAATTCAACAAAGAAAATGAAGGACGGAAAAATATACATCTCAGAACACAGCTTTAGAATGTCATTAATATATTGTTTACAAATGAAAATAAATGATGGTATTCAGATATTATTAGAATATAACTTCATACGAAGCATGCATGGAGCCATGTGTATTGAAGGCAACACAGTTACATTCTATAAAGATATAACCCATGTTGCTACTATTACTTATATAGAAATTACAGCTAAACAAATACCAGAGTTGGAAATTGATTATGATTTTTATACAGAGCTTTAACCTGAATCATTATATTCAAATATAATTTCTAAGGAAAATGTCTTTATTAGAAGATTTATGAAATTGTTCAACAGGCTGCAGGACAATGGTTACATAGGGGAGAATTCACAAAAGCACTGGTTGAAGAACAAAGTCACTTGTAAGATCGATATAATTAATCATGACCTTACAATCCAAGATAAGCCTCTGAAAATTGTTACTCCTACCATGCAAGACCAATTTAAGCGCCATATTGATATTCTGCTGGACTTGAAGGTGATTCGACCAAATAAAAGCAGACATAGAATAATGACAATAATTGTAAACTCTGGAACAACTGTTGACCCAAAGACGGAAAAGAAATACGAGGAAAAGAAAGACTCGTGTTCAACTAAAGGTCTTTAAATGTCATTTAAAGACCTTTAGTTGAACACGAGTCTTTCTTTTCCTCGTATTTCTTTTCCCGTCTTTGGGTCAACAAATACATTTAAACACCTGTAGTTGAACACGAGTCTTTCTTTTCCTCGTATTTCTTTTCCCGTCTTTGGGTCAACAGTTGTTCTAAAGTTTACAATTATTGTCATTCTTCTATGTCTGCTTTTGCTTAGTCGAATCACCTTCAAGTCCAACAGAATATCAATATGACACTTAAATTGGTCTTGCATAGTAGGAGTAACATGTTTCAGAGGCTTAACTTGGATTGTAAGGTCAGAATTAATTATATCAATCCTACAAGTGACCTTGTTCTTCAACCAGTGCCTTTGTGGATTCTCCCCTACGTAACCATTGTCCTGCAGCTAGTTGAATAATGTCTTGAATCTTCTAACAAAGGCATTTTCGTTAGAAATTATATTTAAATATAATGATTCAGGTTGAAGCTCTGTATAGAAATCATAATTAATTTCCAACTCTGGTATTTGTTTAACTGCGATTTCTATATCAGTAGTAATAACAACATGAGTTATATCTTTATAGAATATAATTGTGTTGCCTTCAAAACGAAAGCCTATGCATGCTTCGTATGAAGTTACATCCTATTAATATCGGAATACCATCATTTATTTCCATTTATAAACAATATATTAATGGTATTCTAAAGCTGTGTCTGAGATGTACATTTTTTCGTCCTTCACTTTTTTTGCTGAATTTGTAGTGTAGTTTACTCACTAAATGAAACTTGATAGTTTAAATCTTCAAGTACCTCTTTAGGAACGGAGTTGATATTAGCAAAGCAAGACGTTGTTCCAGTGTCTATTATTCCTTTTAATATAAATCTTTCAACACCTGGAATTTCAAAAGTAATTGTTAAATTAAATAATTTGTTGATGATTCTTTTTGGAAGCCTTTGTACTTGCTCCTTTAATGCTTCTGAGAACATCTTTGCACCATGTTCATCGATTTGCTCTGGATCATCCTAAAATGTGATGACCTTTTTACCCTTATCTCCTAGAGTAAGATCTTGTAAATCTTCAGTTAACTGTTTTTTTATTTCTTGCCTCCTATTTTCTTCAATTAAATGCTCTTTGTATTTCACTAGTTCATGAATTAAATCGTCCTTTGATTGAAATTGAAGCAATGACAATTCTTTCTGAACTGTTATTGCTAAGTAAAACTTAACACACGGTGGACAAACAATTAATTTGCATAAAATACAGTGTATCCTCATACTTGAATTTGTAATAATGAAACAGTAAGAGCAACGAGAGTATTGACTTTTCAAGGGCTTATTATGCTCTCATTGGTGTGAGCATTTTTCCTGATCATCCTTTAGCTTGATTAAACATCTTCATCTGTAGTCTTCTTTCATCATAAGCTCAAATTCTTCAATGGGGCAATTTTCTAAGGCATTACGGATGTGTGTGAGGGTATTTGCTCCTTCGACCTCAGAAAGAGAACATATTACATTAGATGATTCTTCGTTAAGATCTACTAAAAGAACATCGTAATCATATGGAAGCTCCAGGTTAATCAGTATGACTGCTCGAACCATGTTGCCCTTCTTACTTTACATTCTTTGGCGAAATGCCCTTCATCGCCACAGATATAGCATCTGCATTTGGAAAAATTCAGCTTGTTTTTATTTTTGATAACACGCACATGAGAATCGTGTGGTTTTCCTTTATAATTTTTGGATTTGCGTAAGTCGTACTTTTTGTACTGGTTGTAAAAACCAGGCACTGGTAACTTTTTGCATAGATAGAGGTCTTTAATTCATCTCTGTACCGCATCCCTCTTGCATAGCTCTGCAAGATATTGATAAGTAAATCTGATTCTAGCATAACCCCTACTGTATTTCCGGGGTATTTCCTTTTAAATGCTTCCTCAATTTCGTTGTCGATAATAGGAGGCATTTTTCTGAAAAACTTATCTGATAATTCTGAACTAATATACATTCGTCCAAAATTCACAGCTAAGACTTTATAGTCATTCATGTATTCAAATATGTTCTTGATTTCTGAACATGTTAATATTTCTAGATCCAGGTTGGCTCTATTTTGCTCATATGTTGAGCATTGATAGAGATCTTCCAATAAAATAACTTTTTTGATGACTGATAAAACATTCTGAGGATCGTCAGTAATGTTGATTACAGCTTCATATTCATCCTCGTATGTCATCCTCCACTGGATCCATATCTTCATTTCAACTTCTTCCAACATATTTTCAATAAACAACACCTTTGATTTATTGTCGGCAAACTGTTTATCATATACCAGATTTAAAGTGATTGACTCACATATGAAAATCACGTCATCGTAGAGAGAGAAATCATCCGGTAGAGCAAGCATAACTCCATGTGCATTCTGTGCAGAAGGATGAGTCCACATGTTCTGTTGGTAAGATCTTTTAAAGTCTGAGGCTCTTGACCTCAGATTCTGGAAATTATTAAAGGAAGAGGAAGATGTATCCTTCTGCGCTCCTGAAATTGCAGGTGGATACATAACCGGACCAATGACCGGTTCATTTGGTGGCAAATAGGAAGAGGATACAGACACATAAGCATTATATGTTTTAGCGGTCATTTTCCTAAGACGAGGGTATTCCAACTCTGCAAGTTGGTCTTCTATATTTGGATAGATTATCTCGGGTTTACAGAATGATCCAGGCATAGGTATAGCTTCAGGTTGTGACGGTGGAGTTAATTCAAAGGGGTTTGGCTGAAACATTTTAATTGGTGTTTCAAAAGGAAGATCTTGAAGATCTGTTTCAAAATTGCAAAAATTGGCGGCATCATCTCCACCAACTTCCGCGAATGAACTTTGTTAATTATTAAGATTATTTATATATATAAATAATGAAAAATGATCTTCATCTTCATCTCCGTGTTCATTCGGAGATTGATCCCAGACTGGTTTATCATCACCATCATATTCTTCAACGTTGCATATAGTTATGCAATTTTCAACATCATCTTCTTCGTAATCCCATAGGAGACCATCTTCATAAGCCATGTAAGCCGCTTCGTCCTTAGAACCTTCAATGTCCTGAGAAGAGTATTGTGGTACAGGTGGTGGTGCAACAACATTATAGTCCGCGAAAGATAAACGAATTGTACCATCAATTTGTTGTCTAGTAACCAGTTGTCGTGGTATTTGAACACCAGTATTTTCAGAAAGCTTCAAATTCCAATATAGCCCTTGCAGTTGTTGTATGGAATGTTTCTGTCCAGGGATAGCAATAATCCCATGGGTTGCCAAATAATCAGCAATTCTGATGACATTATAACGAAACCTCGCATGGCCGGTGTTAATAAGTCTGACAACTAAAGCTCTGGTAATTAGGAGATTTGACTCTCCCCCTTGCCAGTCTTCATAACCGTGAGTGAGTACCACAAGCTCAATATGATTCAAGAAATCATGTATGGACAGCAGCATGTCCGGAGTAATATAAAAGAGGTGTGTGCCTTTAGAAAGATCCACCTCAATTGTACCGATGATAGAGACATCAGAACGTCAACTGATGTTGCGGAGAACAATCAAGGTCGTGGTACCTGCATCTCGTTTATGCATAGTATGAATACATATCATTATTAATCCAAGATGTATGTGTTGCATCCCCTCTTGGACTAATCGTTGATATGATTTTTGCCTTATGAATGACAAGTTTATCTACATACCCTCAGTTACAAGTATGTGTTCCTCAGAATAGTGTTGGTAAACCCGATGTCTGCTTGAAGACCAACTATCTTCATATAGAGTTTTTGTAGGAACTAAGTTTGCACACCTGCGTTGTGAGATCTATAATTGCTGCTCTGGATCTATTTGACTTTCCAGAGTTCTATTGTAAGATCTCCGTCTAGGCATTCTCCTTTGAATCTCATACGTTATACGTGACCTCATACGGTAGTCACGTATTTGATCATCTAAGTTTGAAGTGGAAGTAGATGTAGGATTGTAGTTTCGTACGTTAAGAGTGGGAAGAAGAGTAGTGGATGTACGAAATGAATTATTCCTAGATGTAGAGGTCATAGATCAACAATTTAACTATATTTTTGTTTTTCTTTCAAAAATATGGTTTTAGGATTTTGAAAAACAAAAATCTAGTCTTTTGATTTGGTAGGTTTCACCGATCTGGACGGTTCACCTAAAGATAGAGATTCAAGCTGTTTTTGTAAAACAGAAATGAAATTTTCAACAGATTTTTCCCTTTCGGGTTCCTTCTGTTGGATCTGCTTAAGCTTATCTTCTACAGTAATAAGTCTGTCAGAAACTTTAAGTAATAATTGAAGGAGAGTATTATTCTGTTTTATTATAGCAGATAAAATAGAGGGAACGTTCTGTCTAGCGTCAGAAGGATTTACAAACCATAACGCTGGAGGTTCTAGGGAATCAGTAGCTGAAAGAGCTAACTTATAATTAGTGGAGGCTGATGAAAGCTTCTAATTGTTCATAAATATACAAAACAATAGTTGGGAATAATAAATCAATATATGAAAGCTAGCATCCTGAGTTCACCTTTCAGAAAATTGATAAGTTGTCTCACTTGACTTGTCCATGCCTTGAACTATCATCCTTATACATCTTAACCATATGATTTATCATATAGATCTAAGGATTTTAGAAAAACTTGAACAAATCTGAAATTCAAACGTAAAATTCGATTTATGAAATCTTAAGTTAAGTTCCTGAACACACTTAGCATATCCTTTTCGTCCGTACAATTCCTCAGTGCTCCTACTGTTCTCGAAGATCTCTTCCGGGCACTCGAGACTACTAACTGATAATGCTAAGTAGCAACTTCTTAACTCAAAATAATAGAAAAAAAATTACAAAATTAAAAACATATCTATTAAATTAATTCTATAAACTTAAATCACATAATCAAAATCATAAATCAAACGTATAAAAGATAGCTAAATAACATGAGAAAGCTCGAAAAATCAATTCATCAAAAACCTTGCTTGGATCCCTCAGAATACTATAAAGGTTTTCCCTCAACATAGCTTTGATACCAAAAGGGGGCGGAAACGGGGATCGCCGGCTTGGGGGTCACAAAGAACTTATAGCCGGAATAGAGATGTAAACATGAACTTAAAGAATTTTTTATTGAAAATAGAAGACTTAGAAACTTAGACTCGAAGACAGAAATAGACTCTTGGCTTAAGGTCTGATGTCTGCAACTCATACATATGTCTCCTTATATAGAAGAGGAGACAGAACTAAGAGGAGACGTAACTAAGAAATAAATCTGGAGCTCAATACAAAAGTACAGATACAACTTGCTTGGTTCTGGAAGCAGACAAATTAATAAAACAAGAAGTTAGAAAAAACAGATTGTGGCAAAACTATCAATCTAATATAACTGCATATAATACTTTTAATTTTTTTACAAGTAAAAGATTTTTTTTTTTTTTTTTGAAAGGATTAAGAGTTCAAAATAAATATTTTACTAAATATGAGCTTCAATCACAATGTTTACCAAAATGAAGCATCCACTGGTTTCTGGGCAAGAGTTAGTTTCTACTGTTATTTAAATCAAGCAGCAGGAACCTTCCTTCCATCTTCAATGAAGAAAATTGCAGACTCCGGCACCTGATAATATAGAAGATGTATCAAAGTTTATGATTGCATGAAATGAGAATATTTATGAAACATATTCACATTCTCACTTTTATGTTATGCTTATTTGACTAAGCAGGAAATAAACATAATGGCCAGCATGAGTACTTTATATAAGCACTTCTTTAAAATGTGCCCACCAAAAAAAATTTATAAAGGAGCATTTTGACTGAACATTATTTGGAAAAGCAATAAAAGATCACCTCTGACCAAGTTTCTGTGATGAATTCTACTATATCATACGATATATCTCCTTGGACATCAATTTGCTCCTTCTCAGTTGGACCCTGCAAACCAAAATCAAGGCATTTATTTAAGTTTGAATAACATTATAGAAACAATGAAATAAAGTTTACCTTAACAATAGATGCTCCAGTTGCAAACTTCTTCCCAAGTTTCTTCGATGCATCACTTAATTTAACACCTATTTAGCACACACAAAAAACAAAAGGTCTCACAGACAAATCTTCCAAACAAGCCATGAACAATGCTTTGAAACCAACCCAAGAGTCCGTTGCTGGTTCCATCAAAATGTTTAGGGACTTGCAATGCTTAAATATATAATTAGAAACAATTCTTAGAAATTAAAGGAGTTATGATGTCTAAATATATAATTAACATATTTTCAAGTTTAAACAGGTAATACAATTATAATGTCATTATTCATATGATTGTTTCGTATAACCTGTTCATTACATATGCTGAAAATCAAATCAATCTGAAAAATGAGTAGAGATTATAGAACAAAACTCACCAAATAGTTCCAAGCCTTTGACCACAGTTATACTCTTACGCTTATTCCGAACAATCTTTTCAATGACTACTTCCTTCTTGTCCTAGCAATAAGAAATAGTTATAGCTGTTAGACTTTAATCAATGTTAACATTAAGTTATAGAAGCAATTGCGGCACTTCTGACTTCCAGCTATTCAATGTAAAAACTACTTGATCATCAACAACTTCACCATATAAATAAAAAAAAGTGGACTATGGCAGCTTAAATCTATCTGAAATATGAGAAGCATACCAGATAATGCACAAAAAACACCTCGGATTTTTAGTATAAATTGAAAACAGAAAATCATACTTGAAATGAAAATTTTGGTAGAGCAAGAAAATTTTGTTGATTAGCACAGTAAATTTTATAATTACAAGATCGCTGGATTGGTCCATATGCATGTGAGTGGAAAAGCAAAGAAGCACATTTACATGGGTGCATCCAAAATAGATGGTTAAATCATTTTAAGGACAAGGAATTGATAATAGAATCAAAGGATATTCACTCCAAACCAAATGCTTCAACCACAGAACGAGCACTGCTTGTACTGTCTCAATCATGGCCAATAGAAAATAACAAAATACACGTGTACTGTTGGATCACCTGAGCCTGTAACTACCTCCTACATACGTTCCCTTATATATACCATTCTTGGTATCCCAGAGCGTGCAATTGTGTTCTCTTTCAGTCGAATAGAAGTTTCCATTAGCCTACCTTCCTTTGTATTCTTGCTCTGCTTCATGGTATCAGAGCCTCATCTCACTGGAATTTCCTACATCCACGCATCTATATGCTTCTCCTCACTGTTCCCAGTTTCACATCATGTCTGAACAATCCTCCAGCATGAGAGCAAAGAGAACACAACCAGGCCACTCAAAATGAGAGACCATTACCATTCCACCGCAGCTGATGTTTACTATGAACAATATTAAACAATGATGAACAGAAAATTAACTATGAAAAACCACCCTATATGAAAATACAAAATCCTTAGTCTCTTCATAGCAAATGGATTCGATCGCTTACCTAGAATGTTCTACATATCAGACGCCAATCAAATTGTCCTACATGATGGATCAGTTCAATCCAATCCACATCTATCCTCTTTGGCTAGTCATTGATAAAAACTTGGCTACAGAGCTTTATTCCATAATATCTCCATCCCATCTCTCTGTTGTCTTAAATCTAGAGTACTGCAAGAAAAAATGGATAATCATTGAGCAACGCCTTCAATCTGCCAAGCGCTCACTCATCATACAACTTGAGAATGAACTCCATAACATCTCTATGAAAAACTTCACTCTGACCAAATGCTAATCAAGTCCAAAATAGATATTAAAGCAACAAAACGATCAAAACTTGATCCCCAAGACATATTTCAATACACCTTACACGGACTATCATCCACATATCAAGCATTCAAGAATTTTATGAAAGCAAATCTGCAACCCTTTAATTCAGATGACTTCTACTTCTTTGCAGTGAAGAAAACAACATTATAATAAAAGCGCAAAAGGAGCTACAACTGCAACATAACCCATATCCCACATAGTTATAACATGTGCTCAAAGTTGAGGTCAAGGGCGTCCACAATACAACAAAAAGTAAACCAATTCTAACAAATAAAAACTCATGATAACTACAACCATCAAGAAATTGAGAACACAAATCTCTTTATCCCATCATTTACAAGATATGCAACAAAGCAGGACACTCGTAGCAAAATGTTGGCACCAAACCAATCTTTCCTACAGGTCAATTGTCCTGCAAGCATTGTTTGCCAACAACAATCTGCCCGATGCAAAATGGTTCCTAGATATAGGAGCTAGCTCTCACCTTTTCTCTGATCAAACCTAGCTTCATAATATCCAACCATATAATGGCAGCTCATCGCGGGCAATGGACATCCACTCCCAATTGTGCATACAAGACATGGCCTTCTCCCGACTTCATCCTGTAAACTATCATTCCCCATTACTACCATTCTGAATCTATATTACGACCCTCTATCCGTTCAAAAACTCATAACCTACAATTTGGTTCATTTCACCCTCTATCCGTTAAAAAACTCATAACCTACAATTTGGTACATTTCATTTTGACCAAATTAGAAACATCATCAAGGGTAGTTGAACAAAAAACATTCATTCTCAATAGCCCATCCCATAATGGACTCTATCCACTCCAACCAGCCATCATCGCCACCACAACCCTAGTTGTGACCAGCTCCGTGACCATCAGCTGGCATCACCATCTTGGGCGCCCACAGTCTTCAACGTTGCATCTCATAGCAACTACAAATCCCTCATTTATTCAACCTACTCAACTATACTGCAACTCATGTAATATAGCTGAAAGTCACAAAGTTAACCTTTCTCCCCTCCACCAATCGTAGCTTGCATCCCTTAGCTATCATACACTTGAATGTATGAGAACTAGCCCCAATTATTTCTAATCAAGGATAACATTATTATCTCATTTATTGACGTCCACTCTCGTTACTGTTGTTTATATCCAATGCACAAAAAATCAGAAACCTTTTCACTATTTGTCAACTTCAAAACACTGGTTGAATAACAATTTCAAAAACCAATCAAAATTTTCGAATAAATAATGACAATAAATATACAAATAAAATGCTCCAAACCTATCTACATATTCATGGCATCCTACAATACAACTACCATTGCATTGAAAAGCAAAATGCTCTCGTTGAACGCAAGAACAATCATATCCTTGAAGTCTCGCAAGCTCTCAAATCCATTGTATATCTACCAGATTCTCTGTGTCCTGATAAATTATTCCTATAGCCATTTACCTCATCATCATGCTCACCTCTCCCACACAAATAATAAATCACCATTTCAACTTCTAAACAAACAGCGAACTCAATATAACCAGCTCAAAACCCTTGGATGTCTTTGCTACCCATGGTTACAACCACTCTCCAAATAAACTATCAGCTCGCTTACTTTCATGAGTCTTCATTGGTTGTGTATCTCACCATAAGGCTACAAATGCCTCAATCCAAAGACAGGACAAATTTTCATATCTCTTCACATTTGTTTCATTGAATCCACCTTTCCACTTAAACATATCAACTCCCAACCATCCCCGCACATCTCCCCTCATGCCAACCTGACATTCCACCACTTACCTTGTCCTAATCTCCCTCACCCAGAAACACTAACCCAACTAGCTTTAAAACCACAACTGAACAAATGCATACACCCTCACCACATCAAACTAATCCCCCTACCCCTCCACCTCCAACAAATCAACCTATCGATCAGCCTCAACGACCCCGCATGATAAGCCAATCAAAACAAGGACACTAAAGCCAAGGCACATCCTCAACCTCAACCACAACATCAAAATTCTCACTAAAGATCATCCCAGCTGCTATTTAGCTGCAGTTAAGCATCTCCACTGGCATCGACCAATGATCGAGAAATTCAGGCTCTTCTCACCCAATAGACTTGGATCCTTGTTCCACCACCCTCCAATCAGCATATACTCAGATGCAAATGGACATATAAAACTAAGTTTCATCTGCCGACACCAATGCAAGATAAAAGCTAACCATGTGGCATTAGACTTCAAACAATATGGATATCACTATTCTGAAAATATTTAGCAAGGCAAAAAAACAATCTATGGCTTCAAACAATCCCCACGACATTAGTACACTAAATTCTTCTCCATTCTTCACACATTTGGCTTCTTGTTCAGTAACTTAAATCCTTTGTTGATGATATAAGAAACCTAGACAATTCAAACATACATTCTTATATATGTAGAAGACATCTAGATGACAGGGAACGATGAGTTAGTTCATTATCACTCAACTCATTGAACACTTCTAGCTCAAAAACTTGAGGCCTATCTCCAACTTCGTGGGCATTCAAGTTACCTCCATAGAAGTTAGATTGTAGCTCACTCGAACGTTTATGCAATGGATTTCCTCACCAGAGCCAGAAGACTACGTGCAATTCCATACAAAAACCCTCACCCATTAAACAACAGCCAACCAGTGATAGCCTATAGGACTACTCCAACACACAACTCTATCATCACCTCGTCGGATCACTTCGGTATCTCACCAACACTCGTCCAAACATGCTTATTCTGTCAAAATGCTATGCCAACACCTCCACCGCCCTCTTAACCTTCATTTTACTAACATTAAATGACTACATCGGTATATCAAAGGAACCATCACTAAAGGTCTGTCAATATACTCTAACACCCTCATTCTTCATGCCTACTCGAACTTTGACTAGACCAGTGATCCTATGGACAAGATGTCAATCTCCAACTATTGTGCATTTCTAGGTTGCACCCTCATATTCTGGCATGTTAAGAAGAAGCCAACGGTTGCCCAATCTTCAACACCAATATAATACAGAGCCCTTGCCACAGCTGCCGCCGACATCATCTGGCAACACCATCTCCTACAAAAAATTTCACCTTGATCCTACAACACCAACTAGCCTACATTGCAATAATATCTCAACAATGACTCTAGCAAACATCATTGTGCTTGACACCCGAAAAAAGTATATTGAAGTTAACCATCATTTATCATAGACTGCATCAAACTTAACAACATCAAAGTCCAACGCATCTCAACTGAAGTAGCGGATATTTTCACCAAATCCGTATCTGCCAACAAATATCTCAGTCTTTGTAACAAGTTGCTGCTCCAAGGCCTTCCATTAGCTTGTGAGGAGGCGATAACAAAAACAAAGGATACTCACTCCAAACCAAATGCTTGTACCTCAGCACAAGCACAACCTGACTAGCTTAAGCTTGTTATTAGAAAACAACAAAATACATGTGTACTGTTAGCGTTCGATCACCTAAGCCTATAACTAACTCCTACATACATTCCCTTATATATAGAACATCCTTTGAATCCCAGAGCATGTGATTGTAATCCATTTCGGTAGAATAAAAGTTTCTATCCTAGCCTTACTACTACTTCCGTAATCATGCTCTGCTTCAGGAATACAAAGCCAAAGGTAGAGCTAATGTCAAACTGGTTATTCTTTCAACTAATTATGATCATCTAAGAGTCTCCATGATGCAGTACTCTTTATCAAGCTAAGCTTATCGTGACCTCACCAAACCTTAGATAGTTCTTCAACGTGGAGCAACTCTTTTTATATGAGTTCTTAAACGTGGAGCAACTCTTTTTATATGAGTTCTTCAGTAGAATATTTGGAGAAAAAGTGGTATAGTTCAAAAAAATCATATGGCAAATTTATATAGCAAGAAAAAAATTTTGCTGTCAGACAAGTAAAAAAATGGGCAATTTTTCATTTTTTTTTCATTTTTTTTCCTTTACTGAAAAAATTTCAGTTTATTTTTCATTCTAGACTTTTTAGTATATCATTTTCCTTCTAGTATTTATTCAGCAAAAAAAACTTGCAATAAGTTGTGCATGGAAATTGAACAAGCCTCTAATATTAAATTGAGCAAATGCTCAGTTGTTTGGAGACATTTCAGCTTTCACATATAAAAAATGCAAATGATGCCATATAGGGAGTTAAAGTAACTATTTATGAATACGCTTTTGTTATTAGAAAAACAAAAAACATCTTTTTTCCATGGTAACCCATGACTCGCATTTCTCTCATAATCATACCAAACCAAAGAAAAAGATAAAATATAAGCTCAGTCATCATAATAATCATACTCATAATTAATCTTATCCTAAATATTAAAGCTCTACCAATTAAATTTCCCTCCATCCAATCCTGAGTGCCACATGAGTTATTTTAAACTCATTCTGATGTTAACTTTGATTTCCATCTCAATCCTTCCACAATAGCTCTATCATCCACCTTATAGGCTAAATTAAATGTTCAATACCTTATTACCAATATGTCGTACTCCCATTTAACGCAATCTCTAATATAATCATTTACCACTCCACAATTCCTCGTTTCACCAAACTTCTATCTTTTATATGTTGTCATGCTCAACTTTGCTATTAGCGACTTTCTAATACCCAATTCATATAGCATAATTGGTTTCAATAAATTATTCTCAATAATATATCTGTAAGTTTCTAACATATTCTCTTATTGTTAGCACACTTGAGACATTTGTGCATTTAAAAAGCAATTTTTTGCCTCCAAAAGTTTATATGCTAGTCATATCCAAACAAATCCCCAAGCACAAAAGCATATGAGAGAGAACAAAATCCCTGAAATTTGTATCATTGAAAAAGTGGAAGAAATACTAATTGCAACACATCAACCGGCTGAAGAGGTGACTGGTAGGTAGCTTAGGTAACAAGCCGTAGAACATTACACTTGACAAAACAAGTACTGATGTAAATTGAAAAGTCAATATTAGTTTGTAACACAAATTTTGTGAACGAAGATGAGTAATTTGATTGTTTGAGCAATGTTTTATCTTGGTTTATGTTATTTTTTGGGAAATTTACATACATACCACACAATTCTTATGTATTTACATATCAAACACCTACAGTTTGATATTTATACTTATAACACCTTGGTGTTATAAACATATGCATGAAAATGTGTATTTCACTTTTAAAAAGAGAGTGATGGTGGTATGTTTGATGTGATGTTTTAAGTGGGTATCCATGTAATTATGAATGTTTGGGAGTTAGATAATTTAAATACATAAGAATTATGAGTTATGTATGCAAATGCCCCTACTTTTTTTCTATTGTTTTTATCTTGGAAATACATGATGATGTCCTATTGAGAATTGATTGTGATCTTCTCTGATGTGCCATCAATTGGTTCATTGTATTATTGTGTAGTTGGTTTCATGTTGCTTCTTGTTTTTTTTTTCCTACCGCTATACATGCATTGTTTTTTAATGTTCATGGATCCTCTAGATTACTGATTACAAATACATGTGTAATTCAGTCAAGCTAACACTTGAGCTAACACAAGCTTGGCTAGAAAAATAGCTCGTTAACCAAACATGACAAGATAACAAGCTAAGCTTGAGTTAATCTCTACTTGTTAGCTCGTGAGCCCACTTACTTTAAAACTTTTATAAAAAATACGTTTAAATTTAGATTAGAATTCAAATGTTTAAGCACAAAGTTGTTCAAAATATTTAAAAACTATATCACTTTCTTATAAAGTGATTTCTTATTACTTTCTCTCTAATTGCTAATTTTTTTATCATTTGATTGCAATAACTTGAATCAGAATAGTTTTCCATTACATAATAAATGAACCAACTCAACTCATAAAATTGAGCTTGAGCTCGAGCTCGAGCTCGAACTTCAAGTTCAAGCCAAAGGTGCCTTAAGTTCAACATTACTTGTTTGCACCCCTAATTACAGCCCTAATTGAATTTATGTTTGATAGGTTGGTTTGGAGCCTTAATTTGGTTTCAAGTGGGGATGTTCTCTATTGGAATTCAACATTAGTTATATTGTTAATTTCTTGAATAGCTATTCATGAAATTTGTTGTTCCCCATATTTCCTAGTTCTGTACATGTAATTAAGTATGAAGGTGGTAATTGTTGGATTGCAGCTTTGGCACTGTTGTCGAGATTCTGTGCTTTAAATAAGAATTGCCTTTCTTCTGAGAATGCCCTTGATTTGTAATCTCTTTTCTTTCATGTACCTACAATGTTTTTGGATTCTTTTTATGTAATATTTTACCGTTGCAGGAAACCAAACATGGATATAAATTTAAATTAAAAGTTTGCTGTTTTGCTGAAACTACGATTAGAAACATACTGCTTCATGTTGGAAACCAAGTGTGTGAATTGAAAATTTTTGTTTGGCTTGTTCAGATTTTCTTGTATTATGAGTCTGATTTTGAGACTTTTGGGTTTGAGCCAAAGGTATGTAATTTTAAATGAATAAATTAAGTAAATTCATTTATTCCTCTCAACAACTGTGTGCAGTATTGGATAAAAATTCTTCAAATGCATTACAAATCTAGATGGCAACTTCTAAGAGATGCTTCTCTTTGATGATCTATTTCCTCTGTCTTTTCTTTTTTTTACCAGTTTGGAAACACGATTGATATTTGGTCAAGTTACCTGCTTTTTTTTAAGGTTGAATCTTAGTATGTTGAACATTATATTAATTCATTGAAAAATTTAAAATTATCAATTGAAGTAAATTAGATGTATTTTCAGGTTTCACATCAACAGAGACTAATATTTGCCTAAAGTAAAATCTGGAAAACTGCGACTTTTTTTATGTTTTTATGTCTTTTTTTTGTATATCTCATCCTAAGCTTGTATTAGTGGTGAACTCCAAACCTAAAGACATCATACATCAATAGGTCTTATAAAATGAACTGCAAATAAGAGGGGCAACATCAAGCGCGTATTGATCTTCAAGCAAAATTATGAAGCTACAAAGGGTATCATCTGATTAGAAGGCTGGTTCCTTCAAAGAAATATTCTGAGGAGCAAAAAGAAAATAGAGCAACTAATAATAATAGCAAAATCAAACGCATTTAAAAAATGGGGGATTTACACGTACCACAGAATTCTTATGTATTTTACAATATCTAACATCCAAACTTTAATATTTACATTCATAACAATCAATCTTTAACATCACATTTCTTACTCTTTAAAAGTCATTCACATCTTTTTATGCAAAAGGTTTATAGCACCAAGGTGTTATAAATGTATATATATCAAAATATAGGCGTTAACTATGTAAATCCAGAAGTTTTGTGTGGTACGCATGTAAATTTCTATTAAAAAAATTAAATGGATGATAAAATACAGCTGGACAACTACAATAATGCAAGAGATCTCATAAAAATCAATAATAAGTCTTTTGGTTAACTGGTAGTATGGTTTGCATTGCAAGTAGCAGTAGGTAATTTGAGTTTTTTTATTTTTTTATTTTTTTAAGGAACTCCTAGTTCATAAACAAGCAAACATAACAGAATTTATCGTCTCACCTTTTTCTTTATCTTACCGCCAGGAAGACGTTTTACCTCTTCTGGCTTAGATGCTGCATTATCGAAGCAGAAAGTAAAAAAATAAGAGTTAGCAAAAAAGAATCAATAAAACAGAAGCAAACGTTGTCAGAAAAAATAGCGACACATATAGTTGCAATGACAAAAAAAAATGTGAATTAGATGACTGTGTTATGCAAATCATTCAATGATAACGTTAATATTCAACTGAAATATAACAAATAATGAAAGATAGGCAAATCACCCTTTTCTTTTTTTTTACAACTGAAAGATTATTCATGGGCCCCAAATGGTAGAAATAGATTACTGATGATATGATGATGATGGACTTCTAATCACACACAAAAAAAGGGGGGGGGGGGGGG
>NEWO01000203.1:429719-458651 GCA_003013225.1 Phalaenopsis aphrodite
GGGGGGGAGAAAGAAAAATGTAACGCAATAAAGGAGCAGAAAATTGACACTAGGCGTTGGAGATTAAAGAGCAAGAAGTTCAATGAGAAGGCCAAAGATGGGAGGGAGATGCCTGAGGAAAAGTAAATAAATCATGAAAACATGCAAAGGATTAGGTGCTTAAACAACTGGAGAGAAGCACTATGCATTCTCTAAGAGCTCAGAATATGCTAGTAGCTTTTCCCTATAAATGAGCAGTCCAATGAACTAACAGGTAGAGGTAGTTTATCAAACAAGCCAGCTATATAAACCAAATTTAGGCAGAAACCTTCACAAGCAAAGCTTAGCAAAAGCCATCTAGAGAAACAAATTCATTCATGTATAAAGTAAAAGTCTCTATGATCCAGTAAATACAAAAAAGAAAAAACTAAAAAGGAGATGAAATTGTAAGTTCAGGCCGAACTACCACTCTGCCAGCAAACTCCACATCTGAAAATAGAAAATGTGCACCGGCTCTTATGTTAGAACCCCCACCTGTTGGGGAGAGTATTTTCCAAATTGTTGTCCATACACTAACACAAGCATGATCAAGCAACGCATACTCAAATAGGGGCCATCAAGAGGTGCGTCTTATTGTAAAAAGATAGGACATACAAAAGACATGTTGGAAACTCCAAATGTAGACTTCATACAGCAAAAAGTCTCCTTATCAAAACTAATTCAAATACCACTAAGCCAACGCTCAATATATGGAAGAAAAATCTATCACAATTATGGAAGGACTAAATTAAGAAGAAAAATAGAAACTTTATAATTTCTTGACAATATTTGATAAACCAATGGGTATTTGTTCTATGGATCAATTAGAATGAGAGCTCCATTTCATACCAATCATGTTTTTTTATTTTTTTTGAAAATGGATCAAATAAAATTTGCAAAATAGAACAACATATCACATGATGAACTATTCAACGAAATTCTCTTCACATATATCTGCCTAGAAAATTGTCAAATATGAGAATTGAGCAGCTTATTTTCATTGATAGGAGGGATATTCAAATCCAATTAAAATAGATATAACAAAGAAAAATAAATAAAACATAAAAAAATAAAAAATAAATACGTAAGAAAAGAATAAAAGCTAATAGGTAAGAAATAATAAGTAATAACGGTCAAGGATATGATTGTCGTCACAAATAAATCTATTACTCCCCCACAAGTTGAAGCATGAATGTCAATCATATTTAACATGAATTTGAAGACATCGAACAAAGAACAAGAAAAATTCATAGTGAGAATATTAGCTAGTTGACCACTGAAAGACACAAAAGAAACACAAATTTTCCTAAACTTAATCTTTTCCTTAGGGTTTGTCAATCTCGACATGTTTGGTACAATCATGCGAAACTAGATTGTGAGTAATGCTGATGGCGGTCATATTATCACAGAACAGTTGCGGCGGGACAGATGTTGACATACGAAGTTCACGAAGCAGGATGCGTAACCAGAGAGCTTCAAAAATCTCCAAGCAAATGGACTGGAATTTAGCTTCTGCACTGCTCCAGACAACCATAGACTGTTTTTTGTTTTTCTATGTGATAAGTTTTCCTCATACAAGTTAACAATACCCCGAGGTGGAACGTCAATCAAGAACCAACCCAGCCCAATCTGCATCTGTATAAACAACAATAGACCGAGAGGTGAGATGAGAGAAAAACAAACATGAGTCTGATGTATCATTTAAATAATGGAGAATCCGTTAGACAGCTTTGAGATGGTGTTCATAAGGGTTATGCATAACTTGACTTGCTATACCAATTACATGGTATATGTCGAAGTGAATATGGGCAAAGTAGATGAATTTCCCCACAAGGGGGAATGTCATATATTTTCATGGGGATTCATAAAGACAGTCACTGGTTTGCATAGAAAAAGGTTATTCTCTGTCAAGAGATCAACCACATAATTGCGCTGAGATAAACAAATGCCCCGAGATGATCGAGCTACTTCCATGCCTAAGAATATCGGAGAGATCCTAAGTCATTAATTTCAAAGAACTTAGCAAAAATATCTTTCAAGGACTCCAAAGCTGGGAGATTGTTACCTATAAGAACAATATCGTCAACATAGACAATAAGGATAGCTGCCTGACCATTGGAGGAATACTGAAAGAAGAGAGTGTGATTCAATTGAGTCTGAATAAAACAATGACCAACGACCACCTTTGTGAACTTGTCGAGCCAGTCCCTTAGAAATTGCTTTAGCTCAAAGAGAGACTTTCACAGCCTACACACTTGCCGTTTGGAGGCAGTAGAGTCAAAGCCAGGAGGGAGAGACATGTATATCTCTTCTGTAAACTTTTCATTCAAGAACACATTCTTGACATCTAGCTGAAATAAAGGCCAATCCAGGTTCACTGCAAGGGATAATAGAACCCAAATAGTATTTAACTTAGCCATTGGAGAAAATGTCTCCTCATAGTCAACTCCATAGGTCAGTGAGTACCTTTTGATGACCAATCGTATCATGTTGCATTCAAATGATCCATCAACTTTGAACTTTGTGCTGAAAATCCATCGACACCCCACAACTTTTTTACCTTGAGGAAGATCAACGACGTCCCTCGTATGGTTCCGCCGAAGGGAGTTCATCTCTTCCATTACTGTTGTTTTCTAGGCTGGATTAACAAGAGCATCCTCAATAGTAGCTGGGATCCGATGGTCTGTCAGGGCAATAACAAATGCTCTATATGTCGGCGATAAATCGCGAAAAGAGACATTTTACCATATAGTAGAGGGAGCTTGCATGCCTTACTCGGGAAACTCGCCTCCTCATTCGGAGGAGGGGTCATGCTGAGGATGTTGCCTAGAGTGGAGTTAAGGTCCTATATGGAGTTAGCGGGTTCCAGAGTAGGAGCATTGAAATGGGTGCGCTAAGTGAAGACGCGAATAATGGGAGGAGATGGTGCACTCACCTGAACAAAGGACTCAGTGGCAGGAACAATGGAGAGAGCATCTATAAGAGTAGAATAAGGGACACTGTCTAAAAACTCAAGCTCCCCCTCGCTTGAAGTCGAGTTAGAAAAATATGAAACACTTTTGAAGAATGAGACATCAACACTCACATAGATTTTGTTAGTGATAGTATCAAGAGACCGATACCCCTTTTGAGTGGCGAAATACCGAAGAAAAAATATATTTATGGATCTAAGATCAAGTTTGCTTTAATTTGGGACATTGATCCGAACAAAGGCAGTGCACCCAACAAATCTTGGGGTCTAATGTGGAGAAGATTCAATTTGCAGGGAAGCAGGACATTAAGATGGCTAAGGGGTTCAGAACTTGTGCATTTTAGAGGGGACTCTATTTATGAAATAAGTGGCAATGTGAATCACATCGTTCCAAAAGCATTTCGAGACATTGTATTGAAACATACAGAGCGAGCAACTTCAAGAAGATGACGTTTTTTTGTCTCGGCTTACTCCATTTTGTTGAGTGTCCATAAACGAGCTGTGGTGGAGGATGTCTTTGCTCACCAAGAATTCATCTAAAATAGAGTTGAAGAACTCACGACTATTGTCAATCTGAAGAACTTGGATAGAATTTTTGAATTAAGTTAAAATGAAGGTGTAAAAATTTTGGAATGTGACAACAACCTCCGATTTATCTTCTAAAATGTAGATCCACGTCATCCGAGTGTGATCATCAATCTTGATTAGAAACTACCATTTATTTGTGTACTTGGAAGTGCATAAAGGTCCTCATAAGTCACTGCGAATGGGAGAAAAAGGAGCAAAATGTAAGTGTGGAGTGGGTAATGAACCCGATGATATTTGAATAACTGACATGTCTTACAAGTTGAAATTAGAAGAGTTTTTATTAGAAATATCAAAGGATATAATTTTTTAAATATTGAAAATTAGGATGACCTAAACGACAATGCAACAACATAATAAGACATTTAATGACTCTAGAGAAGCTACAACTCCTGAGAGGCGTGTCCTCACTCTCCGCGTTCTTCTCTTATAAGCGTAGAGTCTGACTACCATCTTAGCAGTTCCAACCATCCTCGTCGAACGACCATCATAAGAGAACTCAATCAGACAATCAATATCATTTGTCAACTTGTTGAATGATAACAAGGTAAACTGCAACTGAGAAACATGTAAAACAAACTCCAAAGAGATCGATTGTTAGTACAATTAATCATTTACCAACAATAGAACAACATGAATCATGCAATTATGACTATATCTTTTCCAGAGCATGATAGTAAGTTGTGAAAGCTTGCGAGCATCCAGTCATGTGATCCGTGATACCACCTAAATTAATAATAAAGAGAAGAGCTAGGGTGGGATGATTTTTATTGAACCTACTCTAGCAAAACTCGACGATGATTTTTGCTTGATCTATTTAGAGGAGAGTTTTCTTGCTCTCGAAAATGAGTGAAGTGACCCGGAAAGAAATCTACCTAACCCACGGAGCGGTAAGGGGAGAAGGTTGCTGATCCGATCAACTGCCTAAGTCGTAGCGTGCATACTTCATTCGTCTAAAAGATAGATAGGCAAAGTCATGTCATATATGTTCTACCTTAGAGTTCAGCCAAAGGCGCTACGATTAAAGGAGGAATAAGCTATAAGAGCCATAGAAAGAGTACCTTGTCGAACGTGGGAGGACGACAGACCTCCGGAGACTTGATTTTCTCTAAGAAGCTTGATCAATTGCTCCATCTGATTTTTTTAGGGATTCTAAGGATTCTAGAATGTTCCGGGTAGGAGTTGGTTCAGCCGAGGTAGACCCGGTCGTCGTCGTGAGACCCTTGGAAGCTGAGGATTTGGTCAAAAGTTTATGTCGGTTTACTGTGAAGTTTCCAACACTTATCCCAAGTGTGGATGGGTCTGTGACAGTAGTCAAAAGTGAAGTGATCGGTCTGATGTGACATGGGCGAGGGTTGAGCAATATTTGAGATCAAGGCGAACGATTCAGCTGAAAGAGCAGAAGTGCCGAGCATGACAAGTCTTCTGCTTTCTTCTCGACGAATCTAGATGAAATCAGCGCAAGTGGAAGGAAGATGATCCAGACCAAGAATACGGCCCTGAACTTTGCCAAGGTTTTTGTCAAAGTTAATCAGGTACTGGAACATACGATCATTTACCACAATCTTCTGTAAGTGGGATAGGTTGGTTAGTTACTCCCAAATGTAGTCGTAGTAAAGTTCGCATTTCATCTATAGTGCAACAAGGTCTTTATAGTACTGAGTCATATTCCTTTACCCCTGTTTTACTACCTGGATCTTCTTAGATATCTCGTAGAGTTGACCAGAATTTCTTGTATCCGAGTAGGTATCACAGACAGCTGTTCAGAGGGTACTAGCTGAAGGGAGGAACACGTATGAACGATCAATCAAAGTTTGTATGGAGTTGATCAACCATAACATGACCATGGAATCCTCTACTTCCCAAGCTCCATATGCTGGTTCAATATTTGGAGGTTGACGAGGTTGATGAATCATGTCTGTGAGGTGATCGAACTTTTCACGTCCTTTGATGAACAAAGACACTCCTTGGGACCATCGAAAAAAGTTACTATCGTTCAACTTATGAGTTGTGAACAAAAAATTGTTGGTTTCCGGTTCTCTAGACTGTAAGGGAGTGAAGGTTGAAGTTGATCCTCCAATGGAGTCAAGAACACCGTTTGAATATGATTCAATGTTAAAGAAATCCCCCATGATTCTGACAGAACCAAAGGACGTTGTGGTTCTGAGCCATCGATGAATTCCAGTAGGGTCACGATAGATGGATAAAACTTAAGTAGCTCAGATACCTGCAGGGAACTACAGAGGAAACCTGTGGTTGTTGCTGCTTCCTGTAGAACTGTCGTCTGTAGAACGAACAACAGTTGGAAACAGAAAAAACTGAATACAACGATTATTGTTGCAGAATGCCGTAGAAAAACACAAAGCAGAACCCTCACTTTTGGCCTCTGCAGAAGACAGAAACACTGGATAATCCTCATGGGAGACTGCTCACTAAAGACACCGTACTGCCAGCGGGAAAATACCAACGATAAGCCTCTAGCGGGAGAATAATGGCGGTAGGCCTCTAGCAGTTAAACACTAGATAAACCTCATAGAAGGCATATAACTGGAGAAAACCAGCGGGATAATTCTTCCAAGTATGGCTGAGAGAACTTCCACAGGAAAACACCGGGGAAATTCTTATGAAAGAGTTTCCACGGGGGTGGTAGATTCAGCGGTTGGGTGAAGGAACCAAGACATAGGAGAAGGACCTGGTTGCAGAAAAAAAACTTCAGGAAGAGCCGACGGCTAGGGTTAAATTCTTGGCTCTAATACCATTTCAAATTTGAGAATAGAGCAACTTATTTTCATTGATAGAAGGGGTATTTAAATCCAATTACAAAAGATACAACAAAGAAAATAAATAAAATAGAATAAAGTAAAAAGGAAATAAATAATGAAGGAATAAAAACTAATAGGAAAGAAATAAATAGGAATAATGGCTAGGGATTTGATTGTCATTATAAATAATTCTAATAAAAATAATAAAATAAAGCATTTGTTGGAACACAAATCATTATTGCCAAAAAAAAAATATATAAAACTAGTGCATTCCCTTTCATTATCATCTATTATCCACATATCTAAATAATTCACGAGCATAATATCTATTCAAAAAATTGATATCTAATTAAATTAGATTTTAGTAATTTATCCTACTTGATATCTATATCAAGATCGAACCATGAAAGAGATGATTAGATATGCTATGGGAAGAGGAATCTACTGTGAGAGACACAAGTATTTATAATAGCATACCTTGAGCTCATTTATCTAAAAATGTCAATACAATACGAAAAAATTTGGCTCCACCAAATTCAAATGGATCATACAAATTTTAGCGTATAATAATCTATATTTTCCACATTACTCAATAAAATTAAGTTAAAAGAATTCCCATATGAGATGTGTCAATAGGCCAAACATAAAATATTATCATAACTTCTGGGCCACTCAAAAACCTCAATGTCTTCTTTCCCTAATATACACTATTATATGGGGACCATCCCAAATATGATTTACTACTTTCACAGATGATTATTAATGCACAATCCTACTTATGAAACATAAGTTTAATATAAAATCCTCCTAATATTCCATAAAATGGACATTGCCCAATTTAACACTAGTATTAAATATATCAAGTCTGATAATAGAAAGCATTATTTTAATCAAATCTGATCCTTATTTCATTAAAAAAAAAATACCTTTGAGTCTCGTGTGCTAAAACCTGACAATAAAATGGGATTGAATTAAGAAAATTTTGTCATCTCCTTAAGACAACTAGGGTCCTAACTTTTGGGGGAGATGCTCTAAAATTTAATTGGAGGAAAACCATCTTAACTATTATATTCATCAGATTTATCACTCACATAATACACTCACTGCTTCCATTAAAAACCTTTGAGAGTGTAGTCTATAATCATCAAAACTATCAAAAGACTAAACGTTATTCTAGAGACCTAAAATGCATCTTTTCAGGATAGTCCTAAACTCAAAAAGCATGAAGTGCTAACATCCCAGTTTTAATAAAAATCTTTATCACCCAAGATGTTGCCTTTGTTGAAAATTAAGGGTTATATGACTAAGGTAAAGCCTTGAAATTTTGACAACTTGAATTATCTCAATCTTGGTCTCTCAACCATGAATTAATACACAAAATCTCAAGTAACCTTGGAATGAAGACTATCAATGCAAATGGCATCCTCAAACAACAATTCCAACAAATCCTACTTGATGAACCCAAACCATTACTACAGGTATACTCAAGAAGAACAAAGAGCCCATAACTGAACGAAAGCGTGCTAAGCCAAGTAAATTTGTACAAGATCAATCACCTTGTAGTGAAGGCATAATCTCCACTCTAAAATTTAAACTCATCATCATGCTAACCTTCCTTTTGCTTTAAAAAAAGGAAAACACAAACATGTACCATACATCAAATATTTTCTCCCCCCACAAAATATTTTTCACTGAGATAACTAACAAAAAGATTCAAAAAGTTAATCAAAAAGCACTTGACGATAAAGCATTGCGAAAAGCCATGACTGAAGAATGAGACATATAAAAGATAACCAAACTTACGAGATGGTAGAATTGCAAGAAGAAAAAAAGAAATTAATTGAATGTAAGTTGGCATACACTAGAATACAAATGGGATACTTGAATGTTGCAATCTAAACTCATTGCAAAATGCAATATTCAAAACTATATTGTTGATTATGGAAAGAAATATTTGCATCAGTCAAAACACTAAACATCATTGAAATACTTCTATCCTTAGCATCCAACCTCAACTAGTCCTTACAACAATCACATGAAAAAAAAAATGAACTCAAATTAACGTTACCAGAAGAAGCTTATATGGAATTCCCACCATATTTTAATAAGATTTTTAGCACTAACCATGTGCACATTTTAAAAAAGGCATTTACGGGATCAAACAATCCCCAAAAGTTTAATTTGAGAGATTCAGTAAAACCATTGAAAGGATGAATTTTAAACCAAACTATTTTTCATTGAGATAAGTAACATCAAGTTTCAAAAAATTAACCAAAAAGCACTTGACAATAAAGCATTGAGAAAAGCCATGACTGAAGAAACGAGATATATAAAAGATAACCAAACCTAAACGATGGTAGAATTGCCAGACGAAAAACGAAATTAATTGAATGTAAGTTGGCATACACTACAATACAAATGGGATACTTGATTGGTGCAATCTAGACTCATTGCAAAAGGCTATATTCAAACCTATGGAGCTGATTATGGAGAGAAAGATTTGCACCAGTCAAAACACTAAACATCAGTAATTCTATCTTTAGCATCCAACCTCAACTAGTCCTACAACAATCAAATGAAAAAAACGAACTCAAATTAATGTTACTAGAAGAAGCTTATATGGAACTCCAACCATTAATAAGTTTTTTAGCACTACCTATGTGTACATGTTAAAAAAAGCTTTATAAGGGCTCAAACAATTCCTAAAAAGTTTAATTTAAGAGATTCGACAAAACCATTGAAAGGATGAATTTTATAAACAAATCCCATAACTAAGCTCAAAGTCTTTTAGGAAATCACACTTATTATAGTATATATGGGTGATATGATTATAAAAAGTAACGTTCTTGAAGGAATAAAGAAAACAAAAGATCAAATTTCTACATAATTTGAAGTGAACGGTCTAGGAGTCATTAAATTCTTTCTTGATATTGAGTTGCTCATTTGAGGGCTAGGATACTCATTTTCCAATAAACTACTAATTCTACATTTTAGATCTACTAAATGACCAATATACAATGGGATAAAAATCCTCAAAAGTTCTAATTGATTACTACCACAAACTTGGAGAAGATTGATCGAAAAACTTGTCTATCTTGTTCACATAAGCTCAAATCATGCCTATATTATAAGTGTTTTAGATCAATTCATGCAAAATCCTAAAGAACCATATCTACAGACAACATATAAAACTCATTAATGCCTTAAAGAAACTTCAAGAAAATGAATCTTATTTGAATGAAATAGAAGACACATCCTAAAAGCATATATATATACTAATTAGGTAGAATCTCACACAAATAGAAGATGTACTAATAATTATTACACCTTCCTAGGTAAAAATTTAATCACTTGTAGAAGTAAGAAGCAGTAAGTAATCACCCGATCAATTGTTGAAGCTGAGCAATGCCCAAAACATCTGTAAATTGTTGTAGGTCAAAATGATCTTGAATGGCTTGGGAATAAAATGAGAAGATGTTATAAAGTTATACTATGATGAAAAATAAATTATTAACATTGAATGCAACCCAGTTCAACATGATTGAGCTAAATACGAAAATTGATCAACTTGCTATCAAACATAAAATCAATTGATTGACATCTAACCAAAGGAATATTAAGCTTTTACATCCTATAATATCACCACTAACTCTTAATTTAATCATCAAATTTCAACTCTACAGCTTGATAAGTATAGGCGGTTTCTTCCTTGTGGCCAGCTTAGCAAGCCATAAATTTGTAATATGATGGCCCAAGCTGACGACTTATGGTCATTGGGTAGAAATCCCACTCAAATTTTGGGTGAAGTAAATAATAACAAGCATTGAATTATCAACTTTTATTTTCCTAAATAAAGATATTGAAACATTGTTAAATACTTGTGTATTTTGTCATAAGAAAATTATCATGCAATTACTAATCACAATATAATTAATAATTTTAAGGGCAAAAGTTAGGTAATATAACCCGTAATTCTGGTGCATACATAGGAGTGTAATGTCTCCAATGAAATGCTCACAAAATTCAAATCATTCCTCGGCTATTCAAAATATGTATTGAACATTTCTAATTCAGCTTCCCCTTGATCAAGTTCCATCATTCCTTCCTCGAAACCTCAAGAATCCAAGATAATTTAAAAGTGAATAAAATGCTCACCCTAGTGCAATAGATGAGACATTATAGCTGGCTATCTACAAATCAGTTCCAGAAAATATAATACATTGGGCAAAGCAGCACCGCCTTACACATGCTAAGCATATTAAGTCAAAGTACAAGAAATCCAAATGGATTTCGAGCAGCATAGCTATCCAAAAAAAAAAAAAAAAGGATTTTGCACGAAGAAATAGTGACTTATTTCGCTAATGTTTGGTAGTGTGGTGCAAGATCAAGTTATGCAATTTCTTGTATAAATGTATCTTGATGGATGTCACGTTCAGAAACTCTTCTCTTACACTCGCTGTTAAATGCTCCACAAAAGTTCTGCAGTAATAAATTCTACCAGAAGCAGGTGTATTGATTTCCCTAGAATCAGATGAATAGGAAAAGTTTGGGATTTTCAATTTCTAATGAATGAAACTAACCCTTCAACCTTTTAGCAGCCCCAGATAACACAATATCTAAGCAGCATGCAAGTATACTTCCTTTCAACAGAAGAATTCCTGAATCCTCTAAGTGAATCAATAGTTAAAACCCTACCATAGTCCCAATATTCCCATGTAAGCCAACCAACATGCTTTATTTACGCAAGGAAAGGAACCGCTTTTATCATGAATAAACTAATTTGAGTACCAGAAGGATCCGCCTGGCCCTCGCGTGCACCTCCACCATCACCCGAGCTCGAAATCCCAACAGCCTGCAGCTGCTCTGCAGCCTTCTCCGCTAGCCTATCGTTAGCCTCTGAATCACGGGATTAAAAGAGATGAAAAAAATACATCAGTTAGACAACCGAAGATATTGATTGGGATAGCTAGGGTTTCCGATACCTTTGAGTAGATCAGGATAGAGATCTGGCGCGTTCTGGATGAGCCAGGGCTTGCACTTTTCAAAGTCGGGCCCAAACTCGCAGTACTCAGCCGGCAAACCGCACATTTGACAGTAGAGAACACGCACGGGTTCCGGCTTCTCGGCCATGGGAACTTCGAAGCTCTCTTCTCTCGTTGGTTTTCAGTGCAGAGAACGGTGAATTCGGCAAAGTACAAACTACTCGCCTGTCCATGTTGGAATATTTGTTTGATTTGAGAAAAAAATTTAGGCTGTATGGGATTTTATATATATATATATATATATATATATATATATATATATATATATATATATATATATATATATATATATATATATATATATATATATAAATGATTACAAGTCTACAAAGATTTAAATCAACTAAAAGTATTAATTAAAAAAATAGAGTAAAAATTATTAAATTAGATTCAAATGATGTTTTAATATAAACAATACTTTTTAAATCTTTTTCCAACTCTTAACATCTTATGACTACATGATTGGGCTGTAAAAACGACTCTTTATTCATGAACAGCTCGTATTCGGCTGGCTAAGCAAACGAGCAGAACATGAACACATTTTTTGAACTTGAAATATAATCAAGCGGAACACGAGCTGAGCCTGGGCTCGCTCGTGCTCGGCCCGTTTACACCCCTAGTCCCATGATTATAAAGTGTTGTCTCATAACAATTAAGATAGAATTAAATCTGGTTCAGATTTACTAAATTCTGAATGGGTAAAAGTTGAAAATACGTGTGACAACAAATTGAATAAAATTTGTAAATCCCATATAACTTACTGGCAATTTCGGCGAGGAAGTCGTTATAACCGCTAAAGACAATCGAAAGCCCGCGAACTTAAATCTCAAGCCCCGAAATTCGTGAGATTTTGGATTTACGGGATTTAGAACTGAAATATGTGAAGTTTTATAAAGAACTGAAATATTTCTTATTTTTTAGGCATATATTCTAATTTGAGTCATATAAAGTTTTCTAAAAATATTATGAAAATGGTGTATCATCATACATTGACATAAAATAAATTACTTATAGAATTATTATAAATTTTATTACATGATTGGTGTTTGTAATTTGAGCATAAGTTGAAATATGTGAACCACACAATTTTGATTTATGTTCAAATTTTATATGTACTATTGATATGAAAAGATAAATTATAAATATGATATAATTTCTTAAATGTATTATAATTATTGTGAACTGTGTGTATGCAAGAAGAGAAGATATAATGATTTATATTGACAAAAATATGATATCCTACATAGGAGGTTAAATTGATGAGTTGTCTTTTAAATGAGTTAATAATGGAAACCTGATATAGATTGTGGGTTATAACGAATGAATATAATATAGAAAAACACCAGTAGGATTGAGCTTACGACTCTCGTATATTATGTCACCAACTAACTATTCATTCTTATATAATATGATATGATTGTATGTCGAGCTTACGATGATTGATACAAAAAATATCACATTTGAATAGTTAAAGCACCTACGAGGCAGTCAGCAATAATACAAGTATACGTGTTGATCATGTAATATACATAATTAGAGTCCGCGTATCAATCTCGCGAGAAAATTTATCGATTTTTCTAACAGAAAAAGTTCTAGTATACTAAATTGCCAAGTCTTATTTGAACTATTCAGGGTTGTAAAGGTTGAAAGAATTCTTAAATTCCTAATGCAGAAATCACAAAATTGAACTAAAGTTGTTGAAGATTCTCAGAGGTGAAAAGTTCATACTCTTGTGATATTGGTCTAGTGATTCGTCAATATTTTTTTACGATTACCCCATGTTATTATTGCTAATCAGGTGCAAGTCCTCCTTAACTTATATCTAGGTCATAAGAAGCATTAGAAACTCATATTACAGTTAAAAGTGATTAAACATGCATGATTTTCTAGAAATTCTCTAGTCCTCTATCTAGGTTGCACTCTCCTACAGGGAATATGTCTATTCCACTAGGTGAATATGTGTAAACCTTTTTGTTCTCCTAGTTCAAGGTTAGAAGTCCTAGATCACAAGTGGTTATGACTTTTTAATTGGTTAGATTAGAAGTAAATGAAGACCAAAAGGTTAACACATCAATGTATCAAAATTCAAGCATAAAAAAAATATTTAGAGAAAAATTCAAGGATAAAACAATGAGAAAATCACATGTCTTATATCACAATAGTATGAAGAAGATTCAACTATTATGAATGAGGAAGGAAAACACAAAAAAAATTATTAAAAATATTAAAGGAAATAACATAAGAAGGTACAAAACAATCCTCCCCCTCTCACAAGCTCTTAAAACTCTCAAAGAAACATCCCTAGAAATTTTCACCAAAGGGAAACTAATAGAGAAAATCCTATGACACACAAACAACTCATAAAACCTAAGAAGAGAGGGACTCTAAATGGCCAAGAATTCTCCTAATCCATCCCATGAGACTCCATATATAGACACAGCCCGAACCACCTCCAAAACCTTGAAAAAATTATTCGTGAATGGAAATTAGTCTATGTACATGTCATAGGTGAGCATAATTACACCACAACCTTGCATAAGTATGCGACAATTTTGCATAATTATGTTGCCTCCTCTATGTGTTTGAACTTTCATCGGTTCATTAGTCATATTGTCTGACGTAATTACGTAATTATGCCACATGTTGCCATAGGTACGTTAATCATATTGTTTGGTCTAACTTTATATTTTAGCTTCCTGATGCATGTTCAGTACTCATAACCTGCAAAACAAAGGAAAATTATCTTCCAAAAACACAAAATCATCATAATAAAGAGATAAAGCATGGAATTTATAATGGAAAATATCGTAAATTTGATTCGCATCAATTCCCTCAAACTTATCTACTACTTTCCCTCAAATAATATCATATATAAATTGGATTCATTTAAATAATTTTTGTAGCTTTCATGTGGGACTTCATGATTCTTTAGCAAGAGTATTTAATTTATAATAAAAGATGCTCAAATATCATTTCAAGGTTGAATGTTTCTTAACCTCTAACAACATACTCTTTCTTAAATTCACTTCTTTCTGACCTTAAGCAGTTCTCCAAGCACTAAGTTAATGTGATTGAAAAATTTTCTTTACCTAAAGATATATGTAAATTAGTTAATCATCAATCAAAAAGCCGAAAATCACTTAAATTTTTTCTTATTATAATACTTAGCAGTTGCATTAAGAAAAATGCTTAAGTTTTATTAATTAGAGAAAGACTTGGACACCAATTTATTATTTTTAAGCCTATACTTAAGCTTCTTCACAAGAAACTATCCACTTTTTTTTTTCTTTTGGATCATGGCCTTGCACAATTATTTTTTTTCTTTTTTCTTTTTCTTATTTTAAGTCCATTCAAAATTTATTTAAATTCTAGTGAGAATTACTATACCTAATTAAACAAATTTTCTAAGAATTTTGAATGTCTTGTCTCCCCTAATTAATAATTCTTAATTACTTCTTAATATGAAAGAGATTATTTGAGTTGAAGATTTAAATGCTTAATTATCCCTTGTTAATTACTTATATTTTCAATTACACATTCTTAATTGTTCTAAGATTTATTAGGCTTCAAGTGGAATTGTGGAAGTATAAAAATGAATGACTAAATTATTAGAACATCAATTGTAAAACACCCTTTAATGAATATTCACATTACTTATAAAATTTTTATTCAATCTAATCAAGTCAATAGGGATCATGTGATGAGCCACTACTTGAAGATAAAGTTTACAATTCATTTTGTAAATCACTTTCAAGCATGTTCACATGTATAGCTTTCTCCCCCAAACTTATTTTCTATCTTATTCATGCCACATATGAAAAAGAGTACAACATGTAACACAGGAAATCTAACATCACAATACATCATGTCTCATCAACATAAAAGGCAAACTTGCATATTAACATCTGCAATGCTAGTAAAGTCAACACAGGAGACACTTTACAAAAATCATAAAACGATCGATAGAGTACATTGCAACCTACTTTGGTATGATATCTATACAAAAACTGACTTGACAATCTTTAAATCATAAGCACACACAAAGTAAATTAAAAACAAATTCAAAGCAAACAACACAAAACACTCGAATCAATGGATCATATTTGAATCACTTCCCAAGCAGTGCCTAGTTTACTTTCATCAGCTTGGCCTAAATCAAACCTAAGATGTTTCACCATGACAAAATTGCCTTTTTCTTTTATCTTTGTTCAATCTTTTGAAATTTTAATTATTCTGGGGGATTGCATAAAATAATCAAATCTCAGTCCTAACAACAAATCTTTCTGAATACGTGTGTTCCTTCCTCAACCGATGTTCACAATTTTTTGTACTCTCTCCATCTCAAATCAATAGTAATCTTCCAAAGGATATGTCAAGGGTCAACTCAGATGATAAATCCTAAAAAATACATTCTGATCCAAGGCTCTCATCAACTTTTTCTTCTTGTAATTCATTCAACTCAACCGAAATCATGAGGGGACAAACATATGATTTTTTTAGACAAATACTTGGGGTGCTTAGAAAGACTTTTCACTTCTAACTATACATCTTCTTCTATGGGACACTAAAGGCTTGACATCATGTCCACAAGCTCAACTCTATCCCTCACAAATCTAAGGTTTGTTTATAAAATTAGAGTGTATTCTTCCTTAGCATTCTTGCTACAATTCTTAACCATCACTTGCTATATTGGATTCACTTCTAGATATTCAAAAAAATTGTTATCAATTACACATGCCACCACATCTACTTTATGATGTTGGTTATCACTAGATCCATAAGAAAATTTTTATTAATTTCAAAACATTAAAGACCCCCTCATGATCATTAACTCTCATGATTAGCTCCCCCTATTTGAACATCAATAATTGCTCTTCCAAAAACTAAAAAGGGTCTATCAAGTAAGAAGGGAGTCTCCTTGACTTTTTTAATATCTATGACAATGAAATTAGCATGGAAGAAAAACTTATCAAACTTCACCAACACATCATATATCACCATCTTAGAATGGGTTAAAGATTAGTCATCTAATTGTAGGGTCACTGTGGTGGACTGGACCTCTCCTAATCCTAGTATATTGAAAATGGACAGCGGCTTAAGGTGAATACTGGCTCCTATGTCATAAACAACTTTCTTAAAAAATATTTTTCCAATGGGACAAGAAATGGTAAAGCTCCCAAGGCACTTAATTTTTTTTGTGAAAATTTCTTTTGAAGGATTGTGCTAAATTTTTCAATCAAAAAAACAGTTCCAAAATCTTTAAATTTTCTATTATTGTAAAAGATCTCTTTAACAAATTTCACATAACTGTGCATCCATTCTAGGGTTTTAGTATATGCAATGTTGATTGTGAAAATCTTAGACCCTATAGCAACCTAGAAAACTGTTGGTTATTTATTTTCTCTGGAGTCTAGGAAAAAAATGGTGGTGGTCTCTCTGGCCTTATCTTAAGAGGTGAGGGTATTTTTCTTAAATATGGGGTAAGTTCCTCACTCGATCTTTCAGACTTAGGATTCTTCTCTACAGGTTTACTCTCCTTCTTATGAATATCTTCTCACTCCATCTTTAGCCTCACTCTGATGATTTTACATTAATCCACGTTCTGATCCCTTGGGTTCACTTTGATGTTATTGGGAGCATCCCTTGGGGTTTGCTACTCAATGAATTAAATTACTGCCTAATTTTATTTTCCATGTTCTTTATAGTTGCATCTTACCTTTGTAGTTGATTATCCATCTATAATATAATCACCTCCAAAGATGGTTTCTTCTCTTTAAACAAGGAATAGGAGGTAAATCTCGGTGGTTAGGTCTATCGAACATTAATACTGCCTTGTTGGTTCTAATTTCCTACAGGGTTAGATTGAGTGCTTCCCCACTGTTGGCTTTCTGCTCCTCGGTTGTTACTGCTCCAATAAAAATTCAAGCATTTTTTTCCAGCCTGGGTTATACGTATTGGAGTAAGGATTGTTGAACTGGTTTTATACATCATTCAGTATCTCCAAAGTAGCTGTTTTAGGATCTCCTAATATTCCTTCATGACTTTACCCTATGCTCAAGGTCAAAGTAAATGTTTTTTTAATGGCACAAGTTTAGTCATCTTCTGATAGGCTAGCTTTCATAATCAATTAACAGGTTTTATGTCTAGAAATTCCTCTAAGCATGACCTCTTCTTAAATGTTTCATACCACATTCAAATAATATTCCCTAGATTTAGTGAGAGTGAGCCCTCTTTAAGAAAACTTCATGGAAAAGTGGTAGGTTGACACTATCATTTGCTATTAAGAATTCAATGGCCAAATAATATGACGCAATTATTTAGGCCACCAGCTATGTTGAAGTTAGCTAATGTTGTATATCATTGATCACCTTCTCAAATAATATCTAACATAATCATTCCTTCGACTTCCCCACATTCACCAGAAAAACTATAAAGCAACCCTATTATAGGTGCCAACCTGAAAAAGATCATGAATCATTTTCTTATAAGATAATTTCAAATGGATATTTGTTGAACTTCATGGGTTCATTATGATGCTGCCAACTTAATACTTTATGACAATTGTAATGACAATCACATCATTCTATAAAATACCACTTAGTGTTTTATTGTTATTGATGAAATCAATTTATGTTGACTCCATTAAAGATCTTAAGGTCATTGCAGCATGCACATTGCCTGATCAAGGTTTCCTGAAGCTTTTTATGCTTTAAAGCTTCAATATTATTACCTTCCAGCCATGCGAATCACCTATACTGGAACAAGTTCCTTGCATCTTCCTCCAGAAACACCATCTCAGGATGTCATTTCTCTCTTTCCAACATGAATCAGTTCTTCAACAATCTTACAGAGATGTCAATCTTTCGTGTTATGCCTGTAATCATTATGAAACACACAGTACTTAGATGAATCTCCTACCATCATCAAGAAATACCTTCATTGTACATAATATCTATGATTTTAGCAAAGAGAATACAATGAGAAGTTAACTAGACATTGGTGTGGTAGCAAAGGACATCTCGCATAAAGGCATTGCCTCAGTGATAATTGTAATCTCGTAATCATTACAGATAATGTTATTGTCTTATGTCCCGGCTTCTTAGTCAACATTTCCTAATAGTTATGCGGCAAAGACAATGGAGCAGCAGATGGAAAATTACTTTTTTTTTTTTTGCATTATATAAATGTTGATGAGTTCCATCTACTCGATTAACATTTCCAATTATTGCAAATTGCGAAGAATTGGCCTTCTCGTACTCCTTGAGTCAACTAGAAATATTGCGTCCGGAGTCCGGACGCAAGCTGTGTCTAAACGAACACGATGCGCGGAGAGGTCGGTTTTTTTTTTCCTCAGCTTCCTTCGTGCATCACGTCCATTGTCCAGAGGCAGCTTGCGTCCGGACTCCAGATGCAATATTTCTTCCATGTCAACAGGGCTATAGCCCCCACTAGTTTTAAGCCTTTACTTTCATCAACTCACATTGAAATCATACAATAAAGTTTCTTAGAGACACTTTCTACTCTTGTGTTATAATTAGAGTAGTTTTTTTGCATTATATAAGTGTTGATGACTTCCATCTACTCGATTAACATTTCCAATTATTGCAAATTGCAAAGAATTGGCCTTCTCGTACCCCTTGAGTCAACTAGAAACATTGCATCCGGAGTCCGGACGCAAGCTGTGTCTGAACACCGAACACGATGCACGGAGAGGTCGGTTTTTTTTTTCCCTCGGCTTCCTTCGTGCATCACGTCCGTTGTCCGGAGGCAGCTTGCGTCCGAACTCCGGATGCAATATTTCTTCCATGTCAACAGGGCTATAGCCCCCACTAGTTTTAAGCCTTTACTTTCATCAACTCACATTGAAATCATACAATAAAGTTTCTTAGAGACACTTTCTACTCTTGTGTTATAATTAGAGTAGAGTTTTTTAATGACTTCAGGTGCTAGCAAATTGGGTCATGGACAATGTTATACGAATAACTATATTATTATAATACAAAAAAAATTTAATACAAAGCTTGACAATACTTGATGTGAAAATGCTGTCATTCTAACTGATAGTTGTCAAAACATGTAGATAACACTTAATGAGTTCCAAGTTAAAGAAAACATATAGAGAAATAATTTGCTTTGGTGCATTATCTGGCGAGTTCTATAAATTCTAAAGCATGAATTATCCAGGTGACAAATGCCACTCAGACATGATATTTAAAGCTGAGAGCAAGTATTTTAAAGCAAGAACATAACTATGAAGCAGCAAAAGTTTTTTCAAGAAAAAACAACTACTGTCAGCCACTGCTTTACAATTCAAAATTAAATTGGACTTTGAGAGAATTTTCCAGTAATCAAAGATATAAGATTAACCTTAACCTTGATAAAAAAATGTGCTACAAGTTGATATACACTTATATGATATAGATAACAAATAGTTTCATGAAGACAGAAGCTTCTGTCAAAACATTGAAAAGCCTAAAAATTCTTTTATAGAGAAACAAAAATGCTCTGATCCACCAAGTAATAATTCATTTATCTTTTTCTTCCTTTCTGGTTCCCGAAACAGCTGCCGTTGCTGCGGCGGTCATAGCGGCAGCTGCTGCTCCCACCTTAACGCCACCAGCAGCCTTCACGATACCAGCCGCTTTGGCAAAAACAGCTACTCCACCAACAAGGATAGCCCTCAGGGCAACGACTGGTTTGAACTCCATATATTTACACTACCTAAAATAACATTAAAAAATTTTACTACCTCAGTTTGAAGGAAAAAAAGAAGAAGAGAGAATTAGATACTCAGATGTGATAATTTCCCAAGAAGCCATGGAAGAGTTTATGAAAAACAAATTAAGTAAATCTTATAATTGCAGAATAATGCAAGAAAATTAATTTGAGTGCCTATATTTAATCATGTTTTTTAAAATTGGGAACTATTATGATAATAAAGGTTGACACAGTAAATTCAGTTATCCAGGAAAAGAAGATTGAAAAAGAAGATTTCACTCAGACAAGTGAAGGATGATAAACAAAGCCTTGAAAATGCTTAAGTTTATCCAATAGGTTTCATTTCAAATATAACCCCAAATATAAATTTGGCAAAGTTATGTAAATTTCTTTAAACAGGATTTCCTACCAGGTCTTTAAAGATAATATTATAATCTGAATGAAGTGCCTTAAAATGCCACTGAAAGAATTGCATTCATAAACGTAAGACCAAAAAAAGGTACTTTAGAATGTCAAAAATGCCTTAAGGAATATATACAAGAAAATAACTAACAACAGAAAAATATTTTAAAAAAACCAAAAATTAAAAAGAAGAATCAGAGTCCTATGTATCACTTCATAAAATATGCTCATATATGTAAAGGAATCCAAATTCACAGCATCAGATCTTAAAAACAACACAAAAACATTAAAAAAATAAAGCTTAACAAAGTATGTTGATAGCTAAAAGTACATTTACCAAACTATCATGTTGTTAGCTCATATGATAGTGTATTTATAAGAGGATTTAAATAATAAGTCAATATTCAAATATGTTTTAACCAATTGCGACAACATAATTATAAACTATATGATAGCCTTACGAATATGATACCTGTAAAGAAAAAAATATGAATATCCATGCGCGAAGACGTGCTAGAAAATTCAATAGACCATCACGTTTATGTGCGATGGCATATTCAAACTAGGTGTGCTGACAAAGGATACTAAGTTAACAAATGATTAACATCCAACATAAACGTTTTAATATGCCATTATTTGCTAGGTCTGGGGAAGAGTGAAATTTTACATGATCATATGGTTTTCTCATTATAAGAGAAAATTAATGAATAATATGAATGTGAGCCTGCGTCCATATTCACCTATGATTTAACATGTAATAAAACATTTGATTAACTAATTGACATCCAAAAGAATTTGTATCTTCTAAATAAAAGAATATAAATATAAATGCACAACAGTTCTAATGTCGGCTACAGTTAATCAGTTCTTAAGATAACCAAAATTGTTTTATTCAGATAACCAGCATGTGAGGAAAAAGAAGATGGATCAATTTGAAGGACCTTATAACATAGAATGTCAAAGATGCCAAATAAAATTTGCATAAAATACTTCTTAATTCAAAACGTGATGCTTAGTTTTCAGGAAGGGAAATTTACACAGGTACCACACAATTATTCATTTACATATCTAAAATCATATTTTTATATTTACTTAAATATAACACATTACCATCTTAATCACATAAAAATATATGCATGAAAAATCATGTATTTTATTTTATAAAAACTTAGTATTAATAATCTTCTTGATGCCAGTTAAAGGGTATAGGTGAAGATTAGGTGTTAGATATGAAAAAACATAAAATTTGTGTGGTATTAATGCAAGTTCTATTATTTGTATATTAGAAGAAGACGAACGTGTCGAAAACAAATTATCTCACATTTTGGATGTCATAAAAGCCTAAAATAAAATAGCAAATGAAAGCATTAAAAGATGAGTCCAAGAACTACAAAAAATAGAAGTGAAAAATGAAATAGTTAAAGTATTCAGTGATATTTGTTAAAGAATTGATCACACAAACTATATTAAGATCGGGATGGTTGGAATGGGCCAGAGAAAGCACCAATAAGGTAGAGAAGAATAATCAATTCCAAGACACAGTATAAATATCTTTAGATGGGTCAAGTGATTTTGATAAATTCAACAAACAGCAGCCCAATTAAAAATAGAAGAGAGAGTAAGCATGTTGAAATAAGGAGATTGCGCTAATAACAGCTAATTGGACAAATAACTTGTCCACACGAAGTGAATCTTAGATCCATTTCCAAAAACATAGAAGTAATAATAAAAAGATTAAGCACATGAATTCCAAGAATGTCGAAACCTATATAAATGAAACATGAAAAGAATCAATCCATAATAAATAAGCAATACAAGTGTAAAAATGAATGGGCATAAGAAAACCATACCCTTCGCCAAAACACTACAAAGAGAAGCCACAAATCTCTCTAACCAAACAAAAAGAAAACCTCTTAATTCTTTGTAAAAATATTAGAGAATATGAGCACCAACAACTATACCATAATATAAAATCTTTACCCAAATGCTCATAAGAACAAACGTCTCAAAGTTGTTTGGCTGCCTACTATGCATGAGATATCAAAAGCAAGGTGTTCCCTCCTCTCACCTTGCTTAATATATCAAGAATCTTTATGGCATTAAAATTCACTTGAAACCCAACACAAAATTACTTTAAAAAGACCATGTTCAATTCATCCCTTAAAATTCAATGGATTCCACCACCATAAGCAATAACTTTCATGCCAAACTGTGAAGTCTGATTACCTAACAAACTAACAATTATATTATGAATTAGAAGACAACTTGCAATGTATTAATCTAAAGTTCACATAAGCATCATACATTGCTTAATCTTCAAGTAAAATAGGTTGATTCTTCATGGGACCCACCAAATACTGAAACAATATTTTTAGCGATCACCCCTTTTGACCTAATATGATGGCATTTCACCCGAAATATCCTTTATACTCCACTCCAAACCAAACTCTTTGAAGCTCTGAAAGCCTCAAAGGTTGAATATCATGCAACCTCAACAACCTTAAAAATTCTTGAACTTAACATTTACAATAAACCCTTGAGGCATATATGTAGTTAGACATTAAGTAAGCTACAATTAAATCCATTTACCTATGAAATAAATATCTTCTCACACTAACTATGTATTGGGACAGAATAGGAATCATGTATTGATGCACCAAATCACTTCTAATGGTTTTTCCCTTTACTTATGTTCTTATTTGTTTTGAAATCAAACTACAGCCATGACTATACCATTTTTCTACATCCTTGAATCACAATGATTTGATACAGTTAATGATAAAATTAAAGAAGATATATTGAAGTTAACCATTCAAAAAACAAAGGTCACCAATTATATTTACCTTGGTGACATTTAACGCACCTATAGAAATTTATAAGAACTTCAACATCCCTTACAAACTTTCATCTAGAGTAATTAAAGATAAAAGGTTCTTTCCAAGAGCTAGTAAATGCCTAATTTATATTGATGTTTTAATCATATCATCATGCATCTTCAACTTTATTGTGTCAAAACTAGCAACCTTGTACACTGCATTATTTCATACATAAGCATGGTCCTCTTAGCCTATTACACATAAAAGTATATAACGATTGTTTATAATATAGATGAAATGAATAAGGTGAGTTTGAAATTTATTGACCACTACATCTCACACTAGTAATGGACGCAATGGAGAAAAATGATTCATGTAGCCAACCCCACTTAGTGGGATAAAAGCTTGTTGTTGTTGTTGCTGCTGCTGCTGTACTACATCTCACACTAGCTGGCACTAAAAGATAATAGCATGGATTTATATCTCATTATAAACATCAGTTGACTCATCCTTCCAATGGTTACCATTGGCACGGTGCTATTTCCTCTTCGAAGTTTGGCAATCTCTTTTTATATGCCCTTTCTTCTTATAATAGAAGCAAACCAGATTCTTATACATACCAATGAGACATACTTTTGACATGCTTAAGTTAGACTCATTTTTATAGGTATATCCCTAACCAAATATTTTTTGGCTTGCTTATCAACTCCTAAATCCTCAAGCTTAGCGATCACATCATTAAAAGAAAAGTAAATCTTTAACATCTTTTGGGTTGATAGCATATCCATCATTCATGCCATTTAAAAAAGCTTATATAACAGAGAGTTAAGGTAAAGAACATAAAAATTAAAAAAAACATAATAATCAACGATCATATAAATATTTACTGAATTCTTACACGTGAAACAAGCATAATTTCAATTTTAGGCCGAATTCAGAGAAAAGGCATTTGATAATATATAGAGACTTGAACTTAAACCATGATCATGTAGTAGTTGTTCTCCTGTGACCTCATTCGCCAAACATAATCAGAACACTAAGAGAACTTTTTCATCATCTATCCTCCAAGTCCTCTTGCATATTTTTAGAAAGATCCACTTAGTGCTTTCACAAGCCCTAATTGGACTAGTGCAACTTGCATTTTGCTTTCTCAGAGTCAACTTGTTGAGCCATCAAACTTCTTGATATTATATTTTATTCTCATCAAATTCTTCTAAAGATCTGAATCTGATACCAATTTGTTGAAAAAAAAAAGGTTGGCGGAATATCAATTACTAAAACAAACAACTTAGTTATGCAGAAGCCACAACAAGATCAAGTTTAATGAACAAACAAAATAAATAATAAGGATCAAGTGCATAAAATACATTACAATTTATATGATTTTACTAAAGCCTACATCTATAAGAGAGGAATGATGAAGTGATACACCACAGATGACAACAAAAAAAAAATGTACAAATCAATGTTGTACAAAGAAATTGCAATCTTTCCTAAATCCTAGCAAACCCAATCTCATCATAAAGATAAGCATCTAATCACTTCAGCCCAACATGGAAAATCTATTAATACTAGGTAGAATAATAACAACACAGATAATAAACACAGAAATCTAAATCATACCAAAAATTCACCAAAATAGCACCTAAAAATGATATCATACACCTATCAGTCTACTCATTGTGTATAAAATATCAAAAACAAAATGGGGCATTAACAAACATAACACCCAATTCCTATGTATTTACATATCTAACACATAAAGTTCACTTTATTCATTTACCACCCAAATCTTTCATATCATATAAACAATACCCAGTTTTAACTTTTAAAAAGCGAAACACACCTTTTCTTGCATAGGTAAGGTGCCATATATGTAAAAATTTAAGTTTAGGTGTTAGATATGTAAATACATAGGAATTGAATGGTATGTATGTAAATTTTTCAAACAAAAACTCGTTGCCTCCTCATGAAGCTCAACAGTCGAGGCAGGACTCTTAAAGCATTAAAAGTAAATTGAAGTCCGAGTTACAGCAATAACCGCCTTAAGCAGACAATGCTCAATCCATTCCTCGGTGATGAAAGTCCAAACCATATGATATCATGCAAAACTCTATAAGTTCACCTCACTTATCAAGCTAACTACTGTACTATGCTTGAAATGACCAAACAAATGGCAACATAACAGATCCTGTCCGACCATATGCAATGGATTAATCAAAAGTCGAAACCAACTTCATGCATTATTTACCAAACAAATGATTTTAGGTTAATTCTTCCTGGTAAACACCAATATTGAAGCAATATTTCTAAAAATTAGTAAGCGTAAAAAGTTTCGTTGGCACTCTTTAAAGTCTATAATGATGAAGAACTATAGCTTAGATTAATTCTTCCAGGTAAACGCCAAAATCAAGATAAAAGACATTAGAAATTTACCTCCTATTTCAAAATAATATACAAGGAATTAATTTGCTTAATCATTACACCCAATGCACCCAAATCAAAATATATCCAACTTCATTTCAAATAAAAATTTTATCAAATGAAAAAAAAAATGCATAAGATATTTAATTCCATTATTTGCACCTTCAATTTTTGATTCTTTCCATAATTTTATCACTTAAACTCTATGGATTAAACTCGAATCAACCCTTATTGATCTCTGCATCCTACGGGCCAACTCACACAAACTAAAAATTCAAATTCTACATGAAGATTCAATGAAATAATCTGAAATTGATATTGAAGATTGTTGTTAAAATTCCTAGATGCTCAATAATAAGTTAGAAAGTCGAAAGTAGTTGATATTGTATCAAATATAAATCTTAAACTCTCCATATAATAGTATAAATAGGCTTATATCATGCAATTTTGGCCAAATCTAATTCATATATGGCATTATGCACATACAAGCTTGAGTGTTCTTCATAATTATCGTGAGATGAGATACTTGTATGTGCATGATGCTCGTGTGAAAATTTAGTAAGAACACTCAAGCTTGTTTTACATAAATGGCACCTTTTCTCACACGAGTATCATGCACATACAAGTATCTCATCTCACGAGAATTATGAGAATTAGAGTAATCAAATAAAAAACATTGTTTGGCTTTTAAAATAAGTGGGAGGTAGTAGAACAATGCGACGTTGAATCTCAGAATAAAGTAACACTATCAAGAAAAGTTAAAAGAAGGACATTTTCTTCACCTATCAAGTCTTAAATGAAACTAATTTTGAAAAGGTGCTTGACACATTCACTTCCAAACAAACATGAGAGAAAATCCATATGGCCTACAAAGGCATACAAAATATAAAAAGGTTCAACTTCAAATAATTCAAGCTAAATTGAAAACAATGTAAAAGGTAGAGAATGTGGAGGTCTATTTCACACTAGTCTTAATCAAGGTTAATCAACCATGAAGATATGGAATAAGAGAATGTTCAAGTGGTAGAATAAAATTTACGATCCGTGAATACAAAATTTGAGCACAAAAATAAATATTGCAAAAAACATAGTCTTCCACCATTAATAAGCTTATAAGGTCCTTGTAAGGCATTTGAGCAAAGAATAAAGAAGAGAGAGAGAGGGAGGGAGGGAGAGAGACTATGTTGAGAAAGCCTTTTAATCAAAACTAACAACTCATAATTGCGAGAAAGAATACACCTATATGAGAGAAGTTGTCGTGGCTGTGGCTAGGAAGAGGTTGAAGAGGTGTACATGGTTGGGGAGGATGTAAGAAAAATAATTAAAAAAAAACAAAATTAAAGCAATAAAACAAAACAAAAGGAACCAAAATAACGACTAGAAAGAAAATTTAGTTGAAAAGAAAGGGAAAGAACAATTTTTAATACTAGATTTCAAAAAAGTAAAAAAAAAAAAAGGTGCTTGGATACCGAGACAATAAGCTTTGATAACTTTTTAAAGATTTCAGTGGAAGGAAAAAATAAAATCCTCAACTTTTTAAGGATGCAAGTCATCACTTTATTTCAATGTTTATTATGTGTTGAATATGAAGAATAATTTATAAAATTTGAGGCAATTAACTTTAAATTGATACAAAGTTCATATTAAAAAGAAGAAGCTCATTAAAAAAAACAACTTAAATAAGTAAATAGCCCAAGTTGAGATGTAAAATAATAAGATGTTTATTTTAAATATAATAAATAGTGTATTTAAAATTTTAAAAGCATGCATAAAAGATACATCAAGGCTTTGAAACCTGAAGCATGGCCATCTAAATTATGCATACTACAATAATATCTCAAAAAAGGAATGATGCAAAGTTTGCCATGCATCAATCACTCAAATCAAAGTTGTGAAAGGCAACTTATAGAAAGTATTTCAAGTGAAGTTAGCAGTAAAACAGAGAAGCTACTTCAACTGGCCAATATAGATGTATGTAGACCGATTGCTCCTTCATATTTTAGTAAACATCATTATTGTCTCCATCATCGTTGGTAAGCAACATTAGTTCCTCACGTTCATTAATAATTATGCAAGAAAACTTAGTTTGATCTTTAAAAAAAAAATCATAAATCATTATTATCTTAAAAAAAAATTCAAGACTATTATGGAGAAAAAATTGACCGCCCAATAAAATTTATTAGATTTGATCAAGGTGAAGAGTTTACTTCCAAAAAAATTGAAGAATATTGTGAAAATCATGACCTTCAACATCAACTAATGATACCACTTTTATCCTAATAAAATGTTATGATGGAAAGAAAAAATTGCATCATCTTCAATATGATGCAAAGTAATCATGAATAAGAAAGCAACAAAGAAATTTTGAGGCTGAGACAATGCCATCTTCAAGCATGAAGGATAGGATGCCTCAAGAAGCATTGCTAGTGAAAAAACCAATTATGTCTCCCTTAAAAGTTTTTGGGAGCAATGCAAATGCACATATTCCTAAACAAAGGGATTAACCTGGGTAAAAGAAGCTCCAAGCTCATCTTTATAGGGTATAAATCTAAAGCCTACATGTTACTTAATCTTAGCACTTCAAAAGTTTTTTTTAGTAAAGGATAGTGTTCAGTGAAGAAAGAGCTTAAGATTAAAAACATATAAAATGAAATTACTCGAAATAAAAAAGCAAGTAAAATTGGATCTATAAGATCATATTCAAGCTTCTCCATATTTTAACACCTCACTATCACCTTTTGAAAACAATCAAAGACAAAGAAGACAATAAAACTAAGTGAGCTATATAAAATAACTAATGAGTTTCAATTTATTTATTTATTTGCAAATAACAAGCCATTAAACTTTGAACAAGTCATAAAAAATGACAGATGAAAAGGCACAATAGATAAGGAAATTAAATTTCTATTAAAGAATGACACATGAGAGCTCAGAACTCTACTGGAAGTACACAAAATCATAGGTTTAAATGAGCATACAAAATAAAGAAAAATACAAAGAGATAAATTGAATGGTGCAAAACATGATTAGTAGGAAAACAATACAAAAGAAAAACATGCATCGACCATGATAAGGCATTTATTCATACTACTGATATAAAAACTATTCATTTGATAAATTTTCTTGCTGCAAAATAAGTTGGTTTATTTATCAAATAAATGTAAAATCTATTTTTTTAAAATGAATTTCGTAAA
>NEWO01000203.1:458673-499103 GCA_003013225.1 Phalaenopsis aphrodite
AATGCTCTATGGCGCTGAATGTTGGCCTTTAAAAGAGAAGCATAATACTAGGTTAAGTGTTGCCGAGATGAGAATGATTAGGTGGATGAGTGACTTTACGCTTAGAGACAATGCGAAAATATTATATCCGTGATAGAGTTGGTGTAGCTATTGTGACTGACAAAATTAGAGAAAGTTGTATTAGATGGTTTGGTCAGATTAAGCAACAACCATCTCATGATCTGATTAAGAGGTAGATGTTTTAGATTCGACTTTTGTTAAGAAAGGCAGAGGTAGACCTAGGAAGACTTGGGCTTATTGTATTAAAAATGATCTTAGTTTATTAGAACTAAATGAAAATATGACACTAAATAGGACGCAATGGAGAAAAAAGATTCATGTAGCCGACCCCACGTAGTGGGATTAAGGCTTTGTTTGTTGTTGTTGTTGTAATCTTCCTTGTCATTATAGAATATAAGCTTTGATTAGAAATTTTTCTCAAGATTGTCTATTTTTATTTCAAATGTCATCAAATAGCTCATACGCTTATCAATAAACATAAACTCTAAATTTTTTTCTTATTCAATAACTACTACTATGAGCTAAAATTTATCACCCATTGAGTGCAAAATTTTTTATCACCCCAATATCCCTTTTTTCACTTTTATTGGTTGATCAATAGTAATTAAGACTTACAATATATTTATTCATACTATTTGCCTTATTCATTTGTGGCAGTTCAAAGACAATTCAAAGTGTTTGAATTCAAACATTTTTTTATCATTTCAATGCCTTTTTAGAATATTTGAAGTAAATCTCATACTTATTTTTAAGTAGAAGCACCAATTAACTTCTAAAAAGTAGAGATGAAGAAAAATGTCTTCTCTTGCTTATTTTGACTTTCTTACAAGGAATACTTTGGATAGTTAATAACAATGTTTTAACTTGAGATACAACAAAGCTTTTTTCCACTACCTCCTAAATATCTTGGAGCCAAACATCATCTTCATTTAAATGCTAAAATTATCATAGTTCACCTTCGTAACACGAGTCAATTTGAGGTGTCACTCACCATCTGTCCATGAACCTTATATGGATACTACTTTGATAAAATGAAATAGAGGAAGAAATATTGAAGCTAGTATTAACCAGTTTACTCATGAATTTGGCTCGTACAAAATCAAAAACATAAAACTATCTATCTATCTATCTATCTATCTATCTATCTATCTATATATATATATATATATATATATCTGAACAGGTAGAATTCCATACTTAATATATATAGCAGTAAACTAATTTTTATCATTTAAGTTATTAATTGAACATCTATTGTTCTCCAGAACAATCTTCTAGATACTAGACTCATTTAAATTTTCATTTATTTTTCAAACACAAACATCTCAACAAACCCTAAAAAATAGAAAAAGCAACTGATCCTACAGACAAACACTCAAATAACCACTGGATTAATAAACAAATCGGTCAATCATCCAACACAATTGGAAACCTTCTTTTTCACCAAATTGGGGTTTCAAACTGTCACGTGGACATTTATTTCATGAAGAGAATCGCAGATGGAACATAGACAAGAGTACCAAAAATTTAGTTATCCTAAAGAAATACATTTACATATTAATTGGATTCATACACATTGAAAAACCGTTCAGCTCAATCAACTTCTTCCCTTTTTCAGTAAATTAGGTTTACGCGCAGACGTCTATTTCATGAACAAAGACGTAGAGAAGAACCTAAACGGCCCATCCTGAAAATTATAACTTGAATAAATGGAAAAAAAAAAGTAATAAAGTTGGCGGTTTGAGGAATCACACCGGCGAAGAAGAAGCGCCGTGGAGTCGTGAATAGTATGAGAGCAACGATGGTGTCTCGAGGAAGGCGAATCACGAGTCGCGGGAACAGCTCGAAATGAAGAAAGGCAATGCAAGCTTGCCTGACCGGGACATGGACAGCGTGTAGGTATTTGGTAAGGCCACACATTACTCATTTTGAAATTATTTGACAATTTATTTTATTATTTAGATATACCAATTAAAATATAAATTTAATATTACATATTTCAACCAAAGCCACCCTTTGTTGGCGGTCTTCCACCACCGTCTGTCATCTCATGCTTGTCATCATCGGTGAAGGGTAATGAAGCACTACTTAATATGGTGCAAAAAATGTCTTGAAGGTTGTGCACCACGAATGCAGTGCAATGATGCCACAAAGACGGTGCAAAGATATATTTTGAAGACAGTATAATGACACACTTTGAATACGGTGTAGTAATGTACCTATAATCCAATATGACAACATGCTATTTAAAACGAAAAATGATCAATTAGTCAAACTGTAATTAAGGAATCAGAGTTTGCGATCCTGTATTTTAGAAATTAGGTGAAATATCAAAGAGAAGCAATTCATGACACCTAAATGACAAAGAGCTTCGAGCAGCAACTTTATATATTAGTTTGAACTGCGATGAAGTTCAACTATTTTTTATTAAGACTCGTATTAATTTGTAGTCGTAGAGTTAGCACTAAAATTTAATATTGATAGGTTATCTGTTAGATCCTTAAACATTGAAGATGAAAGTATTATCAACAAGAAGATTGAAAAAGTTTTCAACATAATTTGATCTATACATAATTTAAACTAACTTAGTAATATATAGTAGGAAGTTTGAATGTACAATTATGTAAGTATAATAATTTTTTTTAATATGTTCAATATAGGAGAAATGGATTTAAGAATCTGGGCATAATAGATTTTGCTTGGGGCATAATCTTAGCATGACTATGTATCCTATATTTGATGAGAATGGGCGAGTTCTTGGTCCAAAGGAAAGAATACATATAATTCATGTGTATGTGTTAAAGAAAATACTCATTTAGATAGTGAGAGAGATTATTATGGGATTTTGCAAAAAAAAAGTTGGGCATTTGCAATATCAAGGCTCTACTGAACACAATGTATTTATGTTCAACTGTGAATAATTTGATTTTGCTCATAATTGAGAAATAAAAAAAATGAAATTGTATGACATAATTGAAGTTTAAATGAACTGAAGATATGTCAAATTTGATCTATTCATTCTAGTCAGTCAAACAGACATATATATATATATATATTCTTAGATATCTTGGTGGAGCAAGAGATAAACTTGACTGTGTAATGATTATCAAAACTATGCCTAGAGCAACTATACAGGTCCAAACCGCTGTTGAAATTGCTCATCAAAAGTAGGATATGTCAGATTTATGTCTTCTTCTTAATATTATTAAGGGGAAATCTTCTACAATGTTACTTATGCATACGAAGACGATAAATTTTGATGTGGACGAGTCCATTGACAACATAGAGGAGGAAATTATAAGTTCAATCTCCGCCCACTCGTCTGATGATGCCATAGAGTACATTCTTGTATGTTTTATTTTTTGCACTACATATTTTGATGTTTCATACTTTTCGTCAGGTTTTTTATAGCCTCTTGTTACTTCTATTCGCTTCTACTTTTACTTCTACTAGTTTTATGCATAGTTTCCTGCTTTAGTTTAATTAGTTATTGCTTTTTCCGGTGAAAGAAGCCTGATGCTTCATGGCTTAACGTAGAGACGAGCACCACTACGATGGCTTCTATTTGATCACCACACTAGTGCCCATCAAGCCCATTGCTCTACCTCCTGTACACATGGTTACACATACCTCCCCACTCCTACAACTCCCACCACACAGCCTCCTTCATCCTCCTTTGAGGCAAACCCTTCCACTCCTACCGATCATGCTGTGGATATCTCAGGATGGACGTGCATTAAGTCGGCAAGAGATTCATAAGCAAATTTAATTTCAGTAACAAAAATTAACCTTCCATTATATTATTTAGCTAAAATTATCTTTTTCCAGCTTCTATCTGTCCAGATAGCTTATCTACAAGATCAAGCAGATCCTCAAGGTATATACAATGCTCCATATTTATCATGGCCGAAGATCCCGATTGAAGTTAAAGATATTTGATTCAGCGTTGGCTTGATTCCCGATACTGAGTACAGAAGAGAACGATGAGATTTATTCCTTGTATTGAACTGATTTGTATATCTATTTCTTTCATAACATTTTCATATGTTAATAGAGGTTGAAGCTAGATTGCGAGTCAACTGCCGCTGAGTTGCACTACGCACACATCAACATCAGGCAGACCATCGGTAAGTCAACAATAGATCTCACCATGTTCACGTAAGTTTAATAAGTTTTAGTCTATTTTCGTATTTTGTCTAAAAACATATCTCAATTATCCTTTAAAATTTCTTGTAGGATAATTATGAGCGCCCGAAGGAGTCTAGGAGTCAGAGCACAACTGGCTTTAGTGGCACTCGCGGTCATTCTGACCATTTTGACTTCAAGTTAAGGAAGAAAGTTGTCACGGGGAAAAACTATGGCCTTAGAGCACATGGAATTATATATGAGGCACAACACTCCAGTTATCACAAAGTGATCATCATTGATTGGTGACAAAATGTCCAGGCTGATGGTTGCATCGACCGAGAAGTTTTGAGGCAGCTATTATATTGTACATTAGCTCGAGTTCAATGTGATTAACATTGAGGAAGCCAAAGATAAAAAGGTTGTGGGGCTCAAGGTGATCATTGCACAACTACATGTTGTCATGGCAAGTGACAAATGATCGAGTAGGAGGATGAGAAGGCGAAGCACCATTAGTCTTTTTTATGTTTATGTAGAATTATTTCATTCATATTGCGAATATTATTCTATTGGATGATTACTAGATAATCTGTTGATATTTGTTATGTTTACTATAATTTAATTTAATTTTGTAAAATTATATTTATTAAGAGTCTTTTTTTCTTGTTTTAATTTGCAGGCTGATTAATGGCTAATATATTGACCACTAAATTAGTGAAGATTCAATCGTCAATTGGTCGATTATTCAGCTGCTACTTAACCAGAAGTTCAACTGCTAAATTTGTGGCTAAAAAGTCAATTGTTATTTCTCTATAAGGTTAACAACTGACTTCTTCAGCTGAAATAATTTTGACGGTTGAATATTCAGTCACATCTCGGTCCTTAAAGTTTAGTGACCGATAAATCAGTCATAGCGACTGATAAATCGGTCGTTAATATGCACCGGTTGAATTATTCAACCGGTGTGTCTTTTGCAACTAAAGTTTTCTATGTTGATAAAAATCAGTCGGTAATCTAATTTATAACTAAAAAATACTGATTTAGAATTGAATAACACTCAATGACTTTCATATCGTGATATTAAACAAAGTTCTATTAGATATTTTTACAAAAATTCTAAATTAACAATTAAATTTTAAAATTATTAAAGAAAAAATATTTCTAATGAATTATTTATAAAATATTTTCAATAAAATCTTTTAATAAAATTTTTAAATAATTTATATAAAATANAAAAAAAAAAAAAGGTGCTTGGATACCGAGACAATAAGCTTTGATAACTTTTTAAAGATTTCAGTGGAAGGAAAAAATAAAATCCTCAACTTTTTAAGGATGCAAGTCATCACTTTATTTCAATGTTTATTATGTGTTGAATATGAAGAATAATTTATAAAATTTGAGGCAATTAACTTTAAATTGATACAAAGTTCATATTAAAAAGAAGAAGCTCATTAAAAAAAACAACTTAAATAAGTAAATAGCCCAAGTTGAGATGTAAAATAATAAGATGTTTATTTTAAATATAATAAATAGTGTATTTAAAATTTTAAAAGCATGCATAAAAGATACATCAAGGCTTTGAAACCTGAAGCATGGCCATCTAAATTATGCATACTACAATAATATCTCAAAAAAGGAATGATGCAAAGTTTGCCATGCATCAATCACTCAAATCAAAGTTGTGAAAGGCAACTTATAGAAAGTATTTCAAGTGAAGTTAGCAGTAAAACAGAGAAGCTACTTCAACTGGCCAATATAGATGTATGTAGACCGATTGCTCCTTCATATTTTAGTAAACATCATTATTGTCTCCATCATCGTTGGTAAGCAACATTAGTTCCTCACGTTCATTAATAATTATGCAAGAAAACTTAGTTTGATCTTTAAAAAAAAAATCATAAATCATTATTATCTTAAAAAAAAATTCAAGACTATTATGGAGAAAAAATTGACCGCCCAATAAAATTTATTAGATTTGATCAAGGTGAAGAGTTTACTTCCAAAAAAATTGAAGAATATTGTGAAAATCATGACCTTCAACATCAACTAATGATACCACTTTTATCCTAATAAAATGTTATGATGGAAAGAAAAAATTGCATCATCTTCAATATGATGCAAAGTAATCATGAATAAGAAAGCAACAAAGAAATTTTGAGGCTGAGACAATGCCATCTTCAAGCATGAAGGATAGGATGCCTCAAGAAGCATTGCTAGTGAAAAAACCAATTATGTCTCCCTTAAAAGTTTTTGGGAGCAATGCAAATGCACATATTCCTAAACAAAGGGATTAACCTGGGTAAAAGAAGCTCCAAGCTCATCTTTATAGGGTATAAATCTAAAGCCTACATGTTACTTAATCTTAGCACTTCAAAAGTTTTTTTTAGTAAAGGATAGTGTTCAGTGAAGAAAGAGCTTAAGATTAAAAACATATAAAATGAAATTACTCGAAATAAAAAAGCAAGTAAAATTGGATCTATAAGATCATATTCAAGCTTCTCCATATTTTAACACCTCACTATCACCTTTTGAAAACAATCAAAGACAAAGAAGACAATAAAACTAAGTGAGCTATATAAAATAACTAATGAGTTTCAATTTATTTATTTATTTGCAAATAACAAGCCATTAAACTTTGAACAAGTCATAAAAAATGACAGATGAAAAGGCACAATAGATAAGGAAATTAAATTTCTATTAAAGAATGACACATGAGAGCTCAGAACTCTACTGGAAGTACACAAAATCATAGGTTTAAATGAGCATACAAAATAAAGAAAAATACAAAGAGATAAATTGAATGGTGCAAAACATGATTAGTAGGAAAACAATACAAAAGAAAAACATGCATCGACCATGATAAGGCATTTATTCATACTACTGATATAAAAACTATTCATTTGATAAATTTTCTTGCTGCAAAATAAGTTGGTTTATTTATCAAATAAATGTAAAATCTATTTTTTTAAAATGAATTTCGTAAACAAAATATATATATATATATATATATATATGTTGAGCAACCATTGAGATACATGAAAGAAAGCCATAAATTAATAAATAAAATATAAATTAAAAAACACTATATATGATCTAAGGCTTTATTTTTTACGACTTTAACTTTTCTGCATTTCAGCTTTATAAAGCTCCATTCTCAACCATAGTTTCATATATGGTTTCTCAAAATCAGCCTTCTGAGGTTAATTTTAATATAAATGTTCCCATAAAGTTATCATTCATATGAATACTATTTTTACTTAACTATTTTTCCTACCACAGAAGCACTTAAAAATTTATTTCAAATAAAGCCTGAACCAAGCACCAAAAGAATGGAATACAATGATTGATTCCCACTTCAAATAAGATGATTATATTTAATTCTCACATAAAAATGTCATCTATGGGAAGAAGCATAACAATGGAGATATCTTATTTATTTATTTGTATTTAGATCTTATTTTAATAAAAATTATCCCACTTATGTTTAAAGAGCACATGCAACCATGTTGCAATAATTCAAGACAACAAATATTAGACTTATGAACTATTTCCTTGGGACTGAAGTATAAAAATAATAATGAAACGATCTTAAGCACAAAATAAGCTTATGCAAAAGAGGTTCTCAAGAAATCATGATAAACAATTGCAAACTTAAGAGCACCCCAATGGAATGTGACAATACATATAAATAAATAAAGGCAATAAGGTAGCAGACCTAGATTACTATAAAAGTATAGTTGAAACTTGAGTGTTTAAGATGTTTGATATGTATAAGGAGCAATAATTTTTATTGTGTTGAAATTTCAAGCCACTATATGAAAATTTACCTGAAAACGGGTAAAAGAATATTTGTTGTATCAAAGAAACAACTCATGGACTATTATACTTTTCTTCTTATGAATTCATCTTGTTGGTTATACAAATAGTGATTAGGCCAGAGAACAAGAAAAACATAAGGGATTTTACGTTTATTAGTGACATTGCTTTACTTTATGTTAAAAAAAGATCCATCGTTGTCTTCTCTAACTTTTGAAGCTAAGTATATTGCAAAATTTTTGTTAGTGTGCCATGCAATGCGACTGAGAAAACTACTAAATAAGATTGGGAGCTAACAAATTAAAATTACAAAATCTATGTAGAAAATAAATCGTCAATTGCATTGGCAAATAAACTTTTCATGATGAAAGAAGCAAGCATATTCATATTCACTTTTACAGCATATGAGAAGAATTCAAAGCTAAGAAATTCAAATAGGTTTAAAATTAGAAATCAAGTTTTTATTAAGCCAATTTCCACGGAATAATTTGAAAAAATAAAATTTTGATATGATAAATGGAACAACTTTTAATTTAAGGTGGAGCAACTTTTAATTTAACAGAATTAAAAAAAACAAAAGGTAAATAAGCCAAGTAGTATTTAGAAAATTCTATACGAATAATATTATAGAAATCTCTAAATATTAAACTAATAAGTTAAATGGTAGAAAGTAAATGAATGTAGTATTCAATAGAGATGGTTAGAATTTTGTGAAGATAAAAAATTCAATTTGTGATAAACTATTTTCCTTTGAATTTGGAATGCAAAAAATGGCACGACATAAAATTTGTTTATATTTTTACAAAAAGAATTTTAGATGCTTCTTTAATACAACATCCTACTAATTCCCACCATCTAACTTATTAATCAAACAACAAGACATTTCAATAATAATCTTCATATAAAATTTTCTTTATACTCATTGAATCACTTATTTTATGATTTTTTTAGAATATTCTCCCTTAGCCTAAAATTGCTCCATCCATCAATTGTCTTCAATTAACATTATCATTGCCGGTCCAAAGCCCGAATGTGAAAAGTGAAGGCTTCCGTTAGGTAGTCGACAACCAACGTAAAACTTGTCGAAAAAATCATGACATGAATCCTTTTGATCTTTGTGTAAGTGGTAGGGCGTCCCATAGAAGCAACGCGTTGTATAGCCTGAATACAGTGAAAAGTGTTTAAGAGCCGCTACACCGACGCCCAGGAGTAGTGTCAAATAAGCAAGAGTTCTCATATTACGGACGGATGCGGGTAAAGAAGTTAGTTCATAAAACTAATGAAATTAATATTAGGATAGGATCTTAGAATATAGATATTCTCAATGGTAAAATAATGAAATTAGTTGATATTATGATTCATAGAAAGATTAATATCTTATGTATTCAAGAAACTAAATGGATTGGAGAAAAGGCTAAGGAGATTCATAACTTAAGTTTTATACTTTGGTATCCTAGTAAAGAGTCGCACTAGAAATGGTATAGGCGTTATTATAGATAAGAGTTTGAAAGATAATATTGTGAAAATTAATAAAGTTGGAGATAAAATTATAACCCTTAAGATTATCATTGATACTAAAATTTTTAATATTATAAGTATTTATGCTCCTCAAGTATATTTAGATATAGGGTCTAAAGATAAAATCTGAAATGACTTAGAAGACTTATACAAATGATACCTCTTGAAGAAAGAATTTTTATTGGAGGAGATTTAAATGGACATGTCGGTAGAGTGGTAGAAGATTTTATAAATATTTATGGTGGCAACAGTTTTGGAGTGACAAATAAAAAAGGTAAAGTTATTTTAGATTTTGCTTTAGCGTATGATTTTGTTATTACTAATATTTTATTCAAGAAAAGAGATAAACATCTTATTACTTATAAGAATAGATATAATAAAACACAAATTGATTATTTTCTTAGAAGAAGAAGAGATCGTCAAGATTGTAAAGATTGTAAGGTCATTCAAGTGAGGATTTAAGTACCCAACATCGTTTATCAGTTCAAGATTTTAAGATGAATAGTTGTAAATAATGAATACTAGGACTCATCATCGTAGAATTAGATGGGAGAACCTAAAAGACACAAATAAAATTATTTTTATGAGTAAAATCCAAGATTTCGTAATTTGGGATATTCATGATGAAGCAAATGCTATGTGGGATAAAGTAACAAACACTACTAAACAAGTAGCAAAAGATGTACTTAGAGAATAAAAAAAAATTTCTTTAAATAAAAATAGTTGGAGGTGGAATAATAATGTGCAAGAAAAGATAAAATATAAAAAGTTATGTTATAAAAATTAGTTAAATGTAAAAATTTAGAGAACTGAGAAAAATATCAAACGGCCCGCTAGGAGTCTAAAAGAACAATATGTGATACTAGAAAGTCTATTTTTAATGATCTTTATAATAGATTAGATACTAAAGAGGGTGAAAAATATATGTATAAACTAGCCAAATAGCGAGAAAAGAAAAGTAACGATTTAACTCAAGTCAAGTGAATTAAAGATGAAAATCGAAAAGCATTTTTCTTAGAAAAAGATATTCAACGTCGATGGGTGAGTTATTTTGATAAACTTTTTAATGAAGTTTCTGAAAATATGATCGACTTTAGTGATCTTAATATTGTTAATATAATAAAATGTTTCATTTTTACCGTCGTATTAGTAAAAAAAAAGTTGAGGAGGCTTTAAAAAAAACTAAGGGTGGAAAGTCTGTAGGACCTGATAATACCCCAATTGAAGTATGTAAATGTTTAGGAGATTTGAGAGTTTCTTGGCTTACTAAATTCTTTAATATTATTTTAAAAACTAAAAGATGCCTGAGACGTGGAGGAAGAGTATTTTGGTCCCCATTTTTAAGAATAAAGGTGATGCATGAGAGTGTGCAAATTATGGAGGAATTAAGTTCATGTGTCATACTTTAAAATAATGGGAGAAGGTAATTGAACATAGGTTAAGACGTATTACAAAAATTTCTCATAATCAATTTGAACATATGTCGGGCACGCCTACTATGGAAGCTATACATTTATTGAGAAGTTTGATGGAGAAGTTCAACGATAATAAGAATAATCTACATTTGATTTTTATTGATTTAGAAAAAGCTTATGATAAGATTTTAAGAGATATCCTTTTGGAGAGTTCTTGAGAAGAAAGGTGTTTATATGACTTATATTCAAGTCATTAAAGATATTTATATTAGAGTTGTTACTTGTGTTCGAATCGAACGAGGATTGACCAAATATTTTCCTATTTATGTTGGATTACATCAGGAGTCAACTTTAAGCCCATATCTTTTTGCTTTAGTTATGGATGGTCTTACTGGACATTTAAAGGAGGATGTACCTTGATGTATGCTTTTTACTGATGATATCCTTCTCATGGATAAGATGAGAGAAAAAACCTAGGAAAAACTTGAATTATGGAGGTTTACATTGGTGTCTAAAGGCCTTCATTTGAGTAGAACTAAAACTAAATACATGGAATGTAATTTTAGTAGTAGTAGCTCTAGTGACAGAAGTGTAACTTTGGGTNAAATTATCTAACTACATATACTTGTAATTGATTTAATCAACCCTATAAATATAGCAACACAAACATGAGGGGATATTGTTGACTAAAGGGATAAGTTATGGTAGTGATGAAAGGATCAATGTAATTGTATAAACTAATTTCATGCACAAATTTCTAACTTATAAATTTACTATATGAAAAAAACATAATCATTCAGGTAAACTATGGTGTATGCTAAATAGTTAAGTGACCTTACTTTTATACGTGTAAATGTAAGTGCACGTGCCCCTCAAGTAATGCAATGAATTTGAGTAAGAGATATCTTTCGTTAGAATAAATGGTGACTATTAAATAAGAAGGTTAGTTGTTAGCTTAAAATTTTAATTTTTATAAAAAAGTTAAAGTTTTCAAAGTTTTTTATTTAAATATTTTAAAATGATAATAATTAAGACGTGTGAGAGCTTTGAATTTGTAATTTTTATGTCCAAATTTGTTAGGAACGTCTTTTCATATAAAATATATCGTCAGTCAACAATATAAGTAGTTTTTAACCTCTATTGATATTTAAAAAGCATAATTTTAAATTCCCTGAATGCTATATGTCTATGCAAATAGAAGATTTAAATTAATATTATCTAAATTATTTACTCAGGTTCAGAGGTAATAGGTATATTCCTCTACTGTCAATATCACTATTCTTCACTGGACTTTAAACAAAAATTTGATATCATTATTAATAAATCAACTTGAAAGAAAAATAAACCAGCATTCTTAATTGATTGCATTTTGAAAGAACACATCAATTGGAAATTGAAACACAACACAGATTAAAAGGTAATTGCTTAGTCTAACATGATTAAAACTTCACATAATGAAATTGCTCCATTCAAATCAATAATCAACAAAGTTTACAATTGAAAATACAAAAAAAAATAAAGGAACTAAGGCATCCAGTATCCTTAAATGAAATTTAATCTCCGTGGTGGAAAGATCTCGAGATCCTTATTCTAGCTCCTTTCTTCTACCTTGCACTCACACTTGCTCTCATGTGCTAAGCACACTCTCACCACACATTCACCAAATCTCACAAAAGATTTCATGCACACACACTCCTAAACTTCCTCTCGCCCATTACTAATGCTCTCATCCTATTTTCAAGCCATAACAACACTTCAACTGTATTTCTCCTCTTTGAATTCTTCATTCCGACATTAAAGTTTTAGAAGGATTTACCCACACAAAATATATAAATCAATCTAATTTTTATAGAAAATTATCAAATTAACATTGATTTAGACTCATTTTTAGGTATTCTTCTCACTCATCATTAGGCTAGTGAGAGAGTGTTTAAACTTGTAAGCTTAATAAGAAGGAAAGAACTTTATAATATAGACTAAAATAATCTTAAACATTGTACAACATAGACCTTTTTGTGTCCACACAAAATAGAAAATGATGAATTGTGCAACTCTATTTTATATGTGAAAGCAATTAATTATATTAACAAATTAGAAGTATTTTGTTCCACTTAATAGAAGATAATGAGAATAAAAATTTTATGTTTCAAAAAATAATAAATTAATTCATCAAATTGTATGAAAATGTCAAGGAAGAAATCAAATCCAAGCTTGACGTGGCAGCTTTATCCATAACATAAGGGATTTGTCGTGGATCACAGGATTCCAAGTGGGTCACTGAATGGTTCCAACAACATAGGATTTCGTTGGATCACCGTAAACCTTGTGATCGTGGGTGATTGAAGATGGTTTTCATATTTCAACTATATTTCTTCCTTTTTTGATCTTTATCTATTTTATTATTTTCAATTAGGTTTTTCTGTTAAGAAGCATTTATATAAATGTACTGAAATTTTTGTGTTTTAAGTTTTATTGATTTTGAGAATTGAGGGACTTTTCTCTGATTTCTACTCTTTAGAATGATTTATGCTCTTGAGAGTATTGTGTCACATTCCTTTAGCAAGTGGTGTATTTATATCTTTCTTAAGAACATGTGGTGGCATGTCTTCATTGCTAGTATGTTGCCATTCACCGTTCAACCCACTATTTTCCAACTGAACAACCTCTATACTCTTTTGATTCAACAGCAGACCTCACCCTCGATATTTTTTTCAAAACAGCTTCTATCAGATATTTTCAGCCGAGAAACCATCATTTCTCGTAACTATTGTTGTCAAACAGTGGAAAGGGATTGTCTTGTAACATGAAACTGTTATTACCAATTTTTTGGACCGTTGAACTGTCGTCATTCATTCCCGATTAATTTCAGCCAACATAATTTCCCTCTCCTTCTCACACATCCTACAACTTAAGTACATATTTTTGGGGTTCTTAAATACCATATAGAAGCCCCAGAATGGTAACATTTCATATAAGAGCTCAACCACCCCAAAATTTAGGAATTTATATTTCTTATCCTAATCCTAAATTAAAAAAAAAAAAGAAAAAGAAAATAAAATAAAAGAAAATTTCTCATAATACCCAAATCATTCCTACCACATCCTTGGCCCTCTTAAGGTTCCTAAACACCATTTAGTATCCTTAGAACAGTTTTAAATCTATAAAAAAAGTTATGACATACGTTTTATTCGTGGTTTGACAACTAATCGACCTACATTCACAACTAATTTGCTGCTCCTTGAACTTAAGTCCATTGCCAAACATACCAAGATAATCCCAACTCCTTCATTTGAAAGATTGAACAATAAACCTCCTCACAACCTTCATAGTCTGAAGTCAAGAATACCAACTTCTCATTGTATGACACGAGCATCTTAAACAGATATTCTAATACACAACTCCACTAAATCACATTAGAGCTAACAAAATTTTAAACAACTTCAATGATACAAAAGAAGGCAAGCAAAAGTGTCAATCTTTTGCATGTGACTAAATAATTGTTACCCAGAAGAGATCAATCCACATGAACTCCTATAAATGATTGCAAAATAAAAAATAGAAGATCATTCTAATCATAAGGAATCAAAGAAATTGAGTGAGAGACTTTTTTGTCAAAAATTAAAGAGATTTTAGATGAAAACAAGCACACCTTTTCGAATGATATCAAATTAAGCTTAAAACATCATGTTTTATTATATTAATTTGCAAAGGAGTTGGATGTGCTTTTATAAGCAAAGGTTGAAGGCTAAGATTGCCTCTAATGGCACTCAATTCTCAAAGCTCCATTAAGTTTGAACCAGTTGTTTTTGGAGTATTAGATGCCTCAATGCAAAGGAGTTGGCCATCACAATCAGTACTAATAACACCCATAGTACGGGTGCGTTTGGGGCAGCTTGTGCTTATCCAGATAATTCGTTTATTTGAAAATGAGAACAGCGGGGTTTGACCAACTTTTCGCGTTTAGTGTAAAAAAACAATTGTGTTTTCGGATAAGTTACTCAAACGTAATTTACAAATGATGAGGCAGTGTTTTCAAAATGCCGCAGCAGCAGATAAGCTGCCCCAAACGGACACTATCATGCGAAAGCTGTTAGATGCTTAACTTCATTCATTTGACACTATCGATCACTATCTATCATTGCCAGGTAATAATTTTTGTCTACCATCGAGTTTTATCTTGATTTCATTTTACATCATATCAAAACACATGCACATAATCTCGTATATTTATTTTTTTGCCTAAGTAGCTCTAAAATATTTCAAATCACACTATTTTTTAATTATAATGCATTTCATTTTCTTTATATATTTTTCTAACCAATCAAGCACACAGTTAGATAAAAATAAATTCAAACATATTAGACTGAGCTCTTCTCTAAGGGATCAAAACTCAAAATAAATCTAATTAATACAAATATTATGGGCTATGTGGATCACTTAAAAATTATTATTTTTATAATATTTTGTTTAAATTTTACCATTAAATAAAATGAATTTGATAAATTTTATTTTGAATTGTTTCTGATACGTGCTAGAAAATTCGCGGCGGTAGAGTGATGGATTATCATCTTAGCGTTGCACGAGAATTCAATACACACTCAGATGAAAATGAATTAAGCTGTGATAACACCTGAAGTTTTTATGTGGAAAACCCGTGAAGGGGAAAAACCACGAGGTCTGGCGCAGTTGTAAAAATTCACTATATGTTGATGATTACAGCGGCCCCCTGTCCCACAGACGGGAAAATGTTACTAGGATTTCAGATTACAACGTCACATGACGGTGTCCGGTCAACGGTGGTCGGCGATGATCGACAGTGAATTACGATCAACGGTGATTGAAGGTGGTCGATGATTGTCGACGGTGGTCGACGGAGGTCGAAGGTGGTCGTCGACGATCGGTGGTGGTCGACGGATGTCAGCGGTGATCGACGAAAGTCGGCGACGGTCGATGGTAGTCGACAGCGGTCGGCGGTGGTCGACGGAGATCAGCGGTGGTCGATGATGATTGGCGGTAGTCGACAGAGGTCAGCGGTGGTTGCCGACTATCGGTGGTGGTCGACGGATGTCAGCGTAGTCGACGGAAGTCGACGACGGTCGGCGGTGGTCGACAGAGGTCGGCAGTGATCAACGGTAATTGATGGTGGCCGACGGTGGTCGCCAGAGGTCGACGGTGGTCGACAGAGGTCAACGGTGGTCGCCGACGATCGGTGGTGGTCAACGAAGGTCGATGATGACAGGGATGATTTTGGACTTGAGAACTTTCTCAAAGTCTCAAGTTCTCTCTCGAGCCTTTCTCACTCATGTGAATGGTAGAGCTTTATTTATAGTGTTTTGGGTGCAATTAATGCAGAAATATGAACCATTTTGATCAGACGGTTCAGAGAGCTTCCCTCGATCGGATGATGTCTAATGGATATATGAGTGCCTTAACGATGTCAGAATTGAACAATCTTGGGCTCGTTAGATTCGTCTTGTCGAGACGCTCGATTTGACTATGGACTCGCTAGATTTGACATCCGTTTGACTTTCAAATGCCTCCGAACATCATCCAAGAATAATTTAGTGACTTGATCTGGGCTTGATTTAACTCGGATTGAACTAACTTTGATATCATTAGGTCCGTCTCATCAATTCGGTCAGTTTGACTATAAGTTTACTGAAATCGGAGCTCTGGATGACTTTTTATCAAGATTTGAATATTCTTTACTCAAAATATTATCTCGAGATTTATGTCATGCCCAAGATTTGTGCAGGATAATGAAAAATTGTTTGAGTAGTATCAGTTTCCATTATTTTTTAAAATGTAATTTTTTAATGAAATCAAATGCTTTATAGTAGCAATGATGATTGATGTTGGTTGCATATGATTATCTACTAATGATAAGCTTTGATAATTATTATTCTTAAAAATATTTTAAATAATTAAAACTTAATTTTAAATGTTTAAAAATAATTTAATTGATTTTTATAATATATAATTTAAAATTAATTTAAATAAACATATTTGAAAATAATTAAAAAAACCTAATCTCCTAATAAATTATTAAATGTCAAGAAAACACATAGCGGCCCGCCACGTGGCTAACTGAATACCTGGCACACAACTTGGCGTCACTACAGCCATTGAAAATCATGCATGGAGTGGCCATTTCATTACTATTAAACAAATCTCAACCATCCACGTAAGCCTTCTCCCCTTCACACTTCTACTACTACGTGGCCTAAGCCCGCCACGCGGCACTCATCGGAACATCTTAGTATCTCCAGGAATTAAATAGTTGCACTGGATTTCAGTAAGGACCCAAACATAATTAAATTAAATTCAAATACGACCAGCGAATTAAACCCAGCCCACATAGAATTAAGACTAGACAGTCCAATAATTTATACATAATTTATATATATAAAAAATTAAAACCTAGCTGTTACATAATATTGAGTGTTTTAGTGTTGTCCGAAAATTCGGTACATACATAGATAAGAGAGAAAGTGATAAAGAAAACTTCAGTTTTTTACGTGGAAATTCCAAAAATGTAAAAATCATGAGGTCTAACCTAGTTGAAATAGTTCCATCATGCAGATGCAGGTTACAAAATTTTACTTGTCATTGACTGACTAGAAGCAATATTACACAAGTAGGGGTTATTGACATGTCTTATGATATAGAGTAGTGGAATACGTTGGGAAAGTAGAGGCAACCCAAATGTTATGAAGGAAGACTAATGGTAGCTTTTGAGTGTTAGAAAGTCTGATACCATCATCGTCTGTAGCAGTGGTGGCACAACTGTGATAGTTGTGATGGTTGGGCAATAGAGGTCTGATTGTGGTGAATGCAGTGGTTTGACAACTGTGGGGGACGCCGGGTGGCGGCGATCTGCCGACGATGACGATTAAATGTTTGCGGTTCAGCCTCTTGAGGATAGTGGTTGAGTAGAGTTGGTTCAGTGACGGTCGCTGCCAGATTGCGGTGGTTTAGTGGTGGTGATAGTGCTCCAACGGTTGTAGTGGCCAGACAAAGATGGTTCAGCGGTGGCGGCGACTCTACGACGGTGGGCGAGCATCAGTGGTCTGATAGTGGCGATTAATAGATGTCGATGATCCGATAGCTCAACGATGGCAGTCGGGTAGCGGTGGCCACGATGGTAGTTTGGCGATGACGAAGACTAGACATAGGCAACAGGGCAATAACGGTTCGGTTGTGGCGGTGGTCGCGGAACAATGGTTCGGCACAGTCAAATGATAGGGTTCTAACGGTGGTGGTCGGACAACGATGGTCCGACGATGGTTGATGTTAGATGTCGGTGGTCCTGCAACAGCGACGGTGGTCTTGCATAGGTGACAGTGGTCGGTTGGTGGCGGTAGCTAGTCAGCGGTGGAGCTTGGGAAACCTTAAGAGCTTAGATCTTCTTTAGCTTTCACTTCAAGGTCCAGGTCCCTTCTCATGAAAAGGTTACGAGTCCATTTACAGATTTTGTGAGTGACATGCTCCTTTGTAGATAGTATTTTCAGCTTTGTAACTAAACCTCTTCTTTCCCGAGTCATCTCCGCTATTTATTTGGGGAGTACAAGTCCCACGACCCTTAACTCCACCAATTCACAGATTGCTGACCGAGAATCTCCGGACATGTTGAACCGACTATCTTCACGACCAAGTAGACTTAAGGTCCTAATGACTTGAAATGATGAGTTCGTGATACCCTGACCTAGCTACCTCTACCTTTTAAGACTACTCTACATTTCCTTTTATTGAGCCCCTTTGAGCCATATCACTTTTTTTATTTCGTTGATATTATATTGATAGTCCGATTACTGATGAGCTGTCGCTTGTTTGAGATACAATGATTTGTCCTCTGCCATTATGAACTGATAAACTCTGAGGTATAGAGATATCACCATCGAGGTGATTTGGTCATTTCGTAGTTTCTGCATGCCGAAGAGCCGCCACCCATTTGGGATATGAGAACCTCACTCACTGTCCTATAACTTAACGAGAGCTTTGAAAGCATCAGAGCATCCCCATGCAATTTAACCATCCATTGATAACTTTTATCGATAGAATTCTTGGGTCTCCTCCAAGATGTAATTAACCAGAGGGATGCATTCCTCTGAGAAACTCTTAACCCTTGTTTCTTTTTATTTGTTTGTCTAGTTGTTGTCGTATCTCATTTTTATTTAATTCATCTCATCTTCAAATCATTTATATAATTCAGGAGAGATTTATTCAAATAAGGAATTTATAAGACGACATATAAATAGATTAGTTGAAGAATCTGAATCTAAGAACCGAGAAAACAAATACCATTGAATACTAACAATTTTCCAGTTCTTATCACAACTGTCACTTTCAAGGAACAAGAAGAATCGAGAAACTAATATGTATATATCACAACTATTAGCCCGAATCTCAAAGCATCTGAATGGCCCAAATGATGACCAGAAAACTATAACTTCCCACCACCCTACTGCCAACAACGTGGTCAAGAATCGATCGACACACCATGACAAGAGATTAGAAACGACAAATCACGTCGATAGTCCCGACAAACCAGCGCACAAGCGTGAATTCTTGATCACGGCTAATCAGTCGACCCACATTTACCACGACGGACTAGATAGACATTCGATCAGACATCTCAACCGACCAACCCATAGCACGGTCGTCACTCAACCAATCATCTAAGATGACCGAATTTGAGCAAGCCGACTAACCAAGTTATCACCATAATAAAATTCAAATTGCAATAAACATATAATATGAAATCCATACAATTAAGTAAAATATCAATTGTATTAAGAGTAGTTTCTAACTGCTCACTCTTTTCTATAATTGTACAAAATAGATCTTTATAAATAAGTGACAAAAATATAAACAAAGTGACTTTTACCTATTCTCTCAGCAGGAAATTCCTGACTGGCTATACTCTATTTGTCCCTTCCTTCACTCACCCTAAACTCTAGTAGTGTGTTCACAAAGGACAATTCAAATTTCAATATGACAAAATTTAGCCTATCATATTGTTCTCGCCAGCGTTCTTACCTTCCCTGCACCGTAAATCCCTTAAATTCCATAAACCCGTCGATTCATGATATTTAGTCCAAACTCAGAGAAATCCAGGTTTATTAAAAAAAGGGGCTTCATTTTGTCCAAAATGACCGTCGGGCAAGATTTAGCCTACATCCCGACGTTGTCAGATATCCCCCAACAACCTATTTAGCGAATTTAACTCGAAGATCATTAATCTTTGGAAAAATAATTTAAATTCTAACTCTAATCAATATCGGATCGAAATAGATGAGTCAAGTTATTAGCCAAAATTTTGAATCAAATTTTTTGAGCCTATCCTAATGCAGCTCGATCCACAATAGTTAAAAGCCCTACGCACCTCGCATCATAACCATTTAGAAATTTCAAACCAGAATAGAAGACCAAAAAACAACTTCAATCTAAAATCAGCAAAAGAAGCTCCATTCCAATCCTTCCGGAACCTCTGAGACCAAACCCCTAGATCTCATAAGTAATAAAGCGCGATCCAATACAGAAACAAAATCACACAACAAAAGCAATTAAAAGTGAATCGCATATACAGACATCTCCATTAACAAACTACAACTACGGCGAGAAACTACCACCGCCGCCGCCGTCTCCGGCAGCCGCATACCACCCTCTAGGCCCCGCCCCTTCTTCTTCCAAAGACAAATCATCACTTCTCCTCAACGCCGCGTGAATCAAAACAACAACAACACCAACGAGTAACGATATTAGAATATTACCCGTAGCATCTGTAAGGAGCAAGAGCACGAGCGTTACGATCGAGAGCGCGACGAGCACTAATCGGTCGTCGATCGTCCGACCAAAGATAGCAACAGGCTCATCACGGAGGAAGTAGAGAAAAAGCCAGAAAGCCATCATAAGAATGAAGACGATTAGCGAAACGGGGTGCCAGAGTAGGCTGAGGAAGACGACGAGGAGGATGAAGATGATGTAGTTCATAGCGAAATAGATCGTGTTGCTTCGGATCCGGGGGTAGGTTTCGCCGATGCTTCGCGGAAGGGAGAAGTAGTGGAGGTAGATCAACTCCCGCCATGGCCGGCGAGTAGCAAGCGCCGATCGGCCGCGTGCCTTGGCTCTGGAGATGAAACCCTGAGGAGAAGTTTCGCCGGAATCGGAGGTGGGGATCGTGCCGTAGTTCGTCATCGTCGTCTTCGATCGGTAGAAGGGATTGGGCTAAGTAGGTCAAAAGCCGCGTATATATGTACCGTTAAATAAAGTAAAAGGGAGCTGGAGATGCAAATTGGCAGGCTGGAGAAGGAGAAATAAATAAATAAATAAAAACAAGACAATTTATCGTTTGCTAGCGTTTGTGATTTAAAATAATTAAAATAAGATATGTTTAAATAAGAATAAAAGATAATATATTTAAAATACTATAATGCTATGTATATAAAAATAATAATTTGGATATGAGATATGTAAATACATAGAAAAATTTCTTGTAATTTAATAATATGATAGAATTTTTTTAGAGTTGCTACTTTTTCTTAAGCTTTTTAAATGATTTTAATGTATTTTTAATTTGGTAATCTAATTTCAATTAATCAAATTGCATCTTTTTTCCAATGATTACTCATATTACACTAATGATATAAATATTGTTAAAAGCTCTTGTCGAAATTATTTCCGAGGAGGAGATGATTCAAAATTATAGAGAAGATAGACCAGCTCATGTTGTGATTGAAGAGCATATCCTATAATGTTGGTTGTATTGAATGTTGAATTGTTCATGAAGTCACACCATTTAGATATGTATACTCCCAAAGGGGGAGAGGGGAGGGGGGGGAGAGAGCGATCTAGAGAGAGAGAGAGAGCTACATAAATAGGCTTTATAATCTTTATTGCTCTAGAGAACCAGACAAAAGTTTTGAGCTAAGTGCGACTATGTGTTTTAGATTGCATGACTTGTCTTGAACTTGACTCCTTATTAATAGATCTGGGTTGATAATAATTATGTTATATAATGGGCCACGTTTTATGTAGCTGTTCTGTAGAAAAATAAGATGTTGAACTCATAGTTGCTATTTGATTGCATGGTTATTATTCAATGCATGACAATTTGATGAATAATATTGGTTTAGCCTCCAAGTTGTCGAGCAACCACAGTCGAACATCCAAATTGATGAGTACTCGTGGTTAAGTGTTGACCAAGAAAAAAACTTAGAATAATTGATAAAAAAAATAGTTGATTATTATTACTATTTTTCTTACAATTGTTGCATAATTGAGTGTGTTATGTTCAGGTTAGCCTTTGTGAACAAAATCATGAAATGTTGGTGAAATTTTCTAGGGAGCCGCATCACCAAGAGCTAGCATCATGGCACAAAGGGGATTCAATGCTCATCCGTTAATGGTTGAAGTGATAGACCAGTCTAATAAATGTCCCTATAGAGAAATTCAATCCTCATTATCATTATTAATCACTCTTATTATAATATGCTACCCTAATTAATCTAATATAAAACAATATTATTTACTATTAATGACAAATAATTTTGATATTCTCTCATCAAATGGTATGTATATGGGGTTCCACTAATGTATCATGGCCATGACATTCATTAATGGTTAAAGTGGTCAGTCAACCTAATAAATAAGGGGAGATTAATCCAATGCTTATTATCACGATTAATCATAATTATTATAAGATGATTTCATAATTAATCTAGCAAAATCCAACATTATTCATTATTAATGACAATTAATTGTGATCTTCTCACATCACATGGTATTGACATAAAGTCCCACTGATATACCACCCTTCATGTTGTGCACATCATTCACTAGTGATTAGTGAATGATGTGCAGAGTATTAGATTTCAGGTTCCTAAAATATCTTTATAAACAATTTACAAAAAGTTTAAGTTTTTTTAAAAATTGATCTTAAAAATTTAAATTCATACTTAATTATTTAATTTTACCAAAATAAAATTAAATAACTATTAGAATTTAAAATAAATATAAAAATATATACTATATTATTATTATTATTTTAATTTAAATTATTTCTTATATTTATATTAAAAATAAACAAGTTTAATATTTAAAATATATCATTCAACTCACTTCCATAATTTTAGCTAAATGTTACATTTTTTCTAAAGAAAATATTAATCTACAATTACAAAAGTATTTTTAATTTTTACACCAAAGAAATTTTGTTAAACTTTATTCATAATTATTACATGTTAACTAAAAAATAACTACAAAATTAAAAATTTTAAATAAAAAATTAAATATAAAAAAAAAAACTTTGTTACATATTCCAAATACATATTTTTTCCATTAAATTTTAATATATTGTTTTGAAATTATTAAAATTATTTTCTCAATATTATTCAATATATTTACATTTTGTCAAAAAATAAATATATAAATTCTCTCTGGCCTGCCTAACAAGCAACTAATTCCCTTTATTTATATTTATTAGCATACCCATTTGTTTGATGAATTGCTAAAAACTAAATGAAATGCATCATTAGAGGTACAAATATGGCAAATGCTGCCCAAAATGTGGATCAAAATAATTTCTTAATAAGTGAATAACATATGCAACCTCCTTTGAAGCTTTGATAACAAAGAGAAGTGAAATTCAAATCTAGATGATGCAAGAAAACTATGTACCAAGAGAAGGAATGTGATGCAAAACACTAATTGTTTTAAGCTTATGAAGAAACTTGATAGCCATGCATACAATTAATTGAGAAATATTTCATAAGAGGAATAAGAAGTGCACAAAGATAAACAGTTCTTGCATTTTATTGTACCATTTAGATAATTAAAAGCATAAGACATTGAGCTAATTCAATGCGGTTGTTAGTCTCCTAACGGTAAGAAATAAGGTCAAAGCACAGTAACAGCAGCAGCAACAATATACATTATTGAAATAAACATGATCAGAACAGGGTAATGCGACTTGTGCATTGCTCACATAAATTTTTCAGTTCTCCCTCTTTTTTTTTTTCATTTTTTTTTTTTTTCATTTTAACATTTCTTTTAATCCAACAATAATCACAAATCCATTTGTTGTGTAGAATTCAGACTTGTCATCATTCCAAACTTCTTTGGAATATGAGACAAAACAATAAGGATATATATATATATATATATATATATAAAGTGCTCCAATGCTTCCATGGAAATGAAAGAAGAGTGGTGGTGAGCTTCTTCGTCCCAAGCAGCTTCTTCTGTTGCTCTTGCCCAGCTTCAGAAAGGGATTAAACAGCCAAAAATACTTGGGTTTGAGATGCTGATGTTTAAATAAATAAAAACCCGCAACAAAAGCAGTTCATCGCGACTCCCGGTGCAAGTTACAGGAAGGATCAAATTGCTAGCCAAATAGGATGGGGATTCAGCTCATAGGGACAACGAGCCTCTGTAATTGCTTCAGGTGTGGCAACAGTTGTGCAAAAGAAGGGCGCATATTGGGATCACTGCAAAAGATACAGTAGCAGCAGGTTTCTGATTCAATAAGTTTATTTTAGTCATTAGATTCATGAATTGCATGAAGAGTAAATAATCAAAATGATCCTTCAATTTTTTAGATGTGCCAACTTGGATCTACGTCAATTTAGCCCTTTTTTTTAAATACATGTTGGCGAAGGGCAGTTTTAGGATTTAATCTCACTGCTTAGTACAATCCAAACTAATAGAATCGTCCCTAAAATTCACCTGGCTAATTTTCATCTAAAAAAAAAAAGGGTTGGTGGTAGGGCCAAAATAAATCAAATTTGGTAAGAAACTACAACACCCGAAAAAGTCTTAGGATGGAAATGAACACACTTAAAGAGTCTATTGATCATTTTGATCATTTAGTAATTCGAGTACCAGCTACATAAAAACTAAAATGCAGACCAATTGACAAATTTGGAATGTGTTTTTAGGTTCTAGAAGGTTTGGTATGATTTTGTATATCTTGCATGTCCTTATCTTTCATATCATGTTCCAGACTTCTCGTCACATGCATGTTTCATTCAATTGAGCCTTGATGAGCCAATGTTATTGAGCTTAAAACTTATGTAACAATTACCATTTCTTACAAATATTATTTCATTCATAAAAGATAATAAAAAAATGAAGAGAAGATCCACAATTCTTAGATTGTACCATTTATTTAATTTCATATAAAAGGGAATGAAATCATGCATTTACTTCCCTAAATTTGTGTTTACAGCTTTTTCCATTAAGCAATATTTACCTTTTTCTATTCTAAGTCCATTAATGGGTCTATGTTCTCCTGTAAAATCAGACTATATCGTCCTCATTGGAATAAAATAAGGCTTCCCTTTTACATATATTTGAACAATAGTAATTTAACCAACGGACTTTAAAGCACATGCATAACATTATCTAGTTTAATGATCCAATCAGTTATCAATAAAAAGCGATCAATGTATGCCAAAATATTATTCTAAAATTCTAGATTAACATCATTATCTTGATCTTATGTACAAAGGAAACAATATCAAAAACAAAATATTTAAGGAAAAAGAATTTCCGTATAAATGATATTAGTCATTTGACTTTTAATATATAACAGCTTTATTCTTCATACTATTGGTGTCCGCATACAAATTTGGGTGTGTGCATGCATATGGATGAAGAGGGATTGTTCAATTAATAAGATTTAACGTTTATCTTTCCTTTTTCTCAATCTTATTTGTATGACTAATTCATGTCTTGAATTGTAATGTAAAGGTAAGCATGCATGTCTTTCTCCTTTTGTATCATGCAAATTTGGGTTTTAGCAGTTCAGCAAGTATGCAAAGCCATGGATTTGTAATTTGCAAATTTGCACATAGTCAAGTACATAACAAATTCATGCCCATGGTTCAATTTTCAGGACAATAAAATGCATACCTTTCCCAGCAGTCGGTAATTATTTTTGAGACCATAGGATCAACCTCTTTGGGTATGTCCAGGCGTTTATTTTGGTAACCCACTGCGCCAACAACCTGCATCGGGTTCATTCCACTCCAAGGCATGCACAAGGTAGCCAATTCCCATAAAATTACACCAAAGCTATAAACGTCACACCTGGAACACAGGTTATATGTTACCTAGCGGTTAAGATGTACTTTGTAAGAAAAAAAAGTGAGGCAAAGCATCTAAACAAGAACCAAGATAACCAAGAACCTACTTCTCATTGGATGGTTCATTTCGCAAGACCTCCGGTGCCATCCACTCTGGCTGAAATGAGAGAAATAGAAGCTATTATATTTGATGCCAAAATCATGTCGAAAGGAGCTGAAGTTACTAAGATAACACAAAAATCAAAATTTCATCATTATTAGCCTTCTCCCAATTATTTGGGGTAGACTTTATGAATAGTCACCCGTTCATATTCACATTGAGTTCGGAGCTAAATTCTATTTTCCATGTAACTTTCAAAATATTTAGTGATAAAGCATAACAAAAATTGTTATAAAAATTAATAAAAGAGTTGCTAAATGATTGAGGAATGATAGACGTTTGCTTAATGTAAAACAAAATTATACTTCAAAGATATCATTTATGTTTCAAATTTTAAAAAGACAAGCAGGAAGAAGGACAACATTCGCCAAAAATAGGTAGACTGCCTTGTTGTAAACAGCTAATTTAAATTAGTGAAATCACACATCTATACGAAAAGAAAGGATTGTTCTTCATGGATACCTTCCCGCTCCACAGTAAAAGACACGTGGTTACTGGATATGCCTATTTTTACATATATGAAGGACAAAACATGTTACAGAATACTACGTGATTATCCGCTGGGTACAGTATACACAATTTTGTTTGATCATGCCACACAGTTTTGTGCTATGATGTAGAAATAAAGTTACGTTCACCAGTGCATGAACAATGGTTGTGTAGCTCTGGATGGATAAGTCCAAAGCCAGAATTTTTTCGTGCTTTCCAACATATATCAAAATTGCGTTGAAAGGTAATGTGGTATTGAAACACTCTTCCAAAAACAATCAAATTTGATAAATAATAACCTCCTTCTACAATGTTATAAGCTCAAATTTCACAATCATCTACGTAGGTATCTGATAATGGATGTCTATCCAAGCACCAATTGCTTAAAAAGTTTATTAAACAAAGTTTATATAGATGTAGGTTTCCCTTGGACTCCACGACAATCATTTGAATCAGAAAATATATAAAAATTTCACAATAGGATCTTTTAATCTTTAAACCAAACGCTTAGGGCTTGTTTGTGATTACTTTTATTTTTTTATTTTTTTCTATTTTGTTTTTATTTTTATTTTAAAAACGTTTTCTGGGCCATTTTTTGCATGCTTTTATTTTTTAATTTTAAAAATAAATTAATTTTTGTAAAAAAACATTCATTTTGATTGTTTTTAAAAACAACTAATTTTGTTCTAAAATACCAAACATGTTTCGTTTTAAGTAAAAATATAAACAAAACAAAACAAAAATAAAAAAATAAAAAACAAACTAAAAGTGATCCTAAACAGTCCCTTAGGTAACAAGAAAATCAATAAGCTTTTGAATGCAGATCATTGTTATAGCAGATAAAACCCAACAAATTAGGAGTAGATACTGGAAATATGACATCATAGTAACAAATATGGAGAATCACCGTTCCAGCAGTTGACTTCGAAGACAAGAACGTGTGATGCTTTAATCTCGACAAGCCAAAATCACAAACCTGAAAAAAGATTATAATAAGTACTCTATTCTGGGAAAGAGCCAGCAATTTAAATAACACATAAATGCACAACAAAGGTAGCAAAGCTTGATGAGGAAACCCAAACATAGGTGTTGCATAAATTATTTGGAACATATCCAACTATTGGATTAAAATCATACAATTATATCTAGATAACTACATAAGAAGAACCAATTTATTATTCAATTGATCATGCTACTTAGCTTGAGCCTACACGTGAAATATTTGGAGTATGTCACCACTTAGCTTTGATATATACCTTTGGTTGTAAAATAAAGGAGAACTAAATTAATATGGAAACCTGATTAATCACAAAATAAGACATTGTAAACATCATTTCCCTCTATCCCAACTGGTTACCCAAGCATTTTTATATATCAAGACGCCCACAATTAATAAGCTTATCATGGTAACATTTTATATGAGGCTACCGGGAAATACGAATTTGTTTCAGTGATAATTGAGGCACATGATAGAAGAAAATAAATTCCTACACTACGGCATCATTATCATGGGAAGCATTAGACCACCAAACTATGGCTAGCTTCACATATCCTTCACCATCCATTAATTTGAAGCTCATTCTATTTTAGGAAAGTCCATTTTTTTTCACAACCAAGTCAACTTTGGTTTTTTTCCTAACCTTGCATATACTGAAGCACACTGAAAACGGTTTGTCATCCAGCATAAATCCATACTCACACACACAAATGAATCAACATTGTAACTCATCAAATTTGAACACATAACAAACTAATCACTACCCTCAAATGAATGTAACCCACTGCTATTTGTGGATTCATTTTACACACCTTCACATACGGACTCCTTCTGTTAGGTAACACATAACAAACTAATCACTACCCTCAAATGAATGTAACCCACTGCTATTTGTGGATTCATTTTACACACCTTCACAAACGGACTCCTTCTGTTAGATATGACTCATATATCAGATAAGTGACAGATGCTAGAGCGGAGCGGAAGCATTTGTCCAAATGGAGGAGTTTTGTTAAGTGGGTTGGTGGGGGGAGGGGGGCAACGCCGCCGCGAAACGGTACATAAGTATTTTTGTAATTTCACTAAGGGTTGTATGTATTATGTATGTATGTGTGGGTTTGTGTGTGTGTGTGTAGTATTTGTAACCCTATGGGAACCGATTTTCAATTCTGAAATAGAAACTGCCGCTATGCTCCCGACGAAGTAGGCACATTGTCGAACCTCGTAAATCTCTTGTGTTCTTGAATCTTCTTGCGATTTTATTTTCACTTCACCTTCAACATCCAATAATTTAAGAAAAAAGATCTCAAGACAAAAAACTGAAATAGGCGCTGAAACAGTTTTGAAGTCTAGCTTCTTATAAACATTAAGCACTCTCATTACGTTAAATAAGAGTAATACCTCTCTGACAAACCAAAACCAAGTAGAAAACATTTAAATAACAAGAATTGCATTGTTATTTTGCACTAGAAATTCTATCAACACCAAACACGAAATAAGTATAGATGGCACATATGAGCACTGTTCAATAATTTTATAGAACATGGCAAGTTTATAAGTGACCAAAGCATACCTTAACAACCCAATTTCTATCCACAAGGAGGTTTGGGGACTTCAAATCACGGTGTACAATAGTGGGATGGCTAGTATGCAAGTAATTCATTCCTTTTGCCTAAAAAGCAAATTCAGATAAGGTGAAGTGGATAACGAACTATTCAAACAATATAATAATACCCATACAAACTGAGTACCACATCCAATGCCATCTTCATCCGTCGTCTTTCTTCAAGTTTCACATTGGGACGGTGAAGCAACCTATATAAACTTCCTCTGGCAGCAAACAGTTAAAGCCCTTTAGAATAATGCAAAACCACGAAGCAGCAGAAAATAAGTCAAATTCTATATAAGTCCAAGAAAAGGCATAAACTGTAATGGCACTTAATATTGTAACTTAAGCAGAACTTGCCATTAACATTTCAGGAAACATTGACATCTTCCTTTACAGAGCAGTTGGGCAATCAAATCACACAGATAAATAGATAAATAAATAAATAATAAAATAATAATAATAGATCTCTTTCTATGACATTGTTAATATATATCATAAGTCGTCCATATCATGCTGAACAAACGCAAAATTATAAAACAGAATGCAAAATATGCCATTTTAAAACAGCCAACCAATTATCTTGCCACAAACTTACTAGGACCACAGTTTCAGAACATTTAACATTCTTATTTTCTAATATATGAATTAGTTCAATTAAAAAAATGCAACTAGAACAGCTGGAAAATTCAACTTAGCAGACCTTGGGAGGAACTCTGTTAAAATAGAGAGGTTTGGTGGACGTATGACAGCACCCATGAAAAGGACCACATTCGGATGTCGTAGCCTTAACATAATTTTCACCTATGAGATTCATACCAAAAGATGTCAAGTTGAGCTGGAAACCAAAAACGTTAAATTTAAATAGGGAAATGTCAAAGAAATGTCCTTAATAAGTGCTAATCTAAGTGCCAAATTAATTCTTACTTCGCATCTGAACAGCTCCAATGCATCTCCAGATAGATCTTGTTCCAGGAATTTCTTCACAGCAACATCCTATTGATACGAGATCCAGTAAAAAGTTAAGTAAGCCAAATACAAAAAGATGATTCGCTTGCTGAAATTAGTGTCTATGTTACCCTTTTTTAACAGGAGAAAACAATCTTACAAGAACAAATTGAACAAAACAGCCCAAAAGATTCACACTTCAGAAAGATGTCCCAATTGCCATTATTCTAATACATAAAAAAACCATGAACCCTTCTATCATAAATAGAATTGGCTCAAAGTCAATCAATCTAACCCAGCAATTCATTCACTACACCATATCGAATTATTTTTAAGAGTAAAAATAAACGCATCATTAGCCTTATATTCAAGTTCAGCATTATAAATCATAATTTTTCATTTCTTCAGGTCTGAGTGTTACCTAAGTTGTTAAATCTAATCTTCGAAAATCATAAATTTTTTTACCCATTTACCCATAAGACTATTCCTTTTTTCTTCCTAATCCTCTAACTTTAATATTGTCCACTCATCTAATATGTAAATTTTCTACTCATCATTGTACAAGCTAAATGCACTCAAGTCAACTTTCAATCAACTTGTTTTCATTAGATAACACACCAAAATATCCTCAAATATAATCATTTCATTAATTTATCTTGCCTAATTTTATTACACATTCATCTTAGTTCTTAGATATTAATGATTTTCATACATAACTATTTAGATGAAGATATTATCTCTAGGCTTAACATATTCTTATAATTTAATAGATAAGAGAAGTACTAATAGTAAAACAAAGTATTAACTATGTGGCATAGCATCTTACAAATTGTCTGATAGTTGCTAGTCATATATGAAAGGCTAGAATCAACGATTGAATAAGAAAGGCATTAAAAACCCTTCCAGAGCCTTCTCCTAATTATCAACGTAACTGGATAATCCTCATCAACTTCAAATCGCTTAATTTGTCAAAGAGCTAAGCACTATCTAAAAGTCTAAAATGACTAATGAGCCATTCAATGCTTCATTATGTCTTCTCATGATAAAGAACATTCAATTGCACAGCTCTAAAATCCAACTCTTGCCATTAAAAAAAACCAAAATAAATTAGATAAAAAAAGAGCAACTCCATCTGCACTAATCACAAAACAATTGACAAAAGATAGAAAAAAAATTATTATTAAACATAATGATAAGTTAATGCAACATATACCAATCAAGGCTCATCCATCCATGCAACAAACATGATCCCAAAGAATCTAGCTTCAAATAAAAATCCCTCAAGGGCATTACAAAATGTAATAAAATTCTAAAAACTTTTATAAGCTTCTATAGGAGACTAGAAAGTCAAAGAATATTCCCTCATCAATAACCAATCTTAACAAGTTAATTGAACCAATAAAAAAAATGGTGGCATCTTCATGAAGAAAGTAAAATTCAAATGCCTCAGGAAGGAGAAACAACTACATAAAGGCCAAGCCAAACCAACTCTCTAAAAATCAAGAAATATACAAAATCGCACTTCACAAATTCCTCTCCCTCCTACACCACAGCTTGCCACCTCTTCATGGATGTTTTCAAGGATGATTGCTCATATAAAATTTATTTAATTTCATTCTTTTATTAGCTAATATGTGATAAGCATTTAGATAAAAATTTGTCTCATCAGGCAACCCACCAAATATAGCTAGGGCTTATATCACAAGTACATTAACATTTAATAGCTTATCATTTTCCTGGCTTATCTTATCATCTAAAGTTTGAATATATAGCCCTATGAACTTCACAGATCTCTCTCTCTCTCTCTCCCTCCCTCCCTCTCTCCCTCTCTCCATGCTAGCTTTAAATTATAAACAACAACCACACAACCTCCAAAACTTCAAACGTTTGAGCCCTCTCCCCCCTTAAAAATTTTAGCATTCAACAATATTCACATCCTATCTCCCAATTCTAACAAAACCAAGAGTCTAGGAGCAAGCTCTCTACATGCAAATTTGGTAGTTCTTATCCATTCTATTTTGTAAAATTCAAGTTCTTTGTGTTTGCTAGACTATTAGACACTCAAACACACAATCACTCTCATTTGGCCGAACAGAATCATTATCACAAGTAGCACTGGCTGAAACCATAACTCCAGGGATAGCATGAGAAACCTAAATATTGCACTCAAGTTAAATAAATTGAGATTCAGTTAAAAAAAATATTATTAATAAATTAAAAAAAATAGAGATTCAGTTGTCTGACTCTCGCCTTGTAGAGATAAGTTGGTGTATATAAATTACACAAACCAGCTTAGTGTTATTATAGATTAAACTCCATGCGCAACAGCCCAAAGACTCAATTTCATCCCATTCAATTGATATGATGGAAACCGATCTAAACTGGTGTGTGAATCATAATATCAATTTAGATGATCATTTTAAGAAATATGGCTTAGTCAGATACCACTATAACAGAAAGTAACAGGTTGACTTGGTATATAAAATAAGCATTGAAGATGATCAGATTATAGTGATGCATATTAGCAGTTTTAGTGGAATAAGTGGTAAAGATGCAAAGGTATTCCTCAGCTACAGAAAATCAGTTCCTCAGTAGCAAGTCGAGGATTCTTGACTTGCATTTTTGTAGTAAAAGGCACAGACATAATTCTGCTTCCAGCAAAGGTCACAAAAATTGAAATAAAGCACTCAGGTCTAATCAACTTTATTAAATCATAAACAACACAAACTATAGAAAACTGCAATTTTATCAACAAAATATCTTTTACAAGTGTAGGAAACTTACAGTGCCATTCCAATCAGCCCGATATACCTCCCCATAAGAACCTGCAATTCATCATTTACGATTAGAATAGTTGCTGTTTAATAATGATGGTCTGTTAAAAGAAACCATAAGTTGTAAAAAAAAATAAAAAACTAAATATCAGGCAGTCGTGAGTTTCTCAACTGTTAGTTGGAAATGAAATTTTGTGTTGTTTCATAATGTCATCCACTATGCTCATGAACGGGATGAGAACATAAGCATGGGGACTTCTAGAAAATCATTAAATAAAAATTTTTGTAGACTTCTTTTCACGTTCTTGTCTCCATTTAATGATTTTTTGAAAATAATAAACTAAAGAGAAGTTAAAATAATTTTGTCAACTAAAACAGTACCAGAAACATCACTACTTTGCTTGAAAAGAAACAAGAAAAGAAGCATTTAAATAGAGTAATATAACCCTGCTAACTAGGCTCCACTCAAAGATAAGAAACCAATTCCAGGGATTGGCACAAATTTTTAATTCCCACTTAACTTGAACAAAAAAATAGTAGGGTACTTCATTCTGAAAGAAATATCCTAGTAATTTGATGTGGAGATAGAGTAATAGAAGAAAAAAAAGGATGATGACATAATAAACGGGTTAAAGAGTGGAGTGCATGCTAGTATTTCTTACCGTTGATTAGTAATGTAATTTTTTGGTAACTTAGAATATTCTGAACGCTAAATATGAAGACAAAATAAATAATTAGGAAATTTACTGTTAGCAAATTCAGAAATAAAAATGTCTTTACAACAAAGAAGAATACTTAAACCTGCAAAGGAAACAAGTAGAAGAAAATAGTGGGTGCAGAAAGAATTTAGTTCAACCCTAACAGATACGAACTACATTGTCCATGAAAAAATGAATGCAACGAAATATTAAAATAAGGTAGTAGAAACCTGTAACCTATCCACTCAGATAAAAGGAAACCAATTATAGAGAATGGCATAATAACTCCTTATTGTGATCTCACTTTGAGTGAAATATTCCATAGAATTTTATTCAAAAAAGCTGCAAACTTCACTCAAATCAAAATACACTTGAATAGGAAGCACAGCATATAAGGAAACAAGCAAGAAACATCTTTATGGTTACAATAAAATTCATATCATCATCATCATTAGCCTTGCCGAAGCTATTTTGGATAGAACAAGAACGCTGTTTCACCATTCTCTAGTGTTAAGAGTTGCATTGGAATTAAATAAACTTTATAGAAATCTTTTAAGGCAAATTATTTTTTATTCAGTCATTTTCCTTGGTATCTTTCACATTAATTCTATCTTCATATCCTCATATCTAATTGGTCTATGTCCTGTGTTCAACACTCCTGAAGGGTCTATTGCCTCATCTATGATCAAGGTCACTCCTATATATTCTCTTATAATTCTTTTGCATTATATTCTCCTTAGTTTTACCATTGATCCATCTTAACTTTCTTTAAGTTTAATTGTATTGACAGTGCTGATTTGTTCCTCAAAACTTCAAGAGCAGCAAAGATACATGTCCCGTCTATCAAGCAATCTCAATCTTCCTTATTACATTGAAAACAATGGAAAATGCTTATATCATTTTTCTCTAATTATATCTTCCATCATTCTCCCAACGTTGCAGATACCTCTTTGCCATAGATCATATCAATCCCAAACGCATATGAAAACCAAACCATCATGGTCAGTTGCTAAAAGTTAAATCTTCAATCAGAAAAACAAATAACATTTTATACCTTTCAATCACAAGCTCAAGATTAGAAAACAGCAAGGAAATAAGAATATTGATAATATTAGCGATTTAGGTGTGTCAATAAAAGACCTGAACATGACTTAAAAATACAAATTTAGGTTGACTCGAGTATTATTCAAGTCTAAATCACAGTCACAATTGTTATTCAGGTTGACCCAAATACCTGAAACTGACAGGATTACTCTTCAGGTTCAAATTAGGCATATTTGGGTTAGGTTAATTAGGTTAAAAATATCACATTTAAGTTAATTGGATTATGCTAATCCAAAGAAGATTATATGATCGATTTAATAAATAAATTAGATAGATTAGATTTGGCTTGGGTGGGTTTGGATCGAGTTGATTTTAAGTCAAATATTTTGACACACGATAAACGGATTGAGCTCAAGACAAACAGATTCAAGTTGGGTTACTTCATGTTAGACTCAAACCCAAATTGACATCTCTAGTATTCCTATATGATACAATGGCATAAACTGATGTATATATATATATATATATTTGCATGGTTCTAGAATGACATCTTCAATAAAATTTGCACCCATGTATTTTATGTCCTTGCTAATATGTTTTTCATATCTCATTTCACTTTTCTCACTGTGATCATTATACTCATTACAATCTTCATATATTTTAATTAGGTGGGATATTAATGTGGTTGATAGATTGGTAAACTCCATTGTTATGCAAAAGTATGCACATTGATGCCTTAACTATGGTTTTGAATCAATTAGCCACATTCTCAAATAAAACCCTCCCCTCGGCCCCCAGCCACCGCCTTAGCTCGAATTTAGATCGAGTCAACTCAAATATGAAAAAGAATAGCATTTGAATTGGCTAATAGTTTGAACCATGTTGGGCTCTTCAATTCTCATCAGGTCAAATACTACTGTTCGGTTAATCGATTATCTAAAATCCCCACTCCAACTCATATCCTTGCTAGGGAAGCCATACGAGCAGAGATAAAATAGATTATGAAAAGTCGAAGGGGGCTTCAGTGCAGCAATGTGAACCAGAAATTACAGAAGCTGACAAAAACGGGGAGAGTAGTAATAATGTAGATATATTCACGGCTCATTAGATGGCTAGTTTGACAATGAAAGAAAATTGGCATCACTAATGAACAATGTTGACATAAAGATTATGAGTGACGTGGAAGTAGGCAAAAGTGCATAAGAGGGCAGCCAAGATCCTGGTGACATCCATGCAATGGGGATTGTGAAATTACGGATCACTTGTTAGAGAAACACAACAACGTGTAAAAAATTGCAAAGCAATTGCACAAAGATGAACGAGATAATGCCAAGCATCAACTTCAAGATGGGTAAAATATTGACAGTTTCAGCAACGTGTTTGCAATGAAAATTGATGGTGTTAAATGATGGGTGGAGGTGAAAGTTATAAGGAATTAAGCCTTAAAAAAATAGTGACCAGACAAGCGTTTTAAGAAATATGATCTTTCATAATTTGATTATAATGAAAAAAAACTAATCTTTTATTTTTTTTAATTTTTTTGTCTTTTTTTATTATTTTACTTTTTTACAAGCAAAAGGATCATGCATAGATTATCCCTAAGAAATTCACATGAGAGAAGCAACTTCTTTGCTTCTTTGCCAATGTAGAATGTTTTAAATTCAAAAAACTAAGTACTTAAGATAATGATGACATGAATGCTAATTCAATGATAGAATTTTACATACTATAAGCAGTAAATTTTTTTCCAATTTTTAAATTTTACCTTAAATGAGAGCAAGTGAAATGTTGATAACTGCAAAATAGATCATGCTCCAATTCTTCGAATATTTTATTATTATTTTTTTAAAAAAAAAATTGTATTTCTTATGTTTTTGTAGAGAAAATACTTAATTACCAAAAAGGTATCATAATTAGAACAAGAAACACAGACAATAAATTCATTACATTCCGTATCTCACATCCAAAAAAAAAAAACGCTAATTGATCATAGCTAAAAACAATAAATATTGAACTTTAAGATAAAACTTATTCACATATAAAAAAGTTTTGCAAAGCATAAAGACTAAGAACCACTAATAATTCCAAGTAAAAAACATGGAAAGAAAGATATCTTACCTAGACCAATTCGCTCACCTATCTGGAGATCTTCCCATGAAATCTCCCATTCAGCAACACCATCCAACACCGGTTCGAAATTTTCTTTCTCAGAACCACTCGATAGATGCAGATCATTATAGTTTGCTTCTGTTGTTTCGATATGAGCAAATGTAAAATAAACCATGTTAACAAAAGAAACTTCATATTGAAGTACATTGCTTTGCTTCTCACCATCTTTTGCCTCAGAGTATCGAACAGATTTTTTAGCATCACTTACAGATACTCTGTTGCTTGAATTAGCCTCATCCGCATATGCCTGGCACGAATTTTTTCATAAGCCGTCTCTTAAATCCAAGTCAGGAACCTCAAGCCTCAAGTTGTTCCAAGGAAATTACCTTAAATTGAGCATTGTCGAGAATAAAACCCTGGTGTGCCTTTGAAAAAGGTGAAGGATTTCTAGCAATAACAGGGCTTGCAAACGAAGAAGAAGACTGCTCTTCCTTGCCTGTCATTTCCACAACAGTTTTTGCATGGTCATTTTTGAAATTCACACAACTAGAAGAATCTTCCTCTATGAGTGATAGTTTAGAAGGTTGAGATAGCTCACCCTCTTCTCTACGTAGCTTTCCTTCCATACTTGTCTTGTTTGTAGGAATCCCTTGGCCTACCACCTTGTGAACAGTATCTAGGTTTGAAAACAAATCTAAGGGTGGGGATGCACCACTCTCCAACAGAACAGCATGAAGTTTTCGTGCAAATTCAGGGTTTTTGGCAGCAGTAACAACATACTTTGAAACATCATTAACTTTCATCTGTTCAACAGGAGATATAACCCCTGTAATTCCAAAATTATCATGTTGAGCTCCACTAGTCTGAGCAACTTCCTCATTTTCATTTCCACATCCTCCAGCTTGACTTTTTCCCTCAACTCTTATATAATCACCTACACATAGGTGGTCTGATTTTTCTTGCAACGGTAAGTGAACAGCAGTTCCTAAAATGGAATTATTATCGGAAGAATTTGCTTCTGATATTTCACTTTTCTTCTCTACCTGACAACTAACTTTATCAAGGGCCAAGCAAAGATCTTTAACAGACTGTTCCATTGTATAAACATAATGCGGGAGGGTTCCAGAATTTTGAAGATGACTGCTGGGGACCTCAGCAGGAATTAATGTGCCAGGAGCTCCCATAAGATCAATGATATATTCCCTGAAAAAAAAATAATAATAAATGGATAATACATACATACATACATACATACATACATACATACATACATACATACATACATACATACATACATATATATAGCAATCTATTATGCTGGGATTTATAAAGGTGGCTGAAGTATAACTTTATATGAAAGCGCAGATGAGACATTTTAATGTGAGAACCACACTAACCAGTTGAACAACAAATAGGTTCTTAGTCCAGTACTACTGAATCTATTGGAAAAAGACATCAAAATGAACTATAAGATGAAACAAAATTAATAAATAAATAAAGTGAACCTGGCAAATTGATAAATACATTCAACTAGTGAAAACTCTCGCACAAAAAAGAAAAAAAAAAAGATAACCCCCTGTCGGTCAACTTTTTTTATTTCGAAAAGTATTTTTATAGTTTTGAAAAGTAGATTTAATTTAACCTAAAAGGTATATAATTTTATGAAAATAGTATATTTTAATTTAAAAAAAAATGAGACCGACTGTATCTCATTTGCCCAATAATTTGTATAATCGTGTCTGGTACCACAAATGATATACCTTCTCGAAAGATAAGTGTGCCCCGCGGCAATGGACTCAATTATACAAACTACGAGGTTTGTGACATCTGTTTGGTCTGCGAACTTTTTTATGTATGACTGACAAGTTCCCCTATCTAATATAAAAATTAAATAAGGTTTATTTTACCTGAGTTCTAAGTTCCCTATAAGGGCAAACCCTATAGTTAATTACATCTCAAATGACTGGGGTCACTTAAGAAAACTCTCGATAATGACCAGAGATATTAGTCTTCAAGATTCCAAAGTTTAGGTTTTCACGGTGAGGAAAATCAAATGGGAATGACTCAATACGGAACACTTATTTTCAGGAGTTCAAAGGAAGGAGAAAGTAGAGGATTTCACTGATCCGAGATAAATCTCGATGACTTTCCAGACTATCCTACGGTGTGGCTACATTTTTAGAGATGATGATATTCAATTGTTCAATTCTGCCAATTTTATTATTTGGGACTTACATTTGCATAATTCCTGATTATGCAAATAGCCCCCAGAGATGAGAGAGTTTACGTTGTAACGAACAACAACCTCAGAACCTAAAGCGAATTAGGACCTACACTGCACAATATTGTTGCACAAGTGCCTAAAGAGGGAATGTGAGTATTTACGTCGCGCTAGGCGAGCTACCTCGAAGTCCTATGAGTTGTTATTATGCTAGGAAGAGATAATGCTGAAGAAGATCCTCTCGCTGCTCGGTCTGAATTTCTCGCCGTGCTACCCACAAAGTTGACTCCAAGCTCCTGTCGTTGCGACGGCTCCAGGGTTTAAGTGCTTGAGATTAGTAGTTTACGCTTCACAGTTTTGGTATCAATGTTTGGTTTTGTTTTGTTTCGATTTTAGTTTCAGTGCTGGTTTTGCATGCAGAATAATCAAATCGCATATAACTAAAATGTACTTGAAAGGTAAAATGCAGTAAAGTAAAATGTTGTAAATAAACTGTAAAAGCGTACCTAGGCATTTGCTCCTGTTGCGTTATTAATGTTGCGAGCATAGTATGATTTATAGCATATTTAAACATACTTGCAAAAAAAATAAGTTAGGCAAGAAAACCCAGCATGAAAGTCATAAAAAACAAGTAGTAGAAATCACAAGCAAAAGAAACATGTAACCACATATGACAGATCAGGACTGGGTATAAGACATTGATAAAAATTGGGGCTCAAAGCTGGGCTGTGTACTTCCCGACCTTGAGTAAGAGTTGCCAACTCGACAATCTACAGAAGGCAGTCCTCAACCTTAATCCAAGTGACTAGCCGTGGACCTTTATAAATTTTCATAGAAAGATTCTTTGATTTTCATGCAAAAATCTTTTTTATGCAGAGTTCTTTTAATCATGCAAAAGAAATTTTTATTTTGTTTTTGTAAATATTTCGTAAAGTCGTACAGTCCACAGACTAGTCACTCTAATCGTGCTAGAACTACTGACAACCTAAGAGTGTCGGGGGCAACGATCCCACCAAGAATCGACGAATAGTATCATAGGTCATTCCCTCTCCCTTATTGAAGATCCTTCAGGTAGGAGATACTATTCTAATAATCCAACCTTGTATCCCTCGTTTAAGCACACATAAGCAATGTCGTCATCGCCCTCACCACCTAGACCCTAGACTTATCCTAGTCCGATGATCCATATGTGGCGTTAAGAAATTTCCCCAATTGCCAGGAGAATTTGAATGTAATATTCAAGCTCAAATCCCGATGCACTGGGTTTTATTATAGGTTAAGTTATTATGAGAATTTCACTGTTAATTTAATTAAGGAAACATGAACTACGTCTCAGTGCATCCTGGTGTCTAGTGTCTTGGTCA
>NEWO01000203.1:505391-528232 GCA_003013225.1 Phalaenopsis aphrodite
TAAATTTGTTATATACATCATGAAAGTTCATTTTTTTCCTTACTCACTAAATTCTTTTTAAGATTTAATAGCTCTCTTATGATCCCTATAAGGCTCCCAATCTTTAAAAGAATAAATCCCCCTTTTTAGCATATGACCTCTTTCTTAACAATCATAAGATTTATACAACAATCTTATTAATGAATCCAGCCATCCTATTTCATATTAGAATTGGCTAAACTAAAAATTCAAACTTACCTTTCTTAATAACATATATTACAAATGACAATTTCTCACATAATCCCACCATTTTATTCCGAATAAACTAGCTTTTTTATACTGTTTTATATACATTTTGGATATACATCAATAACTATTATTTTTTATTAAATAGTCAAATTCTATATTGAAATCGCCTACACCATTGCAAAAAATTTTACTTTCCTTTTAAGTAAAAAAGAGGTCTATTTTAGTGGTGTAAACAAGCTGAGTTTGTGCAAACTTAGTGCTCGTTCGTGTTCACATTGTTTGAATTTTTTTTTGATCAAAATGGTTTAAGCTAGCATATTCATGTTCGACTCGATTTGAATATGTTTATTCACTTTAACTTGTGTTTGGCTCAAATTTAGCTCAAATGATTTCAGAAATAACTAATTTTATTTTTCAAACATTACAAAAAATAATATAAAAAGGTTATAATAAATACTATTTTTTAAATTATTTAATTAATTTGAACCGAAACAAGTCAAAACGACCGAACAAAAGTTTATTCTTATTTTGTTTGTTTATAAATTGAGCTCAAAAAATTATTTGTGTTTAACTCACTTGTTTAATGAATGAATCAAACACAAACTACTTAACAAGCTGAACAAGAGTTGTTCGTTAACGTCGGGCTTTTTTTTGACAACCTTAGCCTATTTTGAGTTGCCAGCTCCAACCCCATAAACAATCAAATGTTCTTTGCATTACTTAACTTTGTGTTCATTGTTATAAGATCATAGGCTACAGCAAAATCACATATAACTTCTCCCGTTACATTGTTATTTCTTATTACATGCCCAAAATGAATCCTCTAATAGCTCAACCTACTAGAATATATATGTGCATTAAAGCCACCTCTAATAAGTATAAATTCTTCCTAAAATATAATTTCTAGTAGCTTATCAATCACTTCTAAAAATAACTTTTAAATTAACTGATCCAAATTAAGATGAATCAACATGAATCATATCTAGAAATCTCGTCACAAATAATTATCTTGATAGCAATCATCCAATCACCAACTCTACTCATCTCAACAATTTTATCCAACAACTCTCTATCCATTGCTATATAAACCTCTCAAAATACAATAATTTGAAACACTCCACAATGTCCTTGACTTTTTCTCATTTCCATTTAGTTTTAATTAAATAAGCAATAACAATTCCCCTTCTAATCATTGTCTATCAAATCTTTTATTTTCCATTTAAAATAACAAAATTTCATGTAATAATATAGTCTTAATTTTAGACATAGTTAATCATTGCCTTTCACAATAGTTAGGTTGATTTGTTGTATGTCACTCAAAAAAGGTCACCCTATAGTCAATCATTCTTATGTTTCAGCATAACATGGTTTAATTGTCATGCACCACTTGTATGTAGCATCCTAGTACATTCTCATCTACTTTTAACCCTAATTGGAATAGCTATGGCATATCGTTATTAGAAAACGCCTCAACAATAGAAGAGTTCAAATTGAAATTCATTTTATTAGTTTTAGAATAAAATTAATAAGTGGCTAACAACCTAATGTCAACCTCAAACTTTATCCTCTGGGCTTCAAATTGGCGAAGACGGGTATTAATAAAATTCACATGCAATGCCAATTGGATGTGGGGAAGACAAATTTCATTTAAAAAAATAAAAACCGATTCAATTTCCAGGTGAATTATAGATGTATAAAGCATCAGAAGCACAAGTTTTACATTCCATAAAAAAATTACCTAGCTAATATTTATGAGATCATAAATATGATGAATTTGAAACACAATGAGAGTGATAAACTTCGACAAAAAAATGTATATACACAACTATACAAATGAAAAAGTCTATAGAATAGCAAATAACATGAATAGATTTTCAATTTATTAACTAAATATCAACACCATGGGTGTATAATGAAGAAAATAAGTGGCCAACATGTTAAGCATGACACTAAAATGCATCAAGGTAAAATATTTTGCTTTTATTTAAGTTAATGAATTTGGTGGAGTTTAGTTGAAGTGAGTTTTATTGAAACGATTTTCAATGCCATATTTATGTTTCCTTCTCAATTTCTTTGTTTGGATTAAAGTGGGTTCCATTTACCAATCTTCCATTAATTTTACATCACTGTGTTTCTTTCATAACTTAGAGACAAAATGCGACAAAATGCGAAATTAATTTTACATCACTTAAGAGACAAAATGCGAAATGAATATATTCGTGATAGGGTTGGTGTAGCTCCTGTGACGGACAAAATTAGAGAAAGTCGTCTTAGATGGTTTGCTCACATTAAACGTCGACCATCTGATGATCCGATTAGGAGAGTAGATGTTTTAGATTCGACTTGTGTTAAGAAAGGCAGAGGTAGACCTAGGAAGACTTGGGCTTATTGTATTAAAAATGATCTTAATTTACTAGAACTAAATGAAAATATGACACTAAATAAGACGCAATGGAGAAAAAGGATTCATGTAGCCGACCCCACGTAGTGGGATTAAGGCTTTGTTGTTGTTGTTGTTGTATGTTTCTTTCATAACTAAAGCAAAAAACTAAGCATAAAACTTTTTAGAATAATGTTATTTTATTTTTATTATTTTTGCATACAAAAAAGTAAAACTAAAGGTGACTGCGAAGTACACATAATTGAAACTCAATTCTCTCCTTGACAAAATTGAGTTCCAAAGGTAAAAATTCACACTCATCCATTTTCTACCTAATAAGTGCAGAAGTCAATTTCAGAACTAGGATCCAACCACATACAAAACATAAAAAACACCAATTACAATGAGGACCCTTCATAATACAATGGTGTAATATAAAAGTGGATCAATATCTATAATTTCCACAAGTTAAAAGAGGTTGCCAATTATATAGCTTTAAGAAGTAGGAATTGGCACATAATCGATTAGCACCAACATTCCAAGCCTTTAAATAGTGCTAAACTGCATCTACTAAGCAGGCCAGTCTCCATGAAGCAACTGATAAAGACAGTAACATAGTAGCTTTTAAGAAATCACCGGATAGGAAATTTCAGAGTCTCTTTAATGATAAAAAAATGTATCTAAAACGAAATCACTGAAATAGGCACAGATGTCCCATGATTGAAATGCTGAAGATATAAATCAGCATTTAGATTAAATATTTTGTAGCTTGACGCTAATGGGAGAAAGTAATTTAGTGTATATATTTGGGATAAACCTGTTAGGTGTCAACCTTAAAAAGCAAGGCCCTGTGGCGTGACAATCCAACATCAAGTAAACCAAGAGGTAGAACAATAGTATTCAGAGAAGTACGCAAATCATTACTCCTAATTGTCCACCTTCTAAGCATATCCTCAGCATCTTCAACAGGGCCACCCATATGCTCAGATACAAGATGAGCAATATTTTGGACTAAACCACTGGCTATTGGTCCATTTTCTGTTGCTCTGCATTCTAAAGCTTTAAGTACTGCTCTCTTCTCCAATTGTTGTAATGCAACATCCACTGCTCGGTCCAGTAAAACTACTTCATATTCCAGTGTCGCTGAAACAGATGTTGCTTGAAGATCCACCAGAGAAGGCATCTTTCCAGCATGGCTAGAGATAATACCATACACATCATAAAACCCATCCATTAGCTTCACATCATAGTTCACAACATTATAACTCTGCAAAAATAGCATAGATTATTTATTAACCAACTCAAACATAAAGTAACAGCAAAAAGATAACCTAATTAAATGCATAACAAGAAAAAAAGAAAAGCCAAAGGAATACAGAAAATATGAAAGGAAGAAAATGTTAAAATTATAAGATAATTGACAAAAACAGAGAAAGGTTGTCAGTAATCACTAAAAAACAGGAAAGCCAAAACAAATGATGCTAGGCGTAAAATTGACATGAGGACTTATATGGTAAATTTGTGTGGTGTTGTGCTAAAGCAAATAAATCCTCCGTCACAACTAGATAGATAATTACAGTTCAAATTTTGGAACAGTTAGTAATAATCATCTATCATCTATGGGATGCAATAATCAGTATATAGGTAAGGGAAAGCTCTCAGATTCCAGCTCAAGAGGATGGACCAACATAACTGAAGAGTATAAAGTGTATAACAGGCCTTACATGTCTGATATAAATCAGGTTTTTAAAGTCTAATGTCCTTATGAGACAGCATGCATAACACCCAAATAGCTATCCAGGTCTTTGGGGTTTAGAATTTAACATTTCATGGTATGTTAATAAAAGAGAGTATTTACTAGAGAAGTGTCAGCCAGAAACCCAGTAAACGTATCTAGCTGATGGCAACCAATTACTACAGATTTACCTATAACGTATAAGTCCACATCGGGTATTAAAAAAGGATTTGAAAAGATTTGCAATAGAATAAACATGCCTAAACCTTCATTAACAGCTTCAGCTTTATTATTATATACACTGGTGATCCAGGAGGATCTTCAGCCGGTTGTTTTTCCCCAGCAACCGACTTAGGAATCAAGCTGCCAATCCCATGAGGCCAACAGTTATAGGCACAGGTTGGTTTCAAGTGATTTTTTTCATTTGAATCTAGGTTCTGACCCTTTCCCTAACTTTTAGGGTTATGAAAATTTCTTTTCTTGACTAGTAGCTAGTTATCTAGAATCTAGGAGAATCAGTTTTAGATTTCAACTTCTGAAGAGAAAAGCTTTCCTTGATTCATGAATTTAGTTAGGATTTTGAATTTCCCTTATGTATTATAAATGGGGCCATTTAATTCAATAAAAATTAAAGAACTCCAAGTTTCAAATCTGAGATTTCAGTATTTTCACTTCGCCCGTTAGCTGTACAGGAACCCCATTTCCTTACTCCATTCTCTTGGTTTGGACCACAGTCATAAACAAATAAAACTAGGAAAAGCTTTCTAATAATTTAAAGTAATGGCTTGTTGTTTGACTTTTGATGGACTAGAGGGTGTTCAATCCATTCTAGAAATTCATAATTGATCAGGACGCAAGATGTAGCCTGCTACCCTGCTACGTGAGTTGTGGTTGAATTCTGCCCAAGCGGCCTCTGCAAAGTCATAGCATGGCAAGTTACCCCTACAGCTATCATACCGGAAAACATAATTGAGTGCAAACTGCATCCTTAACCAGCTCAAATGAGCCAAAAAAACAGACTATTTAACACAAAATCAAGCACCCCATGTTCAAATAAAAAGTATGGGCATGATACGAGGACATAAGTTCTTAATAGTGCCGAAAAAAATTTATTATGTATGACAGTTATATACATATGTACATGTATACTTCAAGTGAATGCACCGTGAAATAAGAAATGTAGAAACAAAAAAAAGTTGATAGCATTGCCAATAACATATCATCATCACCACCACCAATAATCCTATTCCAGCTATTTGTGGTCAGTTCTATGAATCCCCATACTTCATTTATTCATGTTGCATCCCACTTCGATTGTTGATTATTTATACAGATCTTTCTATACAACTATTATCTTGGTTTAACTTTAGTTGTAAATCCTTCAGCATTAATATTAACTATAATTTCTTATCAAGCATCTTCGATCAAATTACCCAAACCTTTCACTACCTTATCTTCAATAGGTGCAGCTCATACAATCCAACTCATAATTATTTCTCAACTTATCTGTTATAGTTTTGAGACACAATATTTTCATTTCTGCACACTCAACAATACATACATATATCTAAATACAAAAATACAAGCATGGGATGAGATTATGAAAGCAAAAAAAAAAGTAAATAATAATAATAATAAAATCCCTGAAATGTGAAATGTATCAAATTTGACTTTTAAGATGATATGAGATTTGATGTATAGATATGAAATCTAGTTATACATGTCATAATATGCTTTCATTTAATTGCAAATAAATCAACTTTTAAATCATGCAACTCAAAACAATGATCCAATTACAGAATTTATTTATTCTAATTTAAACTTAATATTTGGCTCTTCCACACATATTCCATCTGTTCAATGTTAATTGACGCACATACACAACCATTCTTCACATACAAACATAACTACCTTCTTTCTGAGATGTTGTTCATAACCTATTGTTTAAGTAGGTCATGCCTACACCTCTATTTAACCAAGTTTTATACAACATTAATGCCTAAAACTGACATGAAATAAACCCTAGACACGTCGATAAGTGGAGCTAGAATTTAAAAATAATCTTTAGCTAACTATGATTAATCATTTATCCATCTAATCAATAGCTCAAGATTAACTATCTCAAGTAATAATAAAACCTCTATAACAAAGCAATTTTGCTCACGAGAAATGGTTGTATTTAATAATTCGTAATCAATGAACATTAACCACAAAGAGATAAAATAGAGATTCCTTATTACCCAACAACTACTCTATTCCCTGCAGAATCTCTTCGTAACAATGAGTCTCGGGGGCCAACAAATAAATCTATTTAATAGCATATCTGCTAACAATTGAAAACATATATACGCCAACACAAGAAACAAAAGAGGGGTTTCTTCTTTTATTGTTTGACGGCTTGTAACAAAATGATAAAAACATAGTATACATTATATGAATCTATGGTATTATCCTTTTTGTGTAATTCTAATTTGTCCTACATCTCAATGAAAAAACTCTTAAAGCATATTCCTCACCTATATAAAAGATAGTTTAGCAAATAATATGTACAACATAAGGTTTAAATACAATTTGATAACACTATTCCCAATTATACCATTTAAAATTCTTCCCCACCCAACACCAAAACCAAGGTTGCGACTATTTTTTATGCTTACCACCCAGAAAAAGCTATAGTAATGACCCATGAATCCATTCAAGGGCATAACCTATGCATGATCCCTATAATTTAGCGTTTAGCAAGGGATTGTGTTTCACAATATCAACCTTTCAATGCAAAGAGACTACCTTCGTTATTATAACTTATGACCTCCAAATCATAATAGAAGCAATCTAACCATTGCTCTAAATCTTCCTTCTAAAACTAGTAATGACAAACTTAAAAACCATTCCAAAAGTTGTATAATATTAAATAAACAGAGGAATGATAAGGGAAGAAATGATTATGACAGATAGAATCATCATGTCCATGCATCAATCATGTCAATATATTTAAATATTTAATTGTACTCATGACAAAGCACCAAATAGTGTTCTTTGAGATGCATTTAATTGTCCAACTCAACATCATAAACATGGTACATCTGAGATGATACATGCTATAAATAGGCTATTCACTATGACCCTTCACAAAACAAAAATCAGGGTGGAAAGTATCATAAACACTTAAAAATAGAAAGAGAAACGAATCAAACTATTTGGTCGTTGATCACTAGGGTCCAGAAAATAATGATAATTTCACTGCCCAATAGACACTCAAGTTTCAACAGAGTGAAATCCAACACAACCCTTTTTTTTTCTTATCCAAAACATTCAATTAAAGGTAGCCTCAACATCCACGATTCAAAGTTCATATGGGGAAGGGAGAGACTTGCTTAGATCGTTTCCAAGAACCATGACCACCGCCCAGATTATCGATAAACATTTGTTTTTAGCCTAAACCCATCCATAATCCCCACGTTAAGAATAAACGCGGAACCACTAATCCAAAGGCGAGGCTAATGAAGATTTACCCAATATCGAAGCGACAGCAATTCCATGTTGCTCTCGGTGCTTCCCCCGCCCCCTGCAGTTGCGGCAGCAGTCTCAAGACTCATCTGCTTAGCGGCTTTGATTTGCACAGAGTCTAAATCATCGATCCCGTGGGGGTCAGACGCGCTAATCGCCAAAGCTAACTGCACGTGGTACTCCTCCTCCAAGAGGCTAAAATCACTTCTTCCGGCGCCCGCAGGCGTGGAAGCCACCTCGCTTCGCGATCCGATCGATCTACTATCCCCCCCATCCACCGAGGGCGAGACCACACTGGGGCTCAAGGATGGCGAAGGCGACGATGCCGGCTGAGCCATCTTAGGCGGAGGCGGTGTCTCTGTTCTTGGTTCGTCCAGTCTGTGCTGATGCAGATGCTGATGCTCGACTCCACCTCCGCCGCCGATGTGCAGCTTGCGAAGGATATGTTTCATTCTTGACATGTAGCATCAGATCAGAAGCCCCTTTGCCCTCTTCCTCGTATCTATCAATATAAAAATGGGGCAGGAGGCTTCTTGACTTGCTGGTGCTATCCCTACTGGGTTCCTATCAATCTAATTGCTGGGAAAAAAAGGTAAAATTCTGTGATTTGGTGTGGGGTTCACTGCGCCGGCTCGCTTTCTAGGCCACCTTGTCTTGTATGAAAAATTGAGACCGACGAGCCGTACTGCCGGAGCCGTAACTGCAACCACCTCCGTCTCTGCTTTTGTGCTCGCTGTCGAATGAGGGTTACAGTTCAAAAGTCGAGAGAGAAGAGGGAGAAGGAGCGAGGATGAGGGAGTAGAAGTTGAAAGCGTTGACTGGCACTTCAGAGACACGGTAGAAAGCGCCGTCGGTGTGTAAGCGTGTGATTGTAATTGGCTATCGTATCTCTCGGCCCAGCCGTGGAATGGCCTAATTTTAAATAAATAAATACATATACATATAGGGGTGTAAACCAGCCGAACACGAGCGAGCCCAGGCTCAATTCGTGTTCGATTTATTTATATTTCGAGCTCAAAAAGTGTGTTCGTGTTCGGCTCATTTGCTTAGCGAGCCGAACATGAGCCATTCACAAACAAAAAGTCTTTTTGACAACTCTAATCACGTATCCATAAGATGTTAAGAATTGAGGCAAGATTTAAGACATCATTTGAATTTAATTTAATAATTTTTTATTTTATTTTCTTCATTAATAATTTTAATTGATTATAAATTTTTGTAGTCTTTTAGTCAATTAATTTTTTTAAAAAATACTCATTAAAGATATATATATATATATAATCGGTTAGTAGTATTTCGAGCCAAAATGAGCCGAACACGAACGACAAATATTTATTCGTGTTGTTCGTGTTCGGCTCGTTAACTTAGCAAAAGAGCAGAACACGAGCTTCTTAACAAGCCGAACACGAGATGTTTACGAAACAGGAGCCGTTTTGACAACCTTATATACATATACATATACATATACATATACATACATATGTATTCTATATGTATACGAGTACAAATTTAATTAGGCAGGACTCTTATCTTAAATAGGGGGCATTTACATACATACCACACCTCTTATATGTTTACATAACTACCACCCAAACAATCATATTTAAATGCATACCATTTAAATCTTTAATAGCACATAAAAAATGGATATTTATCCTCCCCCTCATTATCATGATGATGATCATCATCATCATCATCAATATCACATGTATGAACCATATAACTATGAAAGACAAAAGAGGAACCAAAATTATCTTCTTTCATAACATTAATAAAAGTACAATATGTGTCCGAAGGAATATGACGATCTTCTCCCGAGCTTAGATTTGTTTTTAAAAAGAATAAAAATTTCATCTTTATTAACATCTATAGAAGGCACGATCAGAGTGACTATGATAACTTTGATTGATCCTTGCCTAACAGGCTTCTCCATGTATTTCTACATGCACTGCTCGAAAATCTCAATCTCCCCAGCCTTATATGGTGCTTCAAGCCAGTTTTTGGAAGGGGAAGCAATCATCTTGTTCATGGCCTAAATGCTTATGGTACGGGCAAGAGTTGGGCTCTTTGGACTTCTCCACCTCTTCATGCCTTTTTGGAGGAGCTAGCTGTGTTCCTTGCTTAATCAAGCTTTTAAATATTCTCTCTAGATTTTCATTCTTAATAGAATAAGTCTTGGATTTTTGCTACTCAATAAAAAGGATTTTGCACTTTTGAGGAGGTGTATAGGTCGGCTCTATAGACATGGCAGGTTTCTTATGTCTACTATCAAATGTCTTTAAAGCCATGGTCTTTTACACCTTTATTAAAGTACTCTTGATAAGAGATTTCTTTTTATTGATCTTATTTCTATCATCTTTAAAGATCAAAGATCCTATGGAATATTACAAGCTATCATCCTTTTCATTTAACGTCTCAAAGGTTTTGGTAGAGCCTTTTATCTTGCCCGTGAGAAAAGAAACAACATGTTGCACTTGAAATTGGGGTTCACATTTCATGCTCAAGTTTTTCCAATAAAAAAAATATATAATAAGGTTTTGTTGGGCTTTTGTTGTGCCAATATCAAATCACCTATATTGACCTGATGATGTGCCCTGACGAATTGCTTCACAAATGTGTTCTCTAATTTGGAGAATTTTTGAAGGCATCATTTGATAAATCAACATAGCATTAAAAAGCAAATCCTACCAAACAAGTGACAAATACATGAAGGAGCAATGTATCATTATTTCCCACATTCCAACTTAATGCTCTAAACTAAGCAATATTTTGTTTGGGGTTTCCAACCCCATTAAATTATTTAAATTATGGAGGAATAAACCCTTGGGGATAAGAAATGTGCTCATATGCCTCATGATAGGGTTTACCATTCATAACTATAATTTCCCCTACTAAGCTGTCAATATAGTGATAATCTTAAAATCCACTAAGGAATACAAAGGTAGGTTGAGTAACATACTCAGGGGAAGCATGAACTGGCATAGGTTTGATAGGCACGGGGAGGGGGGGGGCACAACTGGCAAGGTCAAACATGTCTCAAACTGTGTAGGAGGTAAGACTACATCAGACTGTCCCATTGACTTGCAATGCTGCCAACTAAACAATTAAACGATAAGTTTAACTCCAGAGAGGAGTGATGATTTTATCCTCACTTCTATCCCCGTGATCAATCATGATGACATTTTGAGCCTCAGTAAACTCATTGTGCTTTGTCTTCTTAAGATCATAGGCAGGGTGTGTAACAATAAACCTTCATTCTCTAGTAGTCACTATCATGATATTTTGAGAAAACATCTGAAAAGCATGAAGTTACTCACCATGGAGGTCTTCGTTATCAAGAAAGCCTTCGACAAATCAGAGAGGTCACTATATAAGTCATCCTCAGGATCCATCTCAGGCTCTACCTCAAGATTCACCCTAGAGAGATATAAGACATGATTAATTAGAGGTATGACTCCTTCTGAAATCATCTATATCACCTCCTTTGGAGTCAATACATAAGGAGGTGTGGTGACAAGAATCTTCCTGATCCACTGCCTCTTTGTCAAAATAGAAAGATAATTATTTTTTCGTATATATTTACCAATGTGGTGGCAAGAACCTTACTAATGAGAATATCTCTAAGCTCTCCCTTTATCAGAATATGACACATCCATTTTATTCCCGCTAAAAGAAAAAAAACTTAAAATGTTTTTTTTTATTCTATGAAATTGGAGTTTCACGGGGTGCAATTGTAGTCACTACAATAGTTTCAGGTATAATATCCAATATAAGAACTTTAGACATAACAACAAAATGTCCTATTAAATGTCTCAGTGGGTCCCACAGTTTATAAGACATAAGCTAGATATCTGAGTCTCGTAATGGAACATCGAGCATGGCTCAATCTCATACTATGACGACCCAGTTGGAAGTAGAGAAATTCACACATCACTGCTCAAATATCTGTGAAATCCAAGAAAAGATTCTTCTTAGTAAAGGGACCCAGTTGGAAGTAGAGAAATTCACACATCACTGCTCAAATATCTGTGAAATCCAAGAAAAGATTCTTCTTAGTAAAGGGACTCTTTCCCTTCAAAGAAGAGAGTGCCCCTACGATCCTCTTACTCAGAAGATCAGTAGTGATGTCATCAATATGAACCACAGGCTTGAAGATCCATGCATCTAAAAAGGAAAAAGAGATCTCCTAGCAATTTTAGGTAGAACATGATCCACACAACCATCAAGTACAGCAAAAGGATTCTCAGCCAGAAGAGTTTGAACATTCTTCTAGATTGGAATTGATATTGTTATTCCTGTTGCTAAGCTCACAACAAGCTATTCCTAGTCCTTCAACCTCTCATCCTTAATTGAGGGGTCAAAGAAGCCTCAATATGACTTGGAGAAACTAGGATAATAGTCAAACAACTGTAGTTGAAGCCATAGGAGTAACTACAACACCCTTAAAACTAACAAGTAGTCTGCTAACCGTGGGATTAGATAACCTTGAGAACATGAAATGACCACTGAACAACCTGGAGAAAACAAAAGGATGCTGCAACGCATCACCATATGGTAATAGCCTTTTCTATGAAAAAAAGGTAGTACCAATACAAGCAACTACATTAGAAGAAGTTTCATATGCATGACTCCCTTTCTTCAAAGGAGGACACATGACAAATGCCTCAACAAGCGTAAGATTACAAAGGGTAATCTTTTCTTAACTGGATGGTTGAAGGAACCAAGGGTAATGGTCCATTATTCCTCATGAAAAGCACTTAGGGAAAATGAAACAATGTTTCTCCCTGAATATTCAATTGTAAGCATTCTCCTACTATCCATTTTTGGCAATAAAAAAAGACTATTATAGTCAAATTCATGATCATGATTCAAATTCAATCAAAATATATAATAACATCAATTACGTACCAAAAAACAGTAACTAAAATGCTAAGGGTAAGAAAGGGACATAATAACAGTGTCTAACTATAACAACTAACACATTGATTGAATTCTGAGGTCTCAAAGTATGAAAAGTGACACAAAGATGAATATTATGCCACAATATGTAAGCCAAAACTTATAAAATGGAGAGAGATTCACCTCCCCAGAGGAGTCGTCATAATTTGTTTTAGTTTTTTTTTAAAAAAAAATTAGAGTCACCGGTTTGTCTAATTTTTATTTTATAATTACATTTTCTAAATAACCCTTTTCTTGAGCCATCAAAATGATTTGGAGAAGAAGGGGAATTAGAAAGGTAGAAAATATAGCAAAATTAGATATACAAATTAAAAATGAAGGAGGAGAATTTCTATAAGATAGCCTTTGTGTAATAGATCAAAAGTGTATGCCCGAAAGAGATCAGATCAAAATACTTTGAAACCATATCCATGAAGAAAATCCTATATAAATTATCCACATATAACTAGAGAATAAAAATTTATATTTTTGTTATGGGGTCAAGAGAAACTCTCAAAGTAATGTATCCTTTTGGTAAATTGCATCTAGGGGGATACCAAATAATACTCTTGATTAAAGGAGTTTTGGTTACCTTTTGTAATAACTAGTAAATGATAATATCAATGATTAATATTGTCATCTCAAGTAGGATCATCCCAATGCTTCAAAGCCATACTGAGGCATAAGGGTAAAGGGTGAATTATGATATTCCAAATGGGAGGTTGCCTATTAACAAACGATGCCTACAAAATGACATCAAAATGTGTTAAAGGAAAGGAATAGGCTCAAAGGGTATATCAATAATATAGGTAAGGAAAGCCTAAGCATGTAGAGATAGTCGGGTCAATAGAACTATCATTCTAATTTATTAAGACTCTAAGTCTAGCTGATCGTGGAGGTAGTCGACCTGACCTGGCCAGAGATCCCTTAATTCACACTCAACACCAAAAATGGACGCAAGGTCCATAATTGACATTTGCGTCCTCACTACGTGTGTCGAATCCGTTTAACATCAACATTGTTGGATGCTAAAGCCGACATAAATAATTAACTTTAGATTATTTTGACACTACTTCCATTACCGACCCAGCATGGACCAAAGATGCAACACAAATCCCACACTAAAACTGTTATGTGTCAGACTATCTTTATTTTAGCGTCGGATTTGTCTGATGCTAATATGCAAAAATTCTGTAGTGTTAGACTTCTATTTGATATAATAATATAGTTCACTTATTGTCTAATTCGTATATTCCCATGTCACATTGGTAACAATTTGTACCAAAGTATATAGTAGAGTGTAAATTAAGGTCAATATTATCTCTCTTAAATTTTATTATCCAAATTTATAAGATTCAAAAGTTTGTTATTATAGGCATCAAAGGCTCTATTAGTCATGGCTTAAAATAGATACAATTATAAGGTTTCTTCATCATGTAGAGATATTATAACATATCTCATATATCATGTGGACTACTATGATTTATTGCTTCACAAAAAGCTTCATCTCCTACCTTGAATGACCAAACTAATAGTTTTCCAATCAAGCTCCTCTTCTTCAACCATGCTGATGTTGGAATCCTTGAATTAGAAATTGTTAAGCTAATCCTCCATGGTCAAAGATGCTCTCATATTCATATTTCATATTATAGCTCTTTTATTTGTTTTAAAAAATTAATATTAGATAATTCTACCAAAAATGCTTCGAGAATGCCATCTATTGTGTTAGCTTGGATTTGATACAAGTTTGTAGCTATAAAAACTATCCAAAATAAGCTCTCTGAGAGAGTGCTGAGAAAAGCAGTACAAATATAATTGAATAAACGAAAAGATATGAACATCAATATTACTTATTTATTTAACATCTAAATCAATATGATTTGCTTAAAATTGGTTTGCAATCATCCGACAAGAAGATAAATATTATTTCACGATAAAAAAAGTAAGATCTAAATACGTACCGCTCAATTCATTTGCATTTACATAAAAACTAAATCATAACAGACAGACAGACAAACACAGCACATGCCACCATAAGTCTTTGGCAACCTAAAAACAAACGAATGGGGCCATATTTATGCAAATGCCCCCAAAAAATTGTAGGACTCTGCAGCATAGGAATCAAATTAGTACATAAAATAAGATTATAGATGCAGATACTGGAATATTCTCTCCCTCTCTCTATTTCTTATTCAGTAGTTTTCATCTGGCTTTCATGATATGGACCGCGTATTCAGCACTTGCACCTTGTGACGCTGAACACTTTTTCCATTATATTATGTTGGAGCCAAACTTGTCCAGGTACATGACACAATACATGATAGACATTACCTTAAAGTTCCATTCCTTGTACAAGATGCTCACATGTCGACCACTTTAGGAAGCTAAAGCAAGCTGCAGTCAGCAATTAGCCTTGACGTGTCTCCCTAAAATATTGATATTTTCATACTAATGATTAAGTAATTATTTTTTAAGTATTGAATCGATCTATTTACATGCGCTACGATCAAATTTTTGAGAATTTGATAAGAAATGAAAAGGATGAGTTGGGTTTTACCATGAATTTTGATATTTGAGTGAGAATTTGAAAAAATGGATGAAAGTGGGTGGTTGATTTGTAAATAGAAAGTTTCGGGTGGTATGTATGTAATTGCCCCTTTTTTATTAGTTATTAGGAGCATGAATCTCGAGGTAATGCAGCATCCCAACAAGAAATGATTTGACAAAGGCGCCCAACGGAAAATGACTCACGGCCAAGAGATCAACCACTTACACCAGCATAACCCATCCTAATGCCTCTAAGGGTTCCCTCGAGGTACGATGAAGTCACATGCTTCCATGACATTCATCGGTATCTCCTCTTGCCCAGCTTAAACTTTTCATCGATTACGGTGATTCATTCTCTGCCCGACGACTAGATTTTACTCAGCCAGGGAGGCGTCCCCCAACAAGAAGTGACGCTTGTTGATCGGATCAACACATTCAACCGGCCAACCTTCAATTGATTTTATTCCATCGAGAGTGCTGAGGGATGGATGTAAGCAATGACATGGAGATGAACTAATCGAGCGTAAGGTAGAACATAAATGATTTAATGGAGTGTGACTAGTCTAAACGCCTCACATGCCGGCGGCTGACCATACGTGATTTTCATGTTGTAAGATTTCATTAAATAATTATTATTCCGTAAGATTTACATGCAGACTTTTCATTCTTTACATATCTTAATACTTAAATTTCAATTAGTACATATGTATGTCATCTTAGTTATACATAGGGCTGTCAAAATGGCTCGTTGTTCGCGAACAACTCATGTTTGACTCGTTCGCTAAGTTAACGAGCCGTGTTCAGCTCATTTTGGCTCAAAATACTACTAATTAATTATATACATAAATATGTTTGATGAGCAGTAATTTTAAAAAACTTGACTACAAGGCTATAAGGATTTATAATCAATTATAAGCTTTACTTAAGAAAACAAAATAAAAATTATTAAATTAGATTCAAATAATGTTTTAATATAAGCAATAATTTTTAAATCTTGCCCCAATCGTTAAAATCTTATGGCTATCTGATTAGGGTTGTCAAAACGACTCTCTGTTCTTGAACGACTCATGTTTGTCTTGCTGAGCAAACAAGTCAAACACGATCACATTTTTTGAGCTCGAAATATAAACGAGCGGAACACCAGCTGAGCCTGGGCTCACTCGTGTTCGACTCGTTTATACCCCTAGTTATGCATAAAAAGGTTCATTTCACAATTTTAAAGTTAAATAGTAATATTTTTGATATGATATGGATTATACAAGATGTATAGATATTAAAATAAAAAGTTTAGGGGTTAGATGTGTAAATACATAAGAAATGAGTGGTATGAAAGTACATGTCCCTTTTATTTATTCCATTATAAAGTGACTTAAGATTGCTTTTGTTAGTTATTAATCTGATGATTATTATTTTAGATGTAAGTATTATAGTAATGAATGTAATTACTTGAAAGTTTGTGGTTGTAATTGAACGCTAACTCATCATATTGGTGATGAAGCTGGGTCCTCTTCCTACTAGTGTAGTTATTAAAAGAGATTTAGATATATAACCCTCTAAATTCTCAACTTTATTATTCATATCATATTCCATTTTGATTGTTTTGAACTTTATTATCCATATCATAGAGTAAGGTTTTTTTATTTTTATTTAGTTTTGATGGTTTTGAGTAGTGGTGTAAATGAGCCGAACACGAGCGAGCCTAGGCTGCTCGTGCCTAGGCGAGCAAGCCTAGGCTTAACTCGTGTTCAGCTCGTTTATATTTCGAGCTCAAAGAGTGTGTTCGCGTTCGACTCGTTTGCTTAGCGAGCTGAATACGAGTCTTTCACGAACAAAGAGTAGTTTTGACAACCCTAATCAGGTAGCCATAAGATGCTGAGGAGTGGGGCAAGATTTAAAAATTATTGTTTATATTAAAACATCATTTGAATCTAATTTAATAATTTTTATTCTATTTTCTTAATTAATACTTATAAGTGATTATCAATCTTTCTAGCCTTGTAGTCAATTAAGTTTTTTAAAAATACTACTCATCATATATATATATATATATATAATTGATTAGTGGCATTTCGAGCCAAAACAAGTTGAACACGAACGAACAAATCTTTCTTCGTGTTGTTCGTGTTCGGCTTATTAACTTAGCGAACGAGCCGAACATGAGCTTCTTAGTGAGCCAAACACGAGCTGTTTAAGAACAACGAGCCATTTTGACAGCCATACATATGACGCGCATGAATTTAGAAACCTTAAAAATTGAGAAGGCAAAAATGATTCCATATATAATTGCAATTACAAAGTTCTGCCCTTCACCTTGACTGGAGATGGTAGGATTACGAAGTGATCTGCACAAACTTTATCTTCTTTACTTGTAGTAAAGTTAGAGATGGAAGATGAAGATGATGATTAAATGATGCGGTTGATATGATAATAATTGGCCAATGTGGCAGGGAGACATTGCCTGATGACAAATACTTGATGATGGTTGCTAGCTGTTGGTAGCTATTGGAGGAGGCATTAGCATTGGACGTCAGACAAAACTCCAACATTCTTAAGATCTCTAAGCTTTCTTCCAATTATTTTTTTTTTTTGTGGAGCATGAGGCTCTATTTATAAAGTTATAAAAGTGACATTTTTTTTATAATTTTAGTCAACATCTTAAAATACTCCCTAGGGTGATCAAGATTGAGTTATATTATATTATATTATTTTTCAAGATTTAAGTACTCTAACGACCTTCAAATTAAATGAGTATATGTTCGTTATATCTCTCTAGTTGAGATGATTGATTTGATTATAAACATGCCAAATTTAAAGATCATTTGACCTTTCAATTAATGCTTTGAAGATTCTAATTAGATATTGATGTGTACAAAATATCTGATATATGTATATGTGGATATGTGAATTATACAATTTTTATGTATCAATTTCTTGTTTTTTGTGAGGTATATCTAGTTTTATGTGTAGGATACAGGTCTAAATCTAGGACTTTAGTAGTTGGGAGAATCAAACTGGCTAAGGCAATTTCAAGCTCCTCGACGCCCCAATATGATGCATATGCGCCTAGTGAAGATCCCTTCATGCGAAGAAACAAAGAGTGGCAGTTCACTAGTATTTTCATGTCGGGATTCAGTGTCCCAATGCCACCCTACTTAGTGCGCTAGTGCCTAAAGCCATAATTCAACGATTCAGAGCCACGAAGCCCGACGCTATACCTAGCGCGGCAAGAGTTACATCCAACGCCCTGTTGCCATTTTGTTAGCGCCTCTACGCTCCCCACTGACATAAGATTGTCTCTGGTAGTTTTGAGTAACTCAAGGGTTAAAATTACATCATTTTATTTAAGAGAAAAGATTTGACTCTGAAGAGACACTTAAAGCACGATAGATAAGGGGAGACACTTAGAGAGGTAACTTCCTCTCATGAAGAGTGAATTTTCCTATTCAATTGGAGAGTCTACATGAGAGATTATAAATGTGTGTTTGTATTAAGAGTGTGGATTGAATTGAGAGTAATCAATGAGGAGAAGTAAGGAAAGAAGACTAGGAGTGGGAAGATTTTCAACCATGTTGTATTTCTCTTTTACTCATGTACATTATAAATTCTTGCAATGAAATCCTTTGTGTTTCTTTTAAGTATCTACAAAAACTAAGTAATTTATGCATCTTTGATTAGGTAATGTAATAAATCATATTCAATCATTGATATTTCTTTAAGACTACTTTGTTGTTTTAAATGTATATTAGTGTGTTAACTTTTTTAACTTAATTTATTTTTAAATTATTCACTTTAATAGTTAAAAACCCATTTGATCTAAGACTGTTTACTGTAGGCTAGAAGAAAAAAGTAAGTTAATGCTCAATTATGTAGTGGAATATAAACATTGCCAAAAGAAGATTACAATCATAGATGAGAATAAGGAATCATATGAGATTACATGATTAAAAAAAACTTAACCATAATTTGGGGATTTGATACTTCTTATGTTGAGGAATTGAGTAAGAAGTGATTGTCCTTGATTGTCAACATAAGTTTGGGAGATTCATTGGGAGAACAATTAGCATTCACATAATCTAATTTAAAGAGGTATGAATTAAATATTAAAGAACACGACCTCAATAGATTTACCATCACAAAATAAGGATATAGACATTTTCAAAACTTTCACCATTTTAAACTAGACTTAGTGTCTGTAAACCAGTAGTTTGACTAATTTAAAAATTAATAAAGTCTCTCATGGGATTGATACTTAAACTATAAATTTATATAATACTTGATCAACATGTATACTTGCGTGATATCCCGTGCTTCAAATAATTTTGAAAAGATCAAAATTTTGGCATTTTGCTGCATAATGACGTTAAATTTTCATATTAGAAGAATATTAATTCAAAATTTGATATTTTTATTTAAAAATTATTGTGTTAATTTTGTTAAATAATTTGTTTTGTGTTTTATTCATTTTGCTGATTTTTAAAAATTTCAAAATTCCTAAAAATACTATGAATTTGTGTTTTGGTAATTTCTATATTGTATTTGCTTAATTTTTTTTGTCACTTGTTGTCTTTTCATTGTTCTAAAGTGTTACTGGTTAGTCCTAGGTTATCTGCTTAGACTAAATTTATTAAATTGGTATCATTTGACCTTGAAATTTAAAAAAACTGCAAAAAAAAAAAAAAAACTTAGAAAACTTGCACAAGTCAAAAAATTAGGAAAATAGGAACAAAAACAAGCCACTGGGAAGAGAATGACCATCTTAGACTACTTAGGGATTTTTCCAATCGTTTTGTAGAAAGATTCAACTAAGTATTTAGAATATTTCCATAGAAGCCAATACAATTTAACTAAATCGTATCATAATTCAATTGATCAAGAAGAACCAAATTGGAGGTTCATCCATTAAAATCTTAAATTTACACTTTCTCTGTTCTCTGGAATTATGTGTAACATTTAGATATAATGGTCTCTGAAACAATGCAGTTAGAGTTATGATGTTCTCATTCTCACTTAGAGATAAGGCTAAGGCTTAGCTTAATTCATTAATATTAAGATCCATAACCACTTGTAATGACTTGGCCCAGAGATTCCTGATTAAATTCATTCAACCGTCTAAAATGGCCAAGCTTATGAATGACATTACTTTTCACCTACAAAGATAGTGAGTCAATATATGAATCCTAAGTGAGAGATTTAAAGAACTACTTAGGAAATGTCCACACCAGCTGATTATAGAAACATTTAATAATGGGTTGATGGGATCAACTAGGTTTATTATGGATGTTGTAGTTGAGGGGTCGTTAATGTTAAAATGTCTTAAGGAGGCCTATACATTAATTGAGGAGATAAATATAAATAATTTCCGATATCTTTCTGAGAGAGTAAAATTGTGAGAGAGGCTAAAATTCACGAATAAGATGTGTTATTTATTTTCACTGCACATGTTGCTATATTCTCCAAGAAATTATAAAACTTAGGATTGAATTCTTCACCCAGACTACTAATAATTGAGTAAAATGCTTATGAACAGTTAGTTTATCCTAGTTTTAATGTTGTGGGGTCGTTGAATGTCATAAGTAATAAGCCCAATAACCCCTATTCTAATAGCTATAATCATGGTTGGAGGAATCATCCAAATTTTAATCGGAATAATAATAATCACAATGTAAGAAATCACTAATGGAGTACTAATCAATAAAACTTCTTAGATAATTAGAATAACCAAGATAATAATTTTAAACTAAGTACTTACCCACCAAGATTCAATCCAAAATTCAATTCAATGAAAAGCAATGTCTTTGGAAGAATTCATGTTACAAATGAGAAATTAGATGTAAACTCAAGCTACAGCTATGTTAGTCAGAAATTTGGGTCGATCGATTTGAAAAATATATTTAATGTAATCTAGATATGTAATTTTAAAAAGTAAATTTTTTATTTTGAAAAATATGGGACTAAACAGATTGCATATATATAATAGTTTAAACAACGGAGCACAATCACCACAAGAAATACACTATCCTGAGAGATATACATACTACTTGATGACAAACTCAATTAAATAAACTAAATAGTTTTTATGACATTCGTTTGGTCTGTGAACCTTTTATGTATGATCGACAAGTTCCCTTACCTAATATAAATGTTAGATAGAGTTTATTTTACATGGGTTCTTAGTTACATATAGAGGTAAGCCCTATAGTTAATTTCATCTCAAATGACCAAAGTTACTTAAGAAAACTCTTGAATAAGATTAGTGGTTTTGTCTTCAAGATTTCAAAGTTGATGTTTTCAAGGTTATACATGAGAAGGCCAAAAGGGAATGACCCAATTTAGAACATTTATTTAGAAGTCCAAAGGAATGCAAGGTAGGGGATGTCACAGATCCGAGAAAAAAAAAACCCAGTGACTTCCCAAACTATCATATTGGTTGGCTTTATGTTTTAGAAATGATGTCATTTAATGTTAGCTCTTGCCAATTATTTAATTTAGGGCTTACACTTACACCATATCTGATAGTGCAAATAACCTAGAAAGATAAGATGGTTTACGTCATACCAAATGAGAACCTCGGAGTCCTAAAAGAGTTAGGGCTTATATTGCATGACACAGTCGTACAAAAGCCTAAAGATAGAGTGAGGATTTACATCGTCCCAGATGAACTACTTCAAAATCCTATGATTTATTATTTAATTCTAACGAAGGATTTAGTTGAAGAAGATCATGTTATAGTCTTGATTCGTTAGTGGAAGTCCTCTGTCGTCACTTGCATTCTCGTCGCGCTGCCCACAAAGTTTGTCCCGTGCTCCGTAGCATTGTGATTATAGGTTTAAAGTTTATGTGAACATGCAAATTGTTGAGTCATGGCCTGCCACAGGGTACCACCTAACCGGTATTTGTTGTTCTCTGCCCTACAAGGCTGCACAGGTCTCAAAAGTAAAAGAACAGTAACATCAGTAAAATTGATGCAGTAAAGTGCGCTTAAATGTAGTAAATTTAAAATAAACTTGCATACTCGAGCCTCTGTTACTGCTGCAAGAAGTGTTAGCACAATAAACATGGAATAGTAGCATCCACAAAATTAAACAAATCTTAAGAAAATTCGATGTGAGGAAATCAAAGAAAATCATAAGAAAGCACAGATGAGTAAAACAAGCGACGATGATGCATATATAAGACTGGGGTTGAGTGTAATAATTTGGTAATGGGGGATGGCTCAGAGCTAGGCTATGTGCTTTATAATCTAACCTCAGATAGAAACCAATAACTTATCAATCTAAGGAGGGCAATTCCTAGCCTTAATCAAAGTGATTAACATGTGGACGTTTGTAGGATCACATCAAAATTCTTTAATTTTTCATGCAAGAGTTTACTTAGCAGCCAAAAGTAATAATGTCACAAGAAAAGATATTTTTTAGTGTTATATATATATATATATATATATATATATATATATATATATATATATATATATATATATATATATATATATATATATATATATATATA
>NEWO01000203.1:528287-543060 GCA_003013225.1 Phalaenopsis aphrodite
TATATATATATATATATATATATATATATATATATATATATATATATATATATATATATATATATATATATATATATGCATGTGTGTGTGTGTGTGTAAATATTTCGATAAAATAATATAGTCAACGAGTTAATCACTTTAATCGGACTTGAACCACCAATAGCTTAAGAAAGTTAGGGGCAATTTCTTACCGAAGATTGATGAATAGTATCACCGGTCCTATCCCTTCCTTGAAGGTTCTTGAGGTATGAGATATTATTTAAAAATTTCACTTTATATCCCACTCTTAGCACACATAAGCATTATTATCATCACTCTTACCACCAAGACCATCTAACTTATACCAGCCCGATGACACATATGTGGCAATTCAAATATTCCTAATTATTGTAAGAACTTGAGTGTAATGTTCAAGCTCAAATCCTTAAGCATTGGGTATTATTATAGGTTAAGTTATGATAGGGATTTTCATTAGTTGGTTTAATTAAAAAGGGTATTAAATCATTTATTGGTGTATCCTTATACTTAAGGGTGATTTCTATTCAACACATTGAAGTAAGTCCAAGTGAGCTATAAGATATCCAAGATCTTGTAAGGGTGTTCGGAGAATGACTCTAAACAACTTTAGTTACTCTTGGACTTTCTCAAGTTTCTTTTAGTCTTACTATGTTGTTAAATTAATTACCCTATGTTGAATTATTATATTTTTTGGTTGTGCTAAGTGGCTTATGTCTTAATTGGCCCAAGAGTGAGGGCAAAGGATTGGCTTTAATGTTTAACGAAGAGTTATATGGATGAACTCCTCTAAGGGTGTACTTGCAAAGTTAAAGGACTTTCACACTCCTACCCTTCAATTAGGTTTGAGCTTGTAGTGTTTTCTAATTGTTCAAGTTCATTTATGTTTATGTCTTAGCTAATCCCTAATTGATATTAGATCAAACCTAATTCATAACTAAGCTCTCTTAAGGCCTAGGGGCAGACTTATAATTTTAGAAAAATTATGAAATCGCTTGATCTTGATTGAAAAAGAATGGATTTTATTTCTCTATTAATTGAGAGTTTAAATTATTGAGTTATAAACTTCCTAATTCAAAAACCCTTCACTTTAGAATCATTTAAACTTTCATTTTTCTTCCAATTCTTAACAATCTTAATAATTACAAATTTACCCTTTTGTAGAAAAATTTATGAGAGAGTTGTTACTCTATATTCCCTTAGGTTTCAATCATTTCAGAGAGTTAATCATTATTTTTAAATGCCCTCCACTTTGATTTAACCTTAATATTAATTAATATAGGGTAAGAGGTGAAATTCCCAAAATACCTCTATAGGTTTCTACCTCATAACTCCCACATTTTCATTCAAGCAATCATAAAAGTTTGTTGGTTGGTTACTCATGGGTCAATTAATAATCAGAGGAGAATCCAAAATTTTTTTACATTTATTTATTTATTGTATTTAATTAAACCCTTTAATTGTGCATTTCTAAAGGTAAATTGTTTAACATTCTAAAACAAGTTTTTTGTCCTTGAGAAAATTGTATGATGTTCTCTAAGGTCAGAGAGTCAACAGGTAAACTTTGGTGATTTTTGAAATTTATTTTAATTTTTATAGTTTTTAAATGATTTCTAGAAGAAAAATAAATAGAAAATATTTTTTATTTTAAAAATGCAAATTTATTTTTCACTGACTCATCTAACTTCAACGAACTCAACAAAATTGTTTTTATATTTTTACGAATTTTATTTTATTTTTTATGAATTTTTAAATAAACGGAAGGAGATTCCTTAGGAAATTAGAGCTTCCTACCTTAGGAGTGTTCTCTAACTTTAGAAAAATTAGAGCACGGCTCTAAAGTTTCATGCTATTATGATAAGTATTTAATTTTTTATGATTTAAACAAGTTTTGGAGAAAATAATTACTTTACAGAAAAATACTAAATAAATATTTTTGATTTCTGATTAATAACTTCTCCTATGTTCACCGAAACAAGGATATTTTTGTTTCATTTTTATGACTTTTCTATACCATATTACTTTTTTTTAGAGCTTAAATCAATTTTTGAAATTAATTAAATCAGAAAAATCCCTTCTTAACTTAACCACTGGAATATAACATAAAATCACAATGACATCAAAATATCATGCAAACACAACAGTAAAACAATGCAAATTACTTCATAATATCACTAGAATATAACACATGTGACATAATGTTGATAAACTGACCTAATATTGATAATAACACCAAAATACTACTGAAATAAAATCATGAATAATATAGGCTGAGTTAAGCACTAGAATAGTTAAAATAACATCAGAATACTACCATGAATAAAACATAGAATAACTCATAGCCTGAAAATCATCCAACTTAAAATGTTAAGATCTCCCCATATACTTAACCAAATCAAGTGAGGTTTGTTTTTAAATGATCATCTCAGAGAGTAGAACATATCCATAAGGTTATGTAGGCATGATGTGTTCATAAATTTACAAAACTCCAAAAATATGAAGAAAAATAGGTGTTTTTTGAGTTTTACCTTTGTATAAGAGGTGAGACCTCAATTGGGTATTTGTAGAAGCTTTATTTGAGACCTAAGATCCTCCCCCAAGTGCTGAATTTCTTTGAGGATGGGTCAAGTGTCAACTTGACCAAATAAAGGTGCTTGGATTTGGTTTATGGCAAGGTTAGGAAGCTTGGGGCAAGATAAAAGTTTTGAATTGATATCAAAGTGGGCAATATTTATTTTTTTTTTTATGAAAGGCTTCATTTGTAAAGGTTAAAAAAGTGGATTCATGAAAGAGAGAAATAAAAGAAATTCCTTCTGGAAAGTTGATTGTAAAATCAAGCCGCCTCCTCCGAATGAAATAACTCTCCTATCTTTTTCCTCTTTCAGAAGTTTGACTCGGGGGGTGGGGGGGGAGCTCCTTTTAGGATCACTATGACTATCTCGACAATATGGACAATGTTTGTTCGGACCGGCTCGAGCAGGGCCTTTAGTGCTGCGCTTTCACTTGTCTCTTACTCGAGTGTCCCTAGGCCACAAACTTTTTCAGCTTTCTTGTTTTTTTAGCTCCTTGATAAAATTTTAGAGGTGCCTATATTCCTTAGTGTCGTGACTATGATCTCGATTGTACTTGAAATATTTCCTTGCGTCTTGGAGGTAACCTTTGGCTCTCATCGATGTGATTTCTTTAAGTATTCCTTTCTTTGAATGACGTCCATAATTTCCGCCATAAACACCCTCAAGGGGGTAACTCACAAACCCTCGTAGTCTCCATACAAATGTTTATAATGTTGCGTTGGCCATTTGTAGTGCTGGGTCAGTTTATGATTTTGATTCCTCACTTTGTCGCCATGCTGGGTGTATCGTCTGAACCTTCCACCATTGCTAGAGGGTTCGGCGTCTTCAAAATAGAGTCAGATCGATGGTCTGCGTCCCTCCCTTGGTTTCGATCCGCATCTGGAGGGAGCTCTCTTCTGGGTATGGCATTCTGTTGGTTCTTGTTTGGGAGTATTTTTTTTCTCCAGTATATGCTTGGTGTACCTTTCAAACAACACGACCAAGTCATAAGGTTCATTGATGATGAGGTCAAAAGAGAATCTTTTGGACCTCAAAGTTTGCTTTAAGACGGTTGCAGCTGCGTCAATTTTGAGATATTTCACTTCCAACATCTCCCTTTGGAAACATATAATGAATCTGCGTTAAGCTCTCATGCTCACCTTGCTTGAGTTACTGTAGGGACTGCATGGTTTTGGTGAGTTTTTGGGCACTGGCAAATTGTGCTAGAAACAATCTTTTGAAATCAGTAAAGTTGTTGATGCCTTCAGCTGGAAGTGCAGGGAACCACTACAAGGGTGAAAACCTCAACTTGGTGAAGAATAGGTGACACCTTAACACGTTTGAGATTTAGAGCAGACACACAATCAAATTGAATGTTATGATATGATCGTTGGGGTCCCACAACCATTGTAAGCTTCCATGGCTGGTAATTTAATTTTTTTTTGGTGGCTCTGCCCAGAAGATTTAGAGAGAGAAAGCATTCTATGGCTGGCATGGCACCGCAGTATGCCCTACGCGTTGCATTTCCACATGTGCGGACCTTATGTTGTCCTAGTACTATGATTCATTGGCCCCCTCAGGGTCGTGGTTAGTTCAACTCTTCTATCGTTTGTGTTGACGCCACCTCCTATGACTAGTTCAACTCTTGTGAGGCCCGATCCCTGCCAGGGCTGCGATGACTCTCAAGACTTCAATGATCTGACCCAACACCCACTTCAAGATCTGAGTCCTCATCTCATCCATTTCTTGATATCCTCCCGTGGGGGATCCATGCTGGCTACTGCTCTTTGGTTGCACCTTTCTCTCTGTGATCACTGTCACCCATTTTTTCCCTTTGCACCTTTCTCTCTCTGATCACTGTTTTCATAGTAGAAGGACTGGTATGTTGAGCATGTAACCCTAGATCATTCTTGATAGGCATTGCGAGACCAAGTCACCTCTCAAATCATTTGTGAGATGTTTTCACATATATACCATTATGGGAAGAATAATATGCGCACGCGCTTATTCTGTGTAAGATTTCATGAATTAATACATAAATTCATGCCTTCAATCGCTTGTCTAAAAAAGGCTCGAATTTTAACACACAACACTTGTAAATTTAAATGAAGGAATGGTGAGACCGAAACCAATCTCAGCTAATTCCAGCCAATAAAGCCGTACCCGATGGTGAAATTGTACAGCTACATGTGGCCTTGCAGCCACCGCTAACATTCGCTGTCCCACACCAAATTGGATCCACTACCAACCTTCCTGCCTATTGATGAATTCTAAAATATGAAGCAAATTAAACAAGAATAACGGCCACGAATTTCTGACAGCGTTTGTCGTACTTATTTTTGTTAATTATTTAACGATATATTGACTTGAAAAGCCTTTTTCAGGCACATGATTCTAAAGTCATGTGTAAATGTTTGGGAAATTTACATGTATAGTGCACAAATATATATCTAAAAGGTCCTTCTCTTGGTTTTTATTGCTTAAATTATGCAAGGAAAAAAATCATTTATAAATAAAGTGATGATGTGTTACATGCTTTACTAAATGCTTAATCAAACTCAAGGAAAATATAATTAAGAGATTCTTTAGAATGGTGAAGCAATATGGAAAATTTTATAAGCTTATTTGTTGTATTAAATCTTGTTTTGATGTGGCATCTGTGTATCCACAGTTGCATGATTGGTTCGTGGCGACTCTGGACAATGTTGATAATTAAGGGCCTCTTTCATTTGTTGAAAATGAAATGCATGATGACATAAACATAATGTAAAAGTAATGTATTGTATTTAGAATATTTTTGGAGTTGTTTGGTCCAGTATAAAATAAATATAAAACTTCATATTTCTTGTTTGGTTTGAAGTAAAATGAGAACATTATAGAATATGTGCTGGGCAATGGGCGAGTGGGAGATGTTCGATGATGATTCATGGACGGTGTCGATGGTCTGCAACAAGCGAGAGGTGACGGTCGGCGACACTTTACATAAATTTTTGTATTTGAAATTTGCCCAAATCCAATGAATACTGAATTAATTCAAAATTTTACTGATGAATGAATTCCAAATGCATTGTTATTTTTACACAGCATTTGGAACTCTTTTCAAACTCTTAGATTGGATTTTAAATGCTTTGTAAAAATAACAATACATTTGGAATTCATTCATCAGTAAAATTTTGAATTAATTCGGAATTCATTGGATTTGGGCAAATTTCAAATACAAAAATTTATGTAAAGTGTCGCCGACCCTCACCTCTATTGTAGCCAACCAAAAATGAATGCAATGCAATAGGTAAACATAATATTGTAGCAAAATGAATGCAATGCACTTCTATTGTAGCCAACCAAAAAGTCTCTAAGGGTATAATGTTAGAAATTTTAAATTGGCATGCAATAGGTAAACATAATAATAAGTTTGCAGACGTTGAAGGTAAGTAATGAGTTATTTTCATAAGATATAGAATAGCAAAGTCATCTTCAGTTTAAACATTTTCTTTTGCTCCATTTCTCTATTTTTTTTGTTCTTTGAAAAATATTAAGAATAATCTTTGCTCTTTTACAAAAGAAAGATATATTTCTAATTTAGTGATTTTTATAATTGTTGGTATTTTGTTGAATAAGAAAGAGTTGACAGAGCCAATCAGTGGGGTCGTAAATAATCCGATTTCATATTGTTTTGACTTCAATTTTAGATTGGATTCAAATAATATTAAAATAATTTCAACTCAAAAAGGTTTGATTCCATATTTTTTTGTTCTATTTCAATTTAATCTATCAATAGATCATCTAAATTTGAAAGCATGCAATTTTTAAGTAGAAGAAACGACATATAATGGGTTGAATATTAAAGCATTGAATAGGAGAACGAGGATGTAATATATAAAGAGGAAGAACATCACACAATATTTTTCTCATTTAAAATGTTTACAATTTTTTGAATAAAATAATTTATATTTGTAGGTTTGGGTATGATTTGTTATGGATTATTGAGCAACGGTTGGTTGTTTTTGATGCTAAAGAAAAGAGAGTATTGCATAGGTACAAACAATGATCAGAAGGCAAGTTTGGTGTTGAGGTGGAATGTAATTGTAGGTATTAGAGTAGTTGAAATCGATGAAGCAGAGGTGTTTGCATATGTTGGCATAGTTGGATAATGGCAAAGGCAATGTTGAGCCTGGTTTGTTGTTTCCAATTAATAAGATGCTATCAATGTAGATAAGTAATACATGTATACCCAATGGTGATTGCATATTAGCAATGAAGGATTTATTCTGTTCAACTGGATGACAAGGGTGATAAATGACTAGGGGCTTTCTTTAGACTATAAATAGTCTTTTTGAATGAGCAGGGATGTATAGGATAAAATAAATCATGGAAATTGATGGGTTGTTTCATGTAAAATATCATGCCAAATTCTCCTTGTATGAAGCCAATGGAGACATCTAATTAGTGGAGTTCCAAGTCATAATAAAAAAAAAATTGTGAGAAGGATTCATGTTGTCTTGATTTTTCAGTTTGACTAATATTTTTTGTTATTTATATCGTACTATTGATCATATACATGATATATAAGTCAAGCTTTGTTAGGTATCAATACAGTTATTAGAGAATTGTTTTGCGTTTATGTCCATTTATGACCAAGTATGTTATGATGCAGACATGGGGATTAAAATATTGGTTCCTTGGCTCTGGTGGGCATGAAACGATCCTAATTTGAAAAATAGATTGTAGTGGTGTAGGAGGTGGGATCAAGAAGAAATAAAACATGGAGAAGGAGATTTAATACTTTTCATTGTTTACAAGATTCTATTTTGAAGAGTGTGGTCATATGATGACTTATTATGTGCAAAAAGTTTGGCTGAGAGAGGACTATGAGATGGGGGATAATGGATAAAAGTGTAGAGGTGGGTGAACTATTGTTTAGTCTAATGTTAGGTAGTTACTAAGTGGAGTTGAATTTTATAGAACCATGTGTGATTGTAAAGTATACAAGCAAGGGGAGATAATAAATGGAGTTGAAGTTGTCAAGATGTATGAAAGTTCAAGAAGTTTGATTAAAAAATTATATGGAAACATAGATTCCTAAAAAAAGATGCGCTGAGAAATGGTATGTTTGCTCATAGTAGTATTTATATAGAGGTAACCTTTTTAGTTGATGAAGCATCTTAAGAAGACTCATGGCTTAAAACATAATTCTAGTTTATGACAATGATGGGCCTCAACAGGGAAAGCACACACACTTTTGAAGGTTCATAAATGTGCATAAGTTGGTTTATGGTTGTAGAAGAGTTGATATCGAGATTATGGTTGGCAATTTTAAGGGCGTACAATTCATAAGGGATACTATTATTAAGAGAGTTACATGGTATAGAATTAGGGTTGTGACTTTAGCTCGAAGATTGTTAATTGCTTAAAAATTCATTTGAATTTTTCCTTGAATTGAGATCAGATCAAAATAAACTAATCAAGCTTCGAGCCAAAACTTGGATCAATTTTTCAAGCTGATTTTGAGCCATACACAGAACAACTCAAACTGGTTTGTGATCGACTCAAATAACTTTTTATTTATAAAGATTATGTATAATGCTAAATAAAATCAAATATAATGAGCTATGAGTTGGTTTTGAGTTGCAAAGGATCCAAATAACTCGGTTTGAGACATCTTGTTTCGATTCAGAGCCAGATCTAGTCGATTTAAAGTTGGAACATATCCAAATAACTCAAATCTGAGCCAACTCATTTTGATTTTGAGTCGGATCGAGCTCGATTCTATTTACATATGAGCTGGCTCAAAATAAAAAAAATAACAAGCCATTTGAGCTGATTTCGAGCTGGCCCTAGCTAGGCTTTATAGCAACCCTATATAGGGTGTGTGGAAGTTATTCTTTAGTGAGGAGGACGATGCATGTTGTCTCAAAGATGTGATGATATTTTTTTATCAAATATGCCAACTTTTTAGGTTTGTATGAACATATGTTTTGGTGGATGATCGATATTGAAGGTCTATTTGTAGTACTTTAATTTTAGAATTGAATCAAGTTTTGAGATGAATATTATGATTTAATGTTTCAATTTTTATGATCATAAAAAGTAACAAAGAGTAACGAGTAATCATTGACAAAAAAATATGTATAATATTTGTAGTCATAAATAAAGATTGTTTGATTTGGAATCCATCTATCAATGTATACTGGATTTAAGGGTTCATATAAGTGATTTTATGTCCCATTTTCCTCCGTAACTTTCCATTCTTCCATCTGCTCAAGGGTTTTGATAGAAGTATGACCATCAAATTATGACATGCGGTTCTTTATCTTTTTATGATATTTTTTGTTCTTTTTTCATCCTTTTCTATTATTGTCATTTCTTTTTCTTTCTCTTCATTTGTGGCATTTTCTTTTTCTTTTTCAGTCACTTTTTTTCCAAAATTTTCTATTATGACCTTTTTTTTTATTTCTTTTCCAATTCTTTAGCTATAAGTATCTCCCTAGAAAGGACAACATAATTGTTATCTCAGTTTTTTTAAAGACTCAGAGTCACCAATTCATCTGTTTATATATCATCGTATAATTCCCTTGTTTGAATAAATCTCCCTACCGATACATATAAATGATTCAAAGATGAGAGGAATAAAAAATAATGATAAGACAACAAATAGACAAACAAATAAAAAGAAACAAGCAGAAGACATATAAATGGGTAATCATCATGTGATGAGTCAAGAGTATACATTCGAATAAGATAAGATCAAAGTACCTCGAAATACAACATCCACGAAGAGAATCCCTACATAAGTCACTTGTAACCAGAGAACCAAAAATAATATTTTTATTCTAGGGTTAAGAGTCTTCTAGAGGAAAGCGTCCCTCTAGTTAATTATAACCTGGGTGATACTCAAGAATACTCTCTATAAAAAGAATTTTGCTTATATTATCATGAACCAGAAGAATGCCCTCGTAACCAGAGAACCAGAAAGAATATTTTTGTTCAAGGGTTAAGATTCTTCCAGAGGAACATGTCCCTCTAGTTAATTATAACATGTGTGATACCCAAGAATGCTCTCGATAAAAGAAATTTCACTTATTTTATCATTAACTTGAAGAATAGGCCATCCAAGGATGATTATTTTGAATGAGAACGCCCCTTTTGCTTTCAAAGCTCTTGCTAAGCCATAGAGTAAAGAATGAATCTTACATCCTAAATTGGTAGGTTCTCTTTAGCATCAGAACTAACGAAATAACCAAAATCATCTCGACAGGGATATCCCTATACGTCAGAGCTCACCGGGCTATAAGGGAAGAAATAATACATTTTTTATATATTTTTTTGGTTGATATCACGCCTCACACTGAGATTCCAAAAATATTCCATGATACTAAAATTTTACTTACAAGATATGAGGTATTTAATTTAATTTTATTTTATCTGATTACATTGTGTCTCACACTGAGATCTCAAAAGTATTTGATACTGCTAAATTTCTCATGCAAGATAATGGGCATTTTATCTTATTTTATTTTACTAGTTGACTTAGTGCCTTACATTGAGATTTTTAAAAAATATCTTATGATGTTAAAGCTTCTCCCTGCAAGATAATACTTTCTCATTCATCTAGGTCAACATTGCACTATTTTAAAGACCTTGGATACCTTCCAAATAATGAAATCACCTCATTGTTAACTAAAAGTTGCAATCCTTCAACTTGACACTTTGCCAAATACTGAGAACCCCATATATATTCCTCATGTGTCAAAATCATTCCATCATAAAGCAGAAAGTATGTTGTTTGGGTTGACATCAAGTTCAATGCTAAGATCCCTCAACACCCTAACCACTGAATTCCCTGCATCATACAGAGGGCCCTCTCTTTTGATACATCTCAAAGTTTAAGTCTAAGATTCTCAGTTGCAAGGGTTGACATCATGCCCAATGTTGAAGTTTTCTACTTGGGTTGCCATCATGCTCATGACCGAGATCTCTAGGAAGTTGGGTGACATCGCGCTTCATGGTAAAATTTCAAAGTGGACATTAAAGTTATCAAGACTATATTCAGTCGATTAAAAGAAGACAAAACAAATTAAAAATAATATGTATAAGACAATTCTAGAACTAATAAGTTCTTCTCTTAAGACTTGTTAGGGTTAAAAAAATTGGAAGATAATGTTTTCTAAATTTTTAAGCTTGAGCCAGATCAGTTGGAGAAGCACCAATCCCCTTTGCTTAAGTCTAGAACTCAAGTAAGTCATGTATGCTGGACTCAACAAGCCCAGATGCGGTTAATTTGTTGGTTTCTCTATGTACTCAACAAGCAAAGGTTGTAGTGGAAGAGCCCCTTTTTTCAATCTTATGAGAATAAAAACATAAATCTATTTATTGCTCATGTTTAGGATTTGAGCTATTTTTGAAGGCTAGACTTAAGACAAAGTTGTTGGTTGCTCTTCCCACTCAACTAGTCAATGCCATAGTGGAAGAGCCCTTTTTTTGCTAGTCTCAAAATGATAAGAGCGTGAATCCATCTACAACCCTACTCTAAGAATTAAGTGGGTTCTAAAGTTTAAACTCAACATGCCTATGACAATGTTTCTAGTTACTTTTCTCACTCAACAAGTTATGACCGAAATGAAAAAAACCCCTACCATGCTAGCCAATTGACGACTTTTATTCCATTCAAACAAATCCAACTTAACATATTCAAGCTATTTAAATCCAACAGATTTTTTCAACTGATCTAAGAACTAAGAAAACATCAAAGAAGATAATCTGTAATGTGAAACCCACGGCATGACATCCAAATTAATATTTGGAGATCCATATGGTCATCAACTCACAATAAACATGGTCTCATTCAAATGCATTTTATATTTGTTGGGGGGAATTTGTCGGCCTCTATATATGTTTTAAAGTCAATGCGATCAATCATGAAAAATATTACACAAAATGAATATAATGTCGTGTAAATTAAGGTTGAAATGCCTCAATCATGCCCAAAGTCATCTGAAATGACCTCCAATTTCAAAACAGGCCATACGAGTATGTCCAGATCAATGAAACAGTTCGGACGAGCTTCTTTACCTGTGAATCTTACTTGGTTTGAAATAGGTTGAAGAGATCAAATCATCATATCTCATAATTATAAATTAATTGTATATTAAAGTCATGTGAGAGTTAAAAATTAAAATTATTTATTACCTGGTGCATTAATAGAATAAATTATGTGGTTTTTAGGGGTATTAAATAGATAAGTTACAAGATTTAGAAAGAGATGGTGGAATTCCAACTTTTATTGGCCCCCATAATTTACTTTTCTCTTTGCCTATTCCAACTCAATCTCACAGCAAAAGGCCCACTTTATACATGGATGAGATAAAATTCAATGTCATATTTACAAAGTCCTCCATATTTACAAACTAGTGCTCCTCTCTCCCCTTATTCACACATCCATCTTTCTCAGATTTACCTATACGCACCCCACCCTTGCCTCTCACCTATACCCGGATGAGATAAAATTTAATACAAAGTAGGCTTCAACATGTGACAGGCCCTGATACAAAATTTTATCATGACTTCTAATGCAATATTTTTTCAGTAGACATCTTTTCTAATATGTTATTAGGTCCGAACAATATATATCCTGATCTAATCTCTCACCGACCGCTCTCCTTTATCATTTCACAGAAAACTCAATCCCACGAAAAATATTTCATTCGGATGTCTGCACGTCCGGAGCCCGGCTGTCAAAAAAGCTCGTTGTTCGCGAACAGTTCGTGTTCGGTTCGTCAATGAGTTTGTGTTCGATTTGTTTGATAAGTAGACGAGACGAACATAAACAAATTTTTTCGTTCGGTTAGTTAAATGAATCAAACACGAACAGTGATGCGTTCGTTCGTGTTTGAATCGTTATTGTTCGAAATATAAAATAATTTAAAATAATTATATATAAAAAATTTATGATATTCAAAAAATTAAATTTTATAAATTACAATATATAGTAAAATAATAATAATAATAATATATTAATATACTATATTAGTAATATACTGATATATATATTATATATTTATATAATATAAGTTGAATAATTAATTTATATATATTAATATTAGGGATGTCAAACTGGCTTGTTGTTCGCGAACAGCTCGTGTTCGACTCGTGTTCGGCTCGTTCGTTAAGAAACGAACACGAACAGTGGCTTCACGAACAATTTCAAACACGAGCTTATTTCAAACAAACTAAATTTCAAACGAACCGAACACGAACACAGCCTCTGTTCGTTCGTGTTCGGTTCGTTTACACCCCTAGTCCGGAGGACCAATTACTGGAGGTCACGTCGCCCGCCGATAATGTGTACGATGAAGTAGCTGCAACTGATTAGCCATCCAAAAGTGCAGCTTGTGGACAGAAAATTTTCTCATCTCAGGGCCAGCTCAGGATTGATCTCTCTGGTTTCTCCTCGTTAAACTCCAACCTTTTCTTATTTGCATGCAATTTCACAGGCAGAACATCTCCTTCCTTTCCCTCTCTAAAATCAGAGAACAGAGGGCAAAAAAAAAAAAAAAGGAGAAAGCTTTTAGCCTGTGTTCGATGTTCTCAAATCCGCGCTTGATTGCCACTTTGACTCAACGGCTTTGATCTCATGAAACTATAAAAAGGTTATCTCCTAAACTCTTGATGTACATTTGCAGCCCATTTGGCTCACTTGTCTTAATATAATGGGGGAAGCAATGCATTATTTTCTTAGCATGGTGGGGGAAAATTCATGGGTGAGACTCAAGACCCAAGGATGGATATACATTTATGTGATATGAATTTTGCTTGCATGTATATCACATGGATGCATTTGATGGCATGGCATATTTTGAGCATTTTTTGTTGTGGTATCTCATGAAACTGACCATGCATGTAGTTCATGGTATGATGGTTAGGCCTAATTGCTCGAAGTAACTTCCCACATAGAGATAAGACCAGGAAGCTGCTGAAATGCTGCCAACTAAACGATGTCATTTTTTTGCGTTCAACCTTGCAGGTACCTCATGCACGTGCATCCTTATTAGCGTGGTGGGTATCAAGCATTTCTACCATGATGTCTTACAACATCGATCATGCATGACTTTCTTGGCATGATGATTAAGCCTAATTACGAGGTTAACGTTTAAACTTGAAGGTTGTCGACATGCTGATGAAATTTTGTTTGAATAATCAAATTAAACCTGTAAATAAATAAAGGTTTTCAAATCATAAATTAATGATAAAAAATGGAAATTAAATTATTCTATGAACTATTGATTAAATAAAAAATAAAAAAGTGCACAAAAGAGAGCTTCGACGACTCGTCAATGAGCTTTAATGAAAGTTGTGGTGAATATTTTAGCTCATATATGCATATGAAGCATTAAAAAAAAAAGAGGAAGCATCATATTGACTAATCAAAGTGTATAAAATCATGCACAATAACTATGAGGAGGGCTTTATTTGTGCACTCAAGTGAAAGCTACATGTGCAAGAAATACTTCAAAATATACAATCAAAATCTAAAAGCACTATAATTATGAAGGTTCATTTGGGCACTCAAGTGAGAGTTAAGTGTAGGAGAGATGCATGAGCGGACAAAAGGCATTGCTTAAGGGCTTCAGGCTAAAAATTTGCATATGTTTCACAAGCAGTTTTAACTTAAACATATAGCCCTGACAGATGTGCAAATCACTTCCAAAAACATACAAATTTTCTAAAATATGCTCAAGTTCTAAGGCTTAAACTAGCATGCATGTGCTCCGACCAATTAACCATATGCTTGAATATATAATCCAAGAATACTTCACGGGCTAGCCTAAAATCATTTATAAATGCTCGTATGTGCTCCAACCATCATATTGAAAGCCCGATCATATGGTATGTACTAGGCACACTTAACTTAAATTACATTTCAAGATGCCCATCTTTAAAAAAAATGTGCATGTTATCAACATATACACTATCACTTATCATTAGTTTCCTTATCTTATGCGTCTAAGATTGCCGCATGGGAATATTGCATTCTTAAGCTAAAATACAATTTGCTTAGAAAAAGTGTGCATGCATTTTAAAATTTCACAAAAACAAAGTCTCATTTTTTTTAATATCAAGGTGAAAACTATAAAATTACGCAAGCTCTAAATTTGGTTGGGTAAGGTCGAAAGTAGGGCTGTAAACGAGCCGAGCTTGAGCGAGCTCAG
>NEWO01000203.1:557391-580605 GCA_003013225.1 Phalaenopsis aphrodite
TAGCTTTAGGAACCCCTGCCCACGTATTGGATAGAAACATTAAAATAAATGGAATGCATGTACACATCACTCATGGCCAACATTTTAAAATTCAGTTTAGCTCCACCATTGATGTCATCATGGAGTTTGTAGTTTTGGATAATTTCTTTGATTGGAGATTCTCACACAAAATGCTTAATTCCAAAATCTCTATCTTATTAAAATTCATATTATCCTCATAATTTTTGTTTAAAAAATAGTTTTTATGTATTGTTATTATGATTAATTCTCATAAAGTTTAGGGGAAATTTACATACATACTAGACATTTCTTATATATTTATATATTTAACCTCTAAAGTTTTTATAATGTAATTCATTTTTAAAGCAGTGATGGTGATATTTTTGATGTGATGTTAAGAGTTCAAGCGACATGCTTGCAAACATGAATCTTTGGGGGTTAGATGTGTAAATACATAAGAATTGTGTGGTCTGTATGCACATGCCCAAAATTTAATCTTATATAACAATCCTTGTTTTGCTACATTATATTTTCTATGATATTTAAGGGAACGATCCTAATCTCTTTGAATAAATACAACTTAATTGTAGTCACTATAGGGGTGTAAACAAGCCGAACACGAGCGAGTCCAAGTTTAGCTCGTGTTGGCTCGTTTATATTTCAAGTTTAAAAAGTGTGTTCTTGTTCGGCTTGTTTGGTTAGCGAGCCGAACATGGGTTGATCACGAATAAAAAGTTGTTTTGACAACCCTAATCATGTAGCTATAAAATGTTAAGAATTAGACAAGAATTAAAACATCAGTTAAATCTAATTTAATAATTTTTATTATATTTTCTTAATTAATACTTTTAACTGATTATAGATTTTGGTAGCCTTGTAGTCAATTAAATTTTTTAAAACTACTACTCATCAAAGATATATACATACATATAATATCTTTGATTAGTAGTATTTCGAGCTAAACGAGTCGGACACGAACGAGCGAACACGAGCTTCTTAACGAGCCGAACACGAGCTATTCGCAAACAACGATCAGTTTTGACAGCCCTAACCACGTATTAATAATGGTCAATAAAATAAAGTTTATACAATTAGAATTTAAGAATTAAATGATAATTGATAGATATAAACATTTCTTATGACATATTTGTAGGCTCCTGATTTTCTCATGTGCTTACACGTTGTCTTATCGAATGATTGGACTGAAAGAAAGATTTAAGCTAATAATGAAAAATAATTAAGGAAAAAAAAATGATCGCATAATTATCATTAAGCTATCTCAGTTCCTTTAAATTTACGAAAATGCCCTTTTATTTTATCTAAATTGTTCGAAATGACTTAATTCTGTAATTTGGATTTGTCCGGCCGTCATTGAGCTCGTGGGGCCCAACACCCATCTCCACGTAGGCGGCCGTAATAATCCGTTCCCGTTATCATTTAGGGGGAAAATTAGTACCATGGGTTTAAATAAATTTTACTTTATTTTAAGATTAATGCAATATATTGCGCAATCCTTAAAGTAAATCTTATAAGTTGAAATCAGACATGATATATCCTTCATCAAGACATTTTGACAAATTTTTTTTTTCTAGTCATATGTTACGCTCGAAACTCATACTTAGGGTTTGTTTGAGACAGCTGCAGCTTACTAATAAGCAACTATGGATGAGCTATTCTAGAAAGCTGTTGCGGATAAGTTGACTGATTTTTTGTTTATTATTGTTTGAAAATAGTTGAGCATACCTGACATCCCTAACATTTTTTATCGGTCGTGAGCGAGATCTCATCCCGCCGACCAATTTCAACCAACCGCTAGCTATCTCGAATGCCACCCCCATGTTTATCGTCACGCCTCTTGCTTTCCCTCGATTGTGCATAGATTTCGCCATCCGGCTGACCTCACCGTCCGACAGATCTCACTGTCTGGTCCTTCCCTTCCTCTCCTGCTTGAAACAACGAAGCAAGCAAATCATTCCTCCAGTTGACCATACTCTGGTCTACAACCTTGCCGACCAGCCGCCATTATACTAACTCATTCTCAAACATTTCTGCCACAAAATAGATCTCTCTCCACGTGACCAAATTCTCATCGACCGTTTCGAGCTAAATGTCTCTCCACCGACCGATTTCAGCCAGTCGAAAGCCAACGTGATGCCGCCCGCCTGTTATTTTTCTCTGACCGATAGTTAGTGAAATCCTCGAGTCGTCCTCCTACTTCCAACCAACCACCAACTTTCGGCCAGCCATACCTTACCGTCTGGCTACCTGCGTCCTGTCGCCGCCCTTGCTCCTACCCGAAATCGTGGACAAAGCCTGAATCTAGTGTCATCAAATCTGCAACTTTATTTTATCCAAACTGATTGCCTTGCAGAAGCTGAACAAGGAAGATTTACATACCTACCCTCCACTTTTATGTTTTATATGTTTACAAGCAAACCTATTAAGTCTTACATTTATATGTCTATACGTTACGTAATTTGTATGAACATCCTGAGGTTACTCGTCGACCGACAACTTACTTATCAGCCAACCACCTCAACTACAGTCGACTGCCCATTCGCCCATCTCCTCAGAATAAAATTATAATAAAAGTAAGGAAAGAATGTCTTAAGTACATGCCACTCACTTATTTCAAAACCACAAAATATATAAAACAATATACTATAAGAGATCCCAAATGACTCCTTTTTATCAAATGCTTTAAATCAATATAGTGATTACTCTATTACATTATAAATTTAAAATTTATTTTGTTTTATATATCCATAAATTTAGTATATGTCATTTGAAAGGAGCATAATGTCACAGACAAATAGTCCCACATTGGCTAGGTGTAGGGCCGAAAAACAGTATTTAAGTCTTGGGATGCCCACCACTCTTAATGGCTCTTTTGGGAGGTGACAAGTGGTATCAGAGCAAATTACTGTCTGTCAGGTGTGTGGACTCTCCATGGTCCAGTGGGACCCTCGGTGGAGCCAATCCGTGACGAGGGCGTCACGTGATTGGGTGGAGGAGAATGTCACAGACAAATAGTCTCACATTGGCTAGGTGTAGGGCCGAAAAACAGTATGTAAGTCATGGGCTGCCCACCACCCTTAAGGGCTCTTTTGGGAGGTGACAATAAGCCCACAAAAGATTCGCCCTACGGTCATTAAGCTTAAGACTTGGCGAGCTCAGCAAATTCATGGCTACAGTCTGTTAATTAGTCTTAGCTGGGAAACTTTATTTCAGTTATTTAGTTATCATTTTATGGATCTTGTAGCCGTTTGCAGGAGAACATGCTCATCTCTTTTTCTTTACTGCTATTGGAAGGATTTAAGGATTTATGATGAATCCTCCTATTTTTTCTAAGACTTGATTGTAGGAAATCATTGCAAATCGAAGCTACATCTGGTGCGTCTATCTCTACCAATCTCATAATTCCAGCATCTACACCTTTTATAGTTGTGGTGGGATTTACATTCTTATCATGCAATTCTCATATATTTATATCCGACACTTTAATATTGTTGATTTTGCTTTGAAAGTTTTTTTTCTCATTGGGGGCCACTTGCTAATTAGGGAACTCGAACCTGGGTAGAGAAAGAAGAAAGAATCGACAACGATGCCAATAACGTTTGATCGGTTGAAGACAAAAAAAAATGACAACGACGCCAAGATCATTTGATTAGTAATAAGAGCATATGAGACATATCGACATCCAACAACGACAAGCTCAGCTAGGAGTGCGTAAACAATTGTCCCGCGCACAAATTACAAATTTAACATCTGACAACGACAAGCTTTGCGAGTGGTGTCTAACGATTGTCATAGGCCTATGGGATGAATCGACATCCAACAAAGGCTAACACTGTGAGGGGGTGCGTAAATGATTGTCTTGCGCCCAAATTATAAAGTTAACACCTGGTTGCGATAAGCTCCGCGAGGGGTGTCTAACGATCATCAGATGCCTATGGAATGCATCGACACTCATCAACGACAAGCTCCACGAGGGGTCAATAAACGATCGTTCCGCGCTCAAATTATAAAGTTAACATCCGACAGTGAAAAGCTCCACGAGGAGCGTCTAACGATTGTCAGAGGCCTATGGGACGTATCGACACCTAGTAGTGACAAGCTCCGCGAGATGAGCATAAATGATTGTCATGTGCCCAAATTATAAAATTAACACCCGAGAACGAAAAGCTCTGTGAGGAGGGTACAACTCAAAGGCTCTAAGGCGAGCATTTCTAAGACACTTGTCCAAGGAGAGCAAGACCCCCTTTCCAGAGCAAGCAAGTCCCCCTTCCGGGAAAGCATCTCTAAGACCCCTTTTCGGGACAAGCAAGACCCCCTTCCGAGCCAAGCAACTCTAAGACTCTTTCAGACAGCTTACTCTCTTTTGATGACCGACTCTCTCTCCAATGACCAACTTTCTCTTTGACAACTGACTTCTCTTCCGAACAGCCACTCAGACCCGACAATCCCGCCGGCATAATAAATACTTCAGAAAAACATACCGAATGGATGACAATAAAAAAACCAAAATCAAATGTGAAAAGTGTCCAACAAGAAGTATCATTAGCCAATTATGTTTCAAAATTTATTTGATTTATAAATTTCCTCGTTTATATTGCAGTTGTCGCTATCAAGGAGCAAGAAAATTAAGAAACTTAATATATTTTTAAAAATGGTCTGTGTAGATCTCGAGGCAAATTTGACAGTCCAAGATAAAAAAACTGAAATGCCCTTATACTCTTCTCTAAAGCAGAGCTAAATATGTAATTTTTATATACTTTTTATACCTCCTATCTTCTATAAATATGAGCGAACTTTTTGGCTCCCCCACACTTATAAAATCAAGTTTTATGAAAGGAACAACTTTATACATACTCACTTATTATGGATTACTTTAATTTGGCTCGACCCCGTGATTTTTTGCCTCCCTAGCTTAATTTTAAAATTCAAAGTGTTTCCCCTCGTATCTATGTGTGTGTTGAATCTTCATACTATACTAAAATGCTAAAAATCACCAACGTTGTGAATTTTCTAGTATGCAACAATTATGATGGCTTGAGGAGTAAAATATGCTAAGAAAATATTATTCCAATTACTAAGGTGTTATGACTTACAATAAGAATTTCTAATAATATGTAAATTTATAAAGTGGGTAATAAACTAACTTATTTCAACTTATTTTAAGTATTTGAGCGGCAAACTTCAGTGATTACGATGTATATTAAATTATTACTAAAATTATAAATTTAGAACATATCTTTTTCAACATAATTACTATATCAATTAAATAGTATTTCCATATTATTAACATCATTAGGCACCCCGTTTAACCCTTGCTCAACCCCAATCGAACATAGAATCTTAACATTTTCGTACTTCATCTTCAATATGATGTACAATTTAAGAACCTTTTTTTTATATGAAATGTTAAGTTTACTTTAAGATTGTCATAGTTTGTTCATCAATGATTTATAATAGCAAGAACCAACTACGATTCTATTTGGGGTGTCACAGCTGTTTCAAGAAGTAGTTGTGAAATTGCTGCTGGGAGAAATTGTTTTGAAAAGATGAAAGTTGGTATGGTTGATGAAGTTGAATGTTTGTTTGGATGGTTCATCTGTGAATCTGCTATGCTGCTGTTGTTTCTGAAATAAGTATTGTAATGCACTTATGTACATATGTTAGATGTAAGTTTGTCATTTAATAAAGAAGTGCACCAGAGGACCAACAATAATTTTAGAATATTACAGAAAGTCAGAAGCCTTATGTTTTACATTGAATATATTTTGATTATCTGATAAATAAGTGAAATATATAATGGCTAAGATTTAGTAGAAAAGATGTGCATTGCAATAACTAACAAAATAAGATAATATGAGTGAATGCTACAAGACAATTTAAGTACAATATTCAAATTTATGCTACACACTCTGATCCTCAAAGAAATAATGGAGATAATCAATCCTTTGCTCAGAAACCATAACCATAAAAATATCCCACTTGTTAACATACTTAAGCACTTCATTGAGTGCAAATAAAAGGAATATCTTTAAGGACTTGTGTGTTCTAGTGTAGCACAATGATTCAGAAAGGGATGGTGTTGCTCGCATAAACCAAACGAGGCATTTATATACATAGCACATAATACTTATGGATTACATATCCGACACTTTCAAGTGAACCTATGTATTTACTTGTCATGAATCAATGCCTTAAAAAATGGAGTTCAAATGTATTTACATTTCTAACACCTAAACATTCATATGAATTACTTGGCATGTATGTGAATGAGCTGAATTCAAACATTCATTATATGAAAATGTTTTTCCAATTAAATAAAAGATGGAGACATAAATGAATCAAAACCAAGGGCTCATATTAGAAGTTGCATTGGTGGCCTCATAGGACTTGGAGACACATTCTCTACTAGGCAATAAGATTTTATGTATAAATAGAGTTGTATATATGTGGCAAACAAGTTAAGAAAATTTGAATAAATCTCATCAAAATGTCACATAGAGAAGGCATCCCTAGTTTTGTTATGTTACACCTACTATGACTTTGTAGTATCATGGCTCCAATTAAGAAAATATTAAACCTCCCTTTCGCAGGTTGCAGGATAACCTGCCATCCATTGTCAAATGAAGGTATAATCGGAGCATAGCTCCCTTGATTAGTGTGATAAAGAATCATAGGCAACAAAAATTGATAGTTGATCATAGTGAAGCTAATCAAAATCTAGCAAATTCATTATAAGCAAAAATGAGCAAATCACTCCACTTATGATCTTGCTCGCCAGGAAGCTAAAATTTGCACTGGATTTCTAAATGTTCACATAAATTTGTTTTATTGAAGCACGTGATTCTAATATATTTACATGTATCACAAATAAAAATCAATATTTTAACACAACCATCAAATCTTTAGGTTTATGATACCAACACATCATAAATATCAAAACTTTAGATTTTAGATGTGTTACTACAATAGACTTGTGAGATATGTATGCAAATATTCATTTTTTTTCAAACAACTACACTTGTGGACAAATTAGTCTAATAGAGACAACATGCATTGAAACTATCATATCACCAAAAAAATTCTAGGATAAATATTAAACATTCTAATCAAGATATCACTAAAAAATTGTATTAGCATAAGTATGGAGCATTAAAATCATGATATCATCAAAATACTCCACAATAAAAGTACAAAACTTGAGATCACCATCAACCATTAAAACCAACAAAAATAACAAATCATAACATGCAGAGCATTCACTTATTGACAATATTAGAGGATAATATATTAAGGCTTGCATTAGTTCAGAAACATCCCTACTCAAACTATCATTTTTTCCTCTAAAAATGAAATTCACCGACAACGATGGCAACTGAATACCTCCATATCAACAAAAACTTCACAAATGGAGTCAACAAAATCGATGGCAGCCAAATATCTTCACATCAATAGAAAACATCTCAAATAATGACAACAGAAAAAAAAAAGTAATAAAAAGGGGCCTTTTTTCTGTTCTTAGTCACCATGACGAGAAAAAAAAAGAATTATTACCCATTTCATGTTCATCTTTCCTAACCCTCTATGATTGATGTGAAAAAAAAAAAATAAAGAGCTCCTCAGAAAAAAGAATGAAGAGCTGCATGCCCAACATCCAAGGAGAAGCAAAAATGGGAGGTGGACCTTCTCCTTCTCCAAGAGGAGAAAACAATAGGAAACAAGAATACCCTAGAATGAAGGAAAAGAAAGAAAGAATGCACCACTAAACAGTTAGCAATCGAAACCCTAGGTGGTCAAAGGGTATTAAGAAAGGAAAACAAGATCTCAGTTTGCAAGAAACAATATGTATTCAAAGGTCGTAAGACTCTCTTTCAAGGCCCAACTTTTTCTGAAAAAAAAGTAATTTATATTTCACCTTAAATGCAGATGGTTGCGATGAGAGGTTTGGTCGTCTTCATTTCACTGCCTAATGAGAGGTCTGTGGTCCTCCTTTAGCTTCAATCTGTTGCTCAGAGGAGCCCTCTTATGAGCCTAACATTCCTTCAGTTCTAGTTTGGGAGTATTTTCTTGATGAGGATGTATTTGTTGGTCATTTCTATCCACTCGACAAGATCTTGGGGATCGTGTAAGCTAAGGTTGAATTGAAACCATTTGAACTCCAGGCCCAACTTTAGGGAAAACTGTGCCATGTTGGCTCAGAGGTCCCTTAACTCAAACATCTCCCTCTAAAAATCAAAGGATGTGAGAGTGTATGCTCTCATCTGGTCCCATCATTATCTGTCAAGGGGTTTGCTAGCTCTTCCTTGGTGTTTGGGCACAGTAAACTACACCAAGAGAGCTTTCAAAAGTCTGAAAAGTTGCTGATACTTCTAGCTGGAAGTAAGTTAACCACTTCAAGGTCGACGACCTCAAGTAGTAAAAAACAGACGACACTTAAACACATATAAGACTTTTAGTAGGCACATTGCAGATTCGAGTGAAGCGATATGGTCGTTGTGATCCGACCATCCCCAACATGCATCCAATGTTGGGAGCTTGAACTTCTCCGGGGTTCCGCTTCTGAGATGTGGAGGGAGAAAGTTTTCTCTGGTTGTTGTGGCATCTTAGTGCACCTGAATCATTGCCTCTCCACTAGCGCTAACCCAGTGTTGTCTTAGTACTACGAGACTTCGGCCCTCTCGGGTCGTTGTTGAACCTTATGTCGTTGTGCACCAACTCCACCTCTTAAGGCTGGTTTTTCCCCTAAAGGGTTCAATCTCCTGCTATGGCCACAACTGCCCTTAATGTTGCGTTAGTACTATGAGTCTTCACCCTTCTCGGGTCGTTGTTAAACCTTATGTCGTTGTGCGCCAACTCCACCTCTTAAGGCGGGTTTCTCGCATAGAGGGCTCAATCTCCTGCCGGCCTCAGTACCTCCGCGATCTAACCTGACACATGATACCTGATTTTAGTCCTCATCTCCTTCATACAGTCCTACATCTCCTTATATGTGTTCCCTACAATAATTGTTTTTCTCCAGCCTCTTCTCTCTGTGATAGCTGGGCTCCTCTTCTTTTCGACTACATGACTCAAAGCTCACCACATCTTTTAGGATGTGGAATTCAAATCTATCTAAGAGACACGCCTAAGGAATACACACGTCAGAAATGACTTCTCGCCGGATGACGTCAAAAGCATGAAACGTTTCCTGCATGACGCTTATAGACTTGGCTGCCATGGAGTCTTGAGGAAATTTTCTGTAGCCAAATCTGGTTGCTAAAATGTTGTTAAATTTGTCTGCCTATGTCTTGTAACAGTTAACTTCAGACGAGGAGTTGAGTTCCGTCCGTCTTGGGATTATCTTCCTCCCGATCCGTGGTCTCCAACAGGCTAGACATGAGTATTCAACATCATCCCTTGGAGGCCCCATGGTGCCACATCATCTCATCTATCAGTTCGTAGACCTTTTTTATCATTCATGCTGACATATTTTTTATGCACATTTATAAATATATGTGGACCGTTGTCCGCACATACTTATAAAATATGTAATATTTTCATCATTACAAGAGCAGACGTAAACATCAATGGAGCCATTTTTTTCCATATTTTTCTTCATAAATTATTCTAATTAATGTGTTTTTTTAGCGATTGCATTAAAAAAAAATGCATGATATAAGCAAGTGGAGACCTTTCTAATATATGAAATCCATCATTTAATAATATAAAAATATGCGAGAGAAATGACATCATCCTACTGCCTTTCTGAGGGGTAAATGCTGTAAATACAATTAGCATCTTATAATCACGACAACGAGCCAAACAAAGTAGTCATCATCGTGTCACACTTGCTTCGGGCAGGAAATGGGGGCCAGAAGATGTGTTAAAATAACAACATTTTTATATGTAATATTCTTCTTCATGTCGTTTCTCCTGAAGGCTATAAACATTTCTCTTGAATCTTCTCTTATGTTGGATCTTATGTTTGACACCTCACAATATGAGCTTTTTACAATGCAATTACATATCACAAAAATAATTCATGACATACAAGATTCCATCTTTTTTAACTTTTAAGTAGTGAAATGCACTTTCTCATGCTTGCAATTGGGTATTTAGATACATAGGGCCGTCAAAACGGCTCGTTGTTCGCAAACAGCTCGTGTTCGGGTTGTTCGCTAAGTTAACGAGCCGAACAAGAACAACACAAACAAATATTTGTTCGTTCGTGTTCGGCTCGTTTTGGCTCAAAATACTACTAATCAATTATGTATATATATATATATATATCTTTGATGGGTTGTTTTTTTAAAAATTTAATTGACTACCAGGCTACAAAGATTTATAATCAATTAAAGGTATTAATAATAAAAAAAATAGAATAAAAATTATTAAATTAGATTCAAATGATGTTTTAAATCTTGCCTCAATCTTTAACATCTTATGGCTACGTGATTATGGTTGTCAAAACGACTCTTTGTTCGTGAACGGCTCGTGTTTGGCTCGCTACGCAAACGAGCAGAACACGAACATACTTTTTGAGCTCGAAATATAAACGAGCCGAACACGCCTGGGCTCGCTCGTGTTTGACTCGTTTGCACCCCTATGCATACATACCGCCCTAGTTAAATAGAGTTAGTGAAATGGCTGAATTAGGTTTGAGTCTAGTGAAGGAAATAGCCCACCATGAAATTTGAGTTTTCCTCATAAATGATAGAAAAATTTATTTATTTATTTATATAATTCAGATAATTTATAATTTTGTCTGCTCTCAATAGATTTCTTTCCCTAATAGCAAAAATATTTTTAATATTTTATAATTATGTCCACCCTAAAAGTTAATGTCGATTCCGCCCCTAAGCTCCAGTGTTAATTTCGTAAATAACAATCTTTTAAGGTTGTTTATGTAAATTTCCAAAAAAAAAAATTGCATTTGAGTAAAGAAACATAAAGGAAACTTCCAAGTGGCATGAGACTTTAGAGCCTCCATTTTTCAATTAACTTCTATTCTTAAATATATATTATATTTTGGATATTTATACACCTACTACTAATTTTTTTATTTACAAATATATCACAAAAGCTTAAGATGAAGCATCAAAACTATTTATAGCATGAGGTCATTGGGTCATAATTGTAATATTACTTGGTTAAATCCCCCATTTCTTAAAAACTCTTCAACTATAGCTAAAAACAATATGAAGCCGTTTATAATATATTTATGATTGTATATATAAAAATGTGTTAGCACAAATCTCAAAGCAACTAAGCGGTTCAGAAAGAAGATGCAAACGATTGAGCGTAGCCTTCGATGATCATTTCGAGATGAGTATTGGTGAAGGAAGCGCCTTATCTGGACCATCGGTAGAAGGTGCTATAAGAAAATCCAATAGGGCGGTAATCAGCCTTTGGGGCAATCGATGGGGAACGCTCTTTTGTACCATATATCGATCGAATCAAGACAATATCGAAAAAAAAACTATTTAGAGTAGCCGATCGTCTATTCATAATTTATAATTTTTTCTACTCTAAATAGTTTTTTTTTTCTCTAATACCAAAAAATTATTTAATAATTCATAATTTAGCCCATCTTTAAAATTGAATATGGTTCCACCCCTGTGTTCGGAAAAAACATTATATCAGAAATCTTGTTGTAGTATTACATCATAACTCCAACGAAATTGTGTTATGTCACACGACAGACCCATTAACTACAAAAATATTCTCTACTTTAATGTATGGTCTGCCTCCTCCGAACACGTGACACATTCTCATGCATCAAAACTCCTCATATAATATAAAAAAAAAAAATTGCCTTGAGTGGAGAAACCGAAAGAGAACTTCCAAGTGGCATATAACCTCCATATCTTGCATTCTCTCTCATAGAGCTTCAGTTTTTCAATTAACTTCTATTCATAAATACATATTATATTTTAGATATTTATACACCTACTATTAATTTCTTTTATTTACTAATCCATCAAGAAGGTTTAAGATGAAGCACCAAACTATAGAGCATGAGGTCATAGGGTCATAACTGTAATATTACAAATGAATAATTAAAAAAAAAACCTGAAAGATGACCTAAAATTAAAAAAAAATGTCCCATTGAATCAAAAAACAAGAAGGAAACTTCCATGTAGATTGCCTTTCTAGCGAATAATTAAAAATAAAATACCCTGTGTTATAGTAAAACTCGCTCGCAACAACAGTGCAATATCATCGTTTAGCAAAGATCTTTTGAAAAGGGTGTTGGCAGATGGAGAAGGTCCTTCGCAGTTCAAAACAGCGAAAAAATATCTTTCATTACATCTGGACTTCTAACGTAGAGCTTCGTTCGGATTGCAATAGTTAGGAATATCCAGTTGTGTTACGAGAGTATTCCATCTGAGTTATTTGTAAAAAATGAAGTGTTATTCGAGTATTATGTAGTGTTATTCGATTACTTTGCAGTGTTATTGAAATATTCCCCCACGTTACTTGATTTAGGGAAGTGTTACTAGGCATATTCCCTATGTTTTTTTTTAATTTCCACTATGTTATTGGAATAACACAACCCAAAATCAAGTAACACGAGGGAATATTTCAACAACACTTCAGCCCCAAATCTAGTAACGCGGTGGAATATTCTAATAACAACGCAAAGTAATCGAATAACACCACATAATACTCGAATAACACTTCATTTTTTACAAATAACATAGATGAAATAATCCTGTAACACAGCAGAATATTCCTGTCTAAACGTAGCACTACGTTCGGAGTCTTGGCGTAATATGCGCTCTCTTGAGAGACGTTTGGCGGGCATTGCTTCTGGAAAGAATAACTTCCGCAAGCATTAGCATCCGCTACAACGCAACAGAGACTCAACGTCTTCTTGAACGAAGCCTAAATTTTTAAAGCGAATAGCTCAAAAAATAAAATAGCACGTGACAAATAAAGAATGAGTTGGATGGATAAAATATGTATGAAACTCCAGCATATTCTAAATATTAGAACATTATCCTTATTTAAGCATAAAGTATGGAAAGGAACTCATGGATACTAAGAATGAGAAAAATTGAGTCGTCGTTGTCTTATTCGGAGGAAGGATAAGCTCAAACAAGTGTTGTAGAGTACGTTTAGAAATGGGGAAGTAAACGAAATGCGACGCCAATAGAGCTAGCGTTAAGACAAAAGTTGGAAAACATTGTGTCAAAGAGATTAACTACGCCAAATAATTATATAGATATGATTGAGATACATCATGAGGGTGGTGAGGAATGAATTTGAGTAGATAGGCTTAGCTTCTTTGATGTGTGGATGGGAACATCATATGCAATGCTAAGATCATTTACTGTCTTTGTGAAGTGATTCAAAAGTGGAAATTTTTATGTTGTATCAAAGGAATGTTCATGTTTGTGCATAATTGTAGTGGGGATATTCTTTTTGCATTTATTGATTTATTTAATTTGGAAGAAGCAAGGCAAGAGAGGGGGGGTGGAAACCTTAATTAACCAATAGTATCTTTCACCAAATATTTTGTTAGTAACATGGTAAGCAGATAAGACTGAGCGACAATCTGTGTTGCAACCTTGAATGAATGTTCACACTAACACATCTAGTTTGCATGGGTGGAATCAGGTTATGTCCAGGGTGGACAATTGCCCCCACTGGAATGTGAGATTTTCTTATGTAAATAATAAAGTTTACTATTTATTCTTAGATAATTAGGTAATTTTGCCAACTTCATGCCCCATGCCCTCTTAATGTATTTTTTTGCCCAATACTAAGAAAATTAAACATTTGATGAATTTGCACACTTTTAACAATAATGTTGGTTCTACCATAGCTAGTATGGTTATAGTTTTTGCAAGCCTTTTTTCTTCATCATATTCTTTTGCTTTTAGAGCAACCATATCGACTACTATTATTATCAATGGTTTTAGTAAATACGAGTAATTTCACAAAAAAATTATGTAAATTTTAAATTCTACATAAAATCCTAGTTAGATTTATACTCTTTTTGTAAGGTTACAACCATAACCCGAGAAGAGGATGTTTTTGGTTCTTTTTAAAATTAGAGTCCATACTGTTAAATCGTCATCTTAGAATTCCTATTTTTAAAAAGTCCTCTAACTTGAAATGTTGAAATGATTTGGAGAAGATGAGGGATTGAAAAATGGCAAAAAAAAGACAAAATTAGACATACAATCTAAAAGAAAAATAGAATCATGAAGAGCTTATGTAAGAGAAACCATGCACGATAAGTCATAAGCTTACATCCAAATAGAATCAGATATAAACACTTTGGATCAAATATCAATGAAAGAACACCAACATAAGCTACCCAAGTAACCAGAGAAATAAAAAGAAACATTTTATCTTGGGATCAAGAGCAACTTCTTAAAGAACATATCTCTTTGGTTAATTCTAGCTTGGGGGATGCCCAAGAAAAATATCATTAAAGGGATCCTACTCAAATGCAAGTGATGACTAGTAAAGGGGCGTTTCAAATGATGGTTATCTCACATGAGCATATATGTGCTTTCAAAGCTCACGCTGAGCCATACTGGCGGTTTATCAAAAAATGAGACCTATGAAATAATCAAGTCATCTCATAGGGGGCCCACACTATACTTTCAAGCCTAATCAGGTCATAATGGCTAAGGGTGAATCACCGTAAACCAAATGGGCGACTGCCTAATCGCAATTGAGGCATACAAGATGACATCAACGAGGTGTCAAAGAAATGACAAGGTTGAAAATGTATATATCAATCGAAAGTTAGAGGAATCCTAATAGGGTAGAGATAGCTAGGCAGGATATCATGGATTTGTCATCCCAAAAGGCTATTAAAACACTAAGTCATCCTGGTCAAGAAGGTAGCCGACCCAACTCGACGAAAGACCCTCTATCAGTAATCCATGAATTGTGTTGTCTAAGGGAATCCTAGTAGCCCTAAGGTAAAGAGAAGAAAACTCTATGTCATATGAACCTTTGTAGGTAAACTATATATAGAGGGTGGACTTATACCTACCAAAATAGTGAGGAAACTATTGGAGTGGAAAGATAAGAGAGGTATGTTTACAAAGCTAAGATGCACTCACAAAGGACTTATTCCTCATCTAGTTCGGGGAAGCCTCTAACACCCTAAGTGTGTCTGACAACCACCAAAATAAAAATTTTATGCTTGGTCAAACAAGTTGGAGAAGCTTGAGGGCTTCTCCTCAGGACATGCAAATTAATGCAGTTATCTATACAAGTTCTTATGCAGAGGTCTATTAGAGATGACTTGGGATATGTTCAAGTTATGCATGTCATTTTAAAACCAATTTGAATGCCTTGCCGGAAAATAAAGTGCATGCTTTGAAAAGTTGAATAATTTTAACCCTAATTTTTTTTATCTTAATCCTTTATTATTGGGCTTTTTGTAGAAAAAAAAAGTTATGTTTTAAGGTCCTTAGAGCCCCTAAATTGCATTTTTGCATGATTCCCAGACAAACCAGCTATCAAAGATAACAATAAGTCAACATGATATGGGAAAGTAAACAAGTCATGAATGAATAATAACAGGACGGATGTTGATGGGTCAGCAACATATCGCAAAAAATAGAAAATTGCTGCAAGTTTTTGCATATACATGCCTGATCCTTATTATATACATCAATAGAGATTTAGAATTAACTTATAGCATACGAGCAAGCTTCTCTTGATTCTCAAGAGAATGGTGGAATGAATGTAGAAGGATGAGGGAGATGTGGAAGAAGTTAAGGAAGCAAGAAGATCGAAGAAGAAGAGGGTTTACAAGAAAAACTTCTCTTCTCTAAAGCTCTTCCCCTCCAATTTCTCCCAAGCTCTCTTTCTTTCTCCAAAAAAAAAAAAAGTGAAATGATCTCCCCCTACCAAATTTAAGTGCCCTTGGTTCAGGGAAAAATGTTTTTTTTTTTTTTTCAAAATGGGAAAGGGTTCCCCCTTTTTCCTATGGTCCTTGCCCTATTTGCCATTTTTGTGCTATTTACCATGTAAAATCAAGCTTACCACTTGGTTAGGCATGCTCAAGCCTTAATTTAAGGGACCATAGGTCTTTCCATGATCAAACTTCACTCCCATTTGGTTTGCCCCAGCTAAAAGGGTCCTAAAATTGAAAACAACCATTTTTTGATGTCCAATGGTATGGTCACACCAAAATTGGGTGTGGTCACACAAGTTCTATGTGTGGTCATGCCTAGGCAAGCCATGGGTGGTGTGGCTTTGCTACTTTGGGGTGTAGTTAAGAAAAATCAAGCTCTGATTTTGAGTTGAACAAGTTTAACATTGAAATTAGGTTATGAAAGCCATTTATCTTTGAAATATAGTTTCTTAAACGTAAATTGGATGTCTCAAATGTTTCATACTGGTAACATCGACCAACGATGATCACTTTTGGGCACAGAAAAAGTCACATGATAGGAAGGAAGGCTAGAGACTTACATCCAACCTATAAGGTATAGTCACTAGATCAAGAGGGAATGCTAAGGGACTCACATCGCTCAAGAACTAGTCGAGTTGATTAGGTTGGGAAAGAAAATATCGGGATTCACATCTAACCCAGGAGCTGATCGAAGCGTAGAGCCTGAGTATAATAGGAAGTAAGGCTTTGGAATTTACATTCAACCTACAAGGTATGGAGAGAAGATTAAGGGGAACATTAAAGGACTATCATTTTCTTGAGAATTAGTCAAGATGGAAAGAAAACACTAGGATTTACATCTAGCTTAAGAGTTGATAGAGGCACAGAGCCTTACTATAATAAGAAGGAAGGCTCTAGGACGTACATCCAACCTAGAAGGTATGATGATTAGGTAAAACAGTAATGTCAAGGGACTCACATCCACTCGAGAGTTGGTTGACGTGATCATATTAGGAAGGAAAACACTAGAATTTACATCCACGATGAGATCTGATTGAGGCATAGAACTTGAGTATGCTAGGAAGGAAGGCTTTAGAACTTACATTCAACCTAGAAGGTATAATGACTAGATTGAGAAAGAATGCCAAGGGACTCACATCCACTTGAGAACTAGTCAATATGATCATTTCGAGAAAGAAAACAATATGATTCACATCTTACTCGAGCTTTGATTGAGGCACAATCCTGAGTATACTAGGAAGGAACACTTTGAAACATACATCCAACCTAAAAGGTTTACATGGATCGATTAGATAAGTAAGGATGTATAATTAGTGCAACATATATTATGACCATGTAATTGAAATAAACTACGTAGATCAGATTGTTAAAGAGGTAGAGCACATTAGGTGGTTCAACCCTCGATGGTGTTCCGGGAAGAGATGATAAAGTAACTCTCATCGAAGATTCCTAAAAAACAAGCAAGGTGATTCTTGTTGGGGTTAGTACATGATATAATCATATATCTGAGATACTTATTAGACATGGATCAACTATATAAGCAATGCAATCTAACTGGTATCAAATATCTGTCTGACAAGGAAATAAGAATTGTTTGTGTCAGCTAAAATAGCGAAAGTTCTCGTAGACAAAGTAGCCCAATCTATATAAGGTATTTTTCTTAAGAACCTAGTGAGAGGATCCCACTAGAGATGTATCACAAATATCATTATATCCAACTCAAGCATGGATCAATTAAGCAAGAGAGACACTTGAGCTAGTACAACATGTTTTACGACGAGGCAACAAAAGTCAGCCAAGTTGATCTAAATATCAAAGTGGTTAAAAAACAAGAGATAAATCTAACTGTATAATGATGCTCTCATGAGAATTGACAAGGTAAGTCCCGATGGAGAAAGCATCACTGATTAACCAGAAGTTGAGGTATTCTGGCTAAACATGGACTAGCTGCTTAAACAGTGCGTTTAAGCTGATACAACTTGTCATTTAACAAGGCAATTAAAATTGACCGAGTCAAACAAGCATCGAGGGAAGGTTAGGCAAGCAAAGTAATTTTCCCAAGTTGTATCACCTTTAAGCTAAAATAAAAGGTGAGAGGGACAAGCATATCTACTCAGCTCACCTTTGTTGAGTGACATACAATAATTTCAAAATTGCATGATGCGTGTAACTAGAAACACATGGTAAGAGAAATACATGGCCTCACTTACACTGATTGTCGACCACATCAAGTATAAGACACCCTAGGGGAATTACAACTTGCCCAAATTACAACCATAAATCTGGTTAAGATAAGTGCATGGCTTCTCTTACATATAGTAACGGGAACTTTTAAATGATCTTTTAGCAAGCTGACATGACCCGCAATTACACAGTTCTTATATATGTTTTTTGGCCCAAAAACTTGACACAATTTAATTAAGTGACTAGTGTGCAAAACGAATGTGAAGTTTGATTTATAGTTTACACACTAGAGGTACTGCATGAGTATGCATATCGTTTCAAGTAATATTGGATTTTCTTTAAAGACCCCAGCATCGATCCCACAGAGAAGAGAGATAAGAAAGTCCTTAGGTGAAATACAAGCCTACTACTATCAGATATTAGTTTGGAAAGTCGATTAAGATGATATTCTATCAAGAAACTACTCCTAAATGCAAATAATAAATGTAAGAATAACAACAATTCCTAAATGCAAATATTAATTCTAAAGATAACTTATGTGGATAAATTGGTCTGGTGAATTATGAGATGTAAAAACTGCCATTCTCAAGTGTAACGACATAAAAAAATGTGAAGGAATGAAATACATAGAATTTAATGTAGTACTGACAAATAAGAGCATACTTATTCTTTACTCCTTTCGAGCATAAAAAGCATTGGCTAATCTAAAGTTGGTGTTGACATGTATAGTAGTGTTAGGTAGGTTCTAGCCTCTCATCTCTAAATTGCCTATTGTGTCCTCTCTATAGGTCCCATTGGCGACCCTTAATTCTAACTATAGACTAAATCGATTAAAGAATCCAACCTGTCACCCAAGAATATCAATTCTACGCTCATCAAATTTTATCTCCCTATCTCTTTGCACTCCCTCTTGGATGATCAACATGGCTCTTTTCTAAGTGAAATGTGGCTCTATTCAATTAAGAATTACATCGCCCTCCTGGGCCTTAATGCAATTACAACAGATTTTAACATTACAACATGTCAAAATTGCAATGTAAATAAAGTTCAAGCGAATAACATCACATTAATAATAAAAATAATTCTAACATGCATTCCAAAACATTTATCCAAATCATTAACAAAGGAAAATTAACTGAAAAATAACGACAAGCAATAAAATGATTTTATAGAATTTTGTACCAATAAGGAACAAATGTCTACCTAGCACTCATCTAAGTGTATAGATATGCTTAGTATTCTATTATTTTTAAGCAACTATTTGTCGCCTAGAAACTCCTAATAAAAACAAATCTTTAAATTATATTTCCTTAGAAGTTGCATTGCCGCCCAAACTACTTCATCATAGCCAACCGTACAATGTGAGTGCACTTAAGTTGTATGATCACAGCTCTCCCGAGTCTTAGTTTCACTTTCAACAAATTTTAATATAATCTATTGTCATTAAGTTATGTCAATGAATCAAATGAGATATTACTCATCATATGAAAATAAGAATTATTCTATCATAAAATAAATTTTCCTACACATGTCACTACTTCATATTAAAAGAAAAGAGTAAAAAAAACTACTCACTAAGCATGGATAAAATGCAACCAAAAACTTTGTTAAATTAAATAAAATTCATTAGAAAGTGTTTACAATAATAACAAGATAATGAAGAACACAATACTTAGTTTTTTTTTCTCTGAAAGAAAGATGAAAAAACTTTTCAACAAAGTATTCTGCTGATCCATGCACCACTCATACTTCCCTTCTCATATCTCTCAAAATCTCTCACTAATTTCTCTAGAAAATAGAAAAATCTTCATCTCCATAAACTTAAACTAAAGTCTCCCTACAAATCTCCTAAAAACTCCTCATAAAGTACACACTAATTACCTCCTATGACAGGTATCAACCCTCCTATTTAAAGAGAAGCCAAACACCGTTTTTTCCAAAATCCAAGAGACATATCCTTTCACTCCAAGAGACAGATCTCTTCATTTTAAAAGCCTTTCAAAGTGTTTAGATTCATTTAATATCATCTTGGGGCATGCAAGTTTCCCAGAAGCTTCCAGAACATCTTGGAACCAATAAAAACCATCCAAAACCCTGGATGATTTCTGGCGTCTAGGCACCATTTTCTCATCATCACTGGCGTCTAGGCACCAGTTTTGAGTGCATAGGCGCCACCCTGTAGGCAGCTCCACCGTTTCGCCCCGTTTCGATCCATTTCAACTATGTTTCACCCTGTTTTAGCTTCGTTTTGCTCCAATTTTTTTTACCTACAAGATAAACATGAAAATAACATTTCTTTAAAGTGTAATTTCTTTCAAAAACAAGTGATAAATGTAAGGGAGATTAAACATAGAAAAACATATCGAAATGTGTCAGGTGAAAATTTTTTTCCTTACTCGTTTTAACTCCAAATTGTAATATTTTTGCTTCATTTTCTCCGAAAATTTAATTCTTCTACCTGAAACCAAAAACATGTAAAATATTTTAGTTAAAGTGCAAATATGATAAAAAAATCTGCAGAAAATGAACATTCGATGTATATTAAAAATAAGTAATTTTCAGGTGGAACAGAAGCACAAGACAATTATCATGAATGACTCACATAACAATGAGATATTAGTAAGTTACATCATTTTTATTGCTAAAAAATTGACTTACAAAGTACATCAATCTCTGAACATCAATTTTAGATAAAGTACATTGAGTATGTCAAATACAGAGTACACTTAAAAGTAATTCTCTTCAAATATCGCTCGTTGATAGAGGACATTAGATGAGATTTTTCTGCATCGATTAGCAAGTAGGTTTCTCCTTCGTAGACATTTTCAATCATTATCGATCCTATCTAGATGGGCTCAGACTTACTGTGCCTTCAACAGTGAGTCACAATTGGGCATATAAAAGCAACACCTGGTCTCCAACCACAAACGTCCTCAGTCTCAACAACCAGTCGTGGTCTCTAGCCATTCGATTGAGATATACCTTGAAGTTTTGTTGAGCTTGTAGTCCAAGCTCCTCAAGGCTATCAAGCTCTTCCAACATAAGATAGATATTTTAAAAATAGTATTATTTAAAAAAAAATTATTGTTTTAAATAAACCCTTCAAAAATAAAATTCTCTAAATCGACAAAATCATCCAGTCAGTGGGCAATTTTACCACACAGACAGGAAAAAGAGCCTGCTAAAGCAGCAATTTTGTGAAAAAAAAAATTGAATTCAATTAATATTTATTTTGGTACTTTCAAAATGCACGACATATAACATTTTTGGTCGCTCTGACCTAAGTTAATTAACAAGTTTGAGGAGAAAATGGTTGAATTTTTCTTATATAATATTTGAGCTTCAATATTCAACTTTCTTGACAAATAAAAATATTAATAACCACAAAGAAGCTAATCATGTTATGGTCTCCTTGCCATCATATTAAAGTTTATCTTCCATCACAACTTAATTTAAAACTCTTTGAGATTCCTAATTGATGAAATTCTTGATTCTTACAAGTGCTTGTTTGATCTTTATGAGCATATCAATCATTTTTGGATCATCATATATATCCAACAAGCTTTGAAAGTACTTTCTCTTAGGTTTTCTTTGAAATGATCATATAAAATATTGCCCTTATTGTTTGATTTTTTTTTTATCAATTAATTTATTTAGATAATTAAATTAAATGAGATAATTTAAAAGAGTTTTTTTAAGTTTTGGGCCCAATATTTTTTTTTCTATTTTTTTTATTTTTGTTTTTTTAATTTTTTTATATCATTCTCATTTATATATTTATATGCATGTTTAGAAAATTTATTAATTAGATTAAAAAAAAATTTCTTACGAATCGTCATTTTAGAAGGTGATTTTTACTGTTGACATCTAAAATCACCACTTCATTAGGTGATTATATCTGTTGATGTGATGATTTTGTCTATTTAGAAAAAAATTATTTTCGGAGGGTTTATTTTGAAATAATAAATTTATTGAAAAATATAATTTTTAAAATTTTGGAATAATATCAAAGTCTAATTTGAATTGCCAATTTATTTTGTTAATTTGTTTATTTTCAATTAAATAAATAGTTCAAGATTATTTGTTTGACTAATATATAACTAATATAGAAGAAAATACGCAAATTATTATTATATAGATTCCAAAAAACTATGGCATCATTATATATAAAATAATTTGATATTAGTTTACCTAATTAGAGCCAACTTTAAGATTCCATTGTTACAATGGTTCCTATAGGCACCCATATTAGTTAATCAGACCTCCACCTTAAGCGAGATCTCCTCACCCAAAGAGTGAACTACCTGTTAGATTACGGTAAACAGCCTCTGTCAGATGATCTAGTTTTATTCGGCCGACAGAAATCCCCCTGACATGAATTAATGTTTGACAACCGGATCATCACAACCGGTCAGCTAACGTTAACCTCACGGATCGGTCGATTGACTGTTTTTAGAAATTAAGCTCGTCTTCCCTGCCTGAGAGACCAATCGGCCAATATTCTCTGTCTACTCGGCCGATCGGCAACACTGACTGCTTCATCTCGCCGACAACATAGACGGAGCCGAACAACAACCGAGCCGTGAGCCCAAAAGGTATAGAGGTATAATCTCATTAATAACCTTTACAAACTCTACTTTAATTGGCGAATAAATGCAACTTCGTTTCTTGTACCTCAATTATCTATCAATAGGAGATCATTTTATGAATAAATTGTTACGTAATTCGAAAATCATTTTATAACTACAAGGTTATGTAGTTCTCTCATTTTAAGGTTCATTAGAGCATCAATCTCTCTCTCTCTCTCTCTCTCTCTCTCTTTATCTCTCTCTCTTCTGCAAGGATTCAACACGATAAAGGTAAGCATCCCAACGGCACAATTAGGGTTTCGTCTACTGAGAAGCTGACTTTAACTTCAATTTTTAACGAATTTCTTACCAAGATTGCCGACGAAGCAAAGCTTTGTATTTCAATATTGGTTGTCAAGTAGTCCTCATCATAATGAGGCCATTTCAAGAAGAGTGGACCAGTAGACCAAACAATTAAGTAAGGATAAATAAGTATTATTCTATAATATTCTTAAAATGATAAGCGTTGAAACTCAAATTTATCACCGACCCGTGAACTGGCTCAAACTCAATTCC
>NEWO01000203.1:588721-671793 GCA_003013225.1 Phalaenopsis aphrodite
CCCCATCCTCCCCCGCGGCTCCCTTGGCTGGCCCATCATCGGCGAAACCCTCGACTTCATCTCCGCCGCCTACTCCCCCTGCCCCGAATCCTTCATGAACCGCCGCCGCCTCCTCCACGGCAAAGTCTTCAAATCCCACCTATTCGGCACCCCGACAATCATATCCACCGATGCAGACGTCACCCGCTTCATCCTCCAAAGCGACGCTCGCTCCTTCGTTCCATCCTACCCCAAATCCCTCTCCGAGCTCATGGGAAAGTCCTCAATTCTCCTCATCAACGGCGCCCTTCAGCGCCGCCTCCACGGTCTCATCGGCGCCTTCTTCAAGTCCCCGCACCTAAAATCTCAGATCACCGCCGACATGCAGTCCTACGTGGGCCGAGCAATGGACAGCTGGTCCGAAGCCCGGCCCATCCTCATCCAAGACGAAACCAAGCATGTCAGTCTCTCCCCCTTTTCTCTCTATAAGTACGACCACACGTGCGCGCTTAACTGCGCAGCGATTCGTTTCCCTCGCAGTGAAAGCGGGGCGGTACTCTCTCGGAAAGTCTCTTAACCTGTTCTCTGCTTTAGATTGTGTTTCAGATACTGGTCAAGGGGCTCATCGGGCTCGAGCCCGGCGACGAACTCTGTTCCCTCAAGCGAGACTTTCATGAATTTATTGCCGGATTGATGTCTCTTCCTCTTAATTTTCCAGGAACAAGACTTTACAGATCCCTCAAGGTATAGACTTCATTAATCTCTCTTCTTTTTAGTTAGTTTCTGAGGTAATATTTATGAACTCAGGCGAAGCAGAGGATGGTGATGGTTGTGAAGAAGATTATAGAGGAGAAGAGGAGGAGGAAGAGTTTGGGTTTGTCCAGGATGAGTGCTGTGGATGCCGTTGATGTTCTGATCAACGACACCAGCGGGGATTTAACGGACGAGATGATTTCGGACAACATGATTGATCTGATGATCCCCGCGGAGGACTCTGTTCCGGTGTTGATCACCCTTGCCGTCAAGTATCTTAGCAGCTGCCCTGCTGCCCTCCGGCAGCTGGAGGTATTTTTCTTTTTCTTTTTTTTTTATTTTTTATTTTTTTTAAATTAGGGATTAGTATATCAAAATTTATTAATAAATTCAATTATAAATGGAATATAATATTTTTAACAGTATTTATTATTTTCTTTAAAATGGTTTTAAATAAATGCTTTCTATTTTATTTATTTTTCTTAAATGCTCCAAACCAGTTGACCACGCCCATATTGATCAGATTCCAGTACTTGATTAAGTTTTAATCTTTAAATAGAAAAACATTTTAAATATGTATATTATTAATGTTATTTTTGAATAAACGTTGAACCAAACACGAATAGTAATGCGTTCGTTCGTGTTCGAATTGTGACTGTTCGAAATATGAAATAATTATATATAAAAAAAACTAACGATATTTTAAAAAATCAAATTTTATAAATTATAATAAATAATAAATTATTAATAATAATATATTAATATACTATATTAGTAATCTACTAATATAGATATTATATTTTTATATAATATAAGTTATATAATTAATATAATATATTATTCATATATATTAATATTAAGGATGTCAAACTAGCTCGTCGTTCCCAAACAGCTCTGTTCCGCTCGTTCATTAAAAAAAACGAACACAAACAGTAACTTCACGAACAATTTCAAACACGAGTTTATTTCAAACAAACTAAATTTCAAACGAACCGAACACGAACACAAGCTCTTTCAGTTCGTCTACACACCTAACCTTAAGTATAATTACTTGTTTTAATTAATATTAATTATAGTTCATTAAACTATTTGGAAAATGGGTTAGGTGATGCGAAACAAAACAAGGAGATGCCAAAAGCTGGCTTATACGTAATCCCGTTAGCATCTCCTTTGATTCCCGGACGAACTTAATAAACTACTCATTAATCCGTCGTTAGTCAATTGCGGGGAAATAACATATTGTAGATTATGAACTCATTTCGCTATTAGCTGCACGTAGGACAAAATCGACTCTCAAAAAGTGTTCTGCAGTTTGTGGATCTCTTTTTATAATGAAAGTTATACGTCTGCAGGAATAAATATATCTCAGGCGGAAACTTCTTTTAATATAATAAGTCAGACTATGGTCTATTTTATGCTCTACGATAAGATTTTTGTGTGCTGCTTATCTCAGGAGGAGAATATGAGACTTGTGGAGAGGAAATCTCGGCTGGGGCTGGAGTCTTTACAGTGGAATGATTATATGTCTCTGTCATTTACACAAGACGTAAGTACAACCAAAATTATATATGTCTGTTAAAAATATGATATAATGTGATTCACACCATCGTCCACTTGTCTGGATGACCATACGTCCATAACAAATAGTTGATGAATGAATATAGGTTATAACGGAGACTCTACGGCTAGGTAATATTATAGGAGGCATCATGCGTAAAGCGGTAAGGGACGTGGAAGTGAAGGGACACCTAATACCGAATGGGTGGTGCGTCTTCACCTACTTTAGATCGGTTCATCTCGATGAAGCCATATATGATGAGCCCCATAGATTTAATCCATGGAGATGGAAGGTAATTAACATTGTGGTCACATTATGTTTCTCTTTTACCAGGCAGAATAATTTATTAATAATTTAGATGGTTTGATTGTGTTGGCATCTTTTTCAATCACGCATTCAAGTTGGCATGATAGTAAGAGCAGAATAAATGACTCTTAATATGTTTATCAGTTTTATCATTCTATAAGATCTGAAATGCAAAATTCACTTTTATATTTTTATTTTATTTTATTTTATTTTATTACGGATTGAATCTACTTACAGGGAAGAGACACGAGTAGTTGCAGCTTTACTCCCTTTGGAGGCGGGCAACGGTTGTGCCCCGGGATTGATCTAGCCAGGCTAGAAGCCGCCATTTTTCTACACCACTTGGTCACAAGCTTCACGTAAGGATAACCAACCTTCTCCGTTCATTTGATTTTCCCTAATTACTATCGTGTACACCAAACGTGCAACAACAGTCATTCGTGTTGACATATTTTATAAGTATATGTGGATAAAAATGAACAGAATGATCCCGTCACTATAATTTCATTTATATATCACACAACTTTTGTATCTACCATTGTCTACCCATACATATAAAGTAAGTATCATTTTCCCTATACTCATCACTGCATTAACATAATTAATGATAACCGCATGAATCAGAATCATGCATGCAATTATAAATCACATCAAGTACTTCCATGGCTTCCCCTTTGTTTGCATGCATTCGTGCCAAAGGTGTACTTGGCTCAGATAACATCAGCCAAAGAACATAATACAGTGTCGCACGTGTGCATGTTTTAACCAGAACATTTTCGTGGACAGGTGGGTGGCCGAGGAGGACCAGGTGGTCAACTTCCCAACGGTACGGATGAAGTCAGGGTTGCCTGTACGTGTCAAAAGAAGGGAGGTAGTATTGGAGCAGTTATCCGCACGTGTGGGCTCATAGCCTCCAAAGTTGACTTGATGTAGGCTAGCTTTTTTTTTTTTTTTTTTTTTTGGGGATTTATATTTATGTGATAGTATGTGTATGTAAAAAGCATTATTATATGAAGTTGAGAAATTCTGACCCCTCATTATGAAGTAAGATTTTTTTTTTTCATTTGAAGTATAATAGTAATGTAATAACTAACACTATAAACGTATATTATATATTATATATTTAAGCCCTTAAATTTTTTAGTTACATCAAATATATTACTAATACTAATTTATTCAAGATAAAATAGATTTTCTCATATATATATATATATATATATAAATATGAACATTTTCCTTTTGATTTTTTTTGTATTTTATTTGTCAAATGATGTTATTTTTTTAATAAATTATTATTTAAAAATTATTATGTGCACAACCAGAGCCATCCCGAAGTTTTATGAGAGTTGAGAGAAGGGGAAAGTGCAAAAGAGATGGAGGATGCGGCTTCCTTGAAGACGTGGGTTTGAAGCTAATAAATTGCATAGAAATTGCTTTTCGGACTTCGTATAATGGTCATTTTGAGACATTTTTTTTAGCTACTTTATTTTTCAAACTGTCATCATAATTCTGCAAGTGTCAAACTGTCATCATAAGATTTCTAAAAATTTATGTGATTAGAAACTGTTTTTTATTTTAAGAACTTTACATATTAAAGCCAAGAAGGTTACTTTCATATTGTTTTGAAAAAATATATATATATTTATAATTCCCATAACAACTTTCTATTAAGTTATTTTCTTCACCACAATTTTAAAACCACTTTCTTAAGAAGCTGCAGCTACCCCAAAGCATAAGATTTGTAAATACATAAGAATTTCTAATAAGTACTATTTTTCATGTGATAATAATGATTTGAAAGATACGCATGTACATACGAATGTTTAGGTGTTTGATATGTACATACGAATGTTTACGTGGTAGATATGTAAATACATAAGAATTTCAACTCCTAAGCCTCCCGACTGATTTTGCAATTGTTATATTATTACTAGCAGAATTATTAGTCGTTAAACTTAACAAAAAAAATTAGTAACATATCGTCCCACCACGAATTATAAGTTTTGATGTGTCATCAATAAATTTTGTAATCCATCATATATCTTGATGTATTTTATGATAAATTAACATTCCAGATTCAAAATCAAGGTCATCTAGATCTCCGGTTTAAGCAAGTTTATAGCCAACCTGCACGTTCGAGAAGACGAACCAAACGATACAGAAATTCATTCGATTTAGATCTAATCAAGCCCAAATCAAGACAATGAAGAACAATTGGCGGTTCTGAATTGTTAATTGAATGATCACATGAACTCCAAATTTGACATATTTATAGTCAAATCGAATGTCATGATGAAAAAAATATAAAAGCTTATGCTCGTTGAATTCAAAGGTCATAAAGACAACCAAGTCCTTAAAGATCTGTTTATGATCAATGAGGATTGATGTGCCCCTAGCGTGTGTTGTTTTTGTACGTGTTTTATGTCAATTTAAATCCCTGGTACAATGTCAAAAACTTGACCCGTCCCAAAATTACGCAGTAGTTTAGTTTTTAAAAATATAACCAATAACTTGACCCAATTCATATTTAGCGGCTAATGTGCAAAATTGAAATGTTATAAAATAAAACAAATAGTTCACTCACTATGGGTTCTACGCAAGTGCACGTATCGCTTCAAGTAATATAGAACTTTCTAATTAAGCCCCGAATATCGATCCCACGAAGAAGCGAGGAAAGATGTCCTTAGTCAAATTGCAATGTACTATTATTAGTCCTTAGTTTTGAATGTCGATTAAAATGGTGTTTTATCTAGCAACTACTCCTAAATACGAATGTTAAATGTAAGGTTAGTAACTATTCATAAATTTAAATATTAATTCTAAAGATAACTCTTTCTGGATAAATTAGTTTGAAGAATTTAGAGATGTTAAAAATTACTATTCTTATGTAGTGAATTGGATAACGTAAAGGAATGAGATACATTAACTATTGTATGTGTTATAGAGAATCGTTGGCTAATCTTAGGTTTAGTCCTTATATCTGTGATTAGGCTGGGAGGATGCTGCTCTCACTCCAGAGCTCCCAGTTCCCTTCCCCTGAAGGCTAACTTATAACCTCACTTTTGGTTGATGTTTAGTTTTCCCTCTTTAGTTGCCTAAGGTCTAGCCATAGAACTTTCCTGTTAACTATTCTTAGAAAACTAGAAAAGGAACCCTCACATTTAGAAATTCTAAACTCTTCTTTGCTCAACTTGAAGTTCCACAAATTGGTCCTAACCTCTAGCACTTAGTAGGCTATGGAGGATCTCAAGAGGGGTCCCCATAGGACTGTTTGACCTTAGGGTTGAGCCTAGGTGTTGGTCTGGAGCTAGTTAACTCACTACACTTACTATCACCTATACCCAACCCTAAATCTTAATTTGTTGACTTTGATCCATTGATCGTTTGGGAGACTCATTTAGATGATCTTCTAGACCCACTAGCCCTAGGCTAGAGTTTAGTTAAGACCAGTACATAGAGGACCCAAATAGGGATTTCATTGATCCATATCTCATACATAGTGGTTGGCACCCCAATTCTACCAAAAATGTCCAACTTCGCCTTTTGCCCTTAAATCCACCCAAATTACCTAAATGCCCTTGAAATCCCAAATTCGGTCAAAAATCCCCAAATTCACCCAAAATACCCAAATTTATTCAAAAACCATTTCAAAATACCCAAATTACCCAAAACCACCCCAACCAAAATTATCAAAATACCCCAAATTTGCCAAAATTACAAAAATACCCTTGGCACCTTAAACTTTCCCAAAACCTCCAAAATCATTTCAAATGTCTCCAAAACCAATTTAGACCCTTTAATTGAACCCAATTTGGCCAATTTGGCCATTTTTGTCAAAACTCTCAAATTGCCTTTAAGGTACAATTTCCCCAAATTCACCTCAAATATCCATCAATTTGGCCCCAATTCCTCTCAATTTCAATTCTAAACTCAAATTCACCTTTCATATGACCAATCCAAATCAAATCCAAGCCTAATTGGCCCATTCTTTGAGCTCAATTTTGATCCAAATCAAAATCCTAATTTTGGCCCTATGACCTAATCTCACCTAATTGAACTCCATAGCCTACTCAATTTGCCCCAATTTGAATCTTAAACATCAAATTTGACCTTTAATTGGCCTCGCCCAAGCCTCAATTTCACTCAATTTTAACCCAAGTCCAAAATCCCCAAATTTGCCCCTAATTGGCTATATCCCCAAATTCCACCAAATTGAATGCCCTAACCCCAAAATTGACACCTAATTTATGTTGAAAACTCATCATGGCATTCTTATGGACCATTTCCAACCATCAATTTGGACTTAGCCCAACCTAGACCCAAGTCTAGTCCAACATACCCAAATTGACCAAAATCCCAAACTCCTTCAAATTGAGCTTCCAATTGAACTTAAAATTACTTCAATCTTTCACCATAAATCTTCATTACAATCATCTACACAATTTTGATCAATCAATTGAGCTCAAAGTCATGGCTAGCCTAACCCAAACCAAACTTTTAGTCATGTTGACTCAAATTGAACCCCTCACCCAAAATTGACTTAGCCACGCCTAAGCCACCAAATTGATGATACCACAGCCTCCAAGTGCACCCTATGGACCAGTATAAACCATCTCAAACCATCTAAATAAGCTATGGACCAATGGGTCCCTAAATTAAGGGATCTTAGCCCATTTTTTGGCCTTAACCAAAAATCTCTTCCATCATGACAAACCCTTGGAGGTAAATTATAATTAGGCCTCCCACTAACTCACCTGACCTTCTGGCCACTTCCCCTTGCCCTGTCGTCCGACCTAATGGCCGAAAAACACTAAACCTGAGAGCCTCAAGCTTAAATTCAAACCCAAAACACACCCATCTTAGCTGCCCAACCCTGCTTGGCCCTTAGCACTTTGAAGCCTTCCACCTCGGCTTCACATTGCACCCAATTAAAGGCCATGATAGCCACCCTATGCTATTTTACTTCCCTCCTCCATGGCTAAAAACAAGACAATAAAATTTCCTTTGGGGAAACTCTATTGAATTGTTCCCAGAGCTCCTCCAAGACTCCCTAACCATATTGCAACCATCCTTTGGCCATCTCCCCCATCACTTGAGCTTAATTTTTGAAGTCAAAATCCAGGAAAATATTGGCCATCTTAAAAAACCCCCCAAATCCCAAATTTATTTGCTATTGAGCTTCACCAGAGCAAGAGAGGAAGATCCCCATCAAAATCCCCCTCTATTGAGCCCTCTAAACTATCGTTAGACCAAGGCCACTCCACCCATTGATCGAACTCATACTTGGAGCTTTCACTTGAGGAAATAAACACATCCAGGAGGTTTGCCATACTCCACTAAAGCTTCCACAAGCACCCAATCGAGGCCTCAACTCTTGGGCAAAGGTATAGCTCACTAACCCTAATTTTGGGCTTGGTTTGATCTTTTGTGAAGAAAACTTACAATTCGTAGCAATGTAACCGTATAAATATACTCGTCTTGAGTAGATGAAGGTGTAGAGGAAAACTCAAAGTGATTTGGTTGAGTCTGGGCTAAAATCTTAGGGTTTAAAGTTGGACAGTTCATGAGTTCTGGCTATCGGGGACGATGACGGAGAGTCGTTTGATCGAGTGTGTATCAAATGGATGGACGAGATCAAGTTGGATGTAGCCTTAGTGCGTGAACAACGGGTCACGTGGCGGCCAAATCAGACGGCTGAGCCGAACCAAGAAGCGACGCATGGCATTTCGCAGAGGACGAGGATGACACGGCGTGAGACTGGGATGAATAGAAAATTAGGATTTTTCTTAATTAAATAAATAACAGATCTTAAAAAATTCATAACTTTTCCTAAAAAAAACTTAAAAATAAAAGAAAAATACTCACTTTCTCAGTGAACAGATGAGAATAATGAGGATCAAAAATAAAAATTATTTTTCATATATATTATTTTTAATTAATTAAATACCCTCTGTGGTATTTTAATTCTCCATGGCTTAAAAAATTTCACCATGGCTTGAAATTTTCAGGGGTTTCTCCTCATCACAAAGGAGATGTTGTCTGATTTTTCCAAAGTCAGAGGACATTTTTATGTCTCTAACCTTAATTTTCAAGTTAGAGTGCATATTTTGGTTTATTTTAATTTTATAAATCAAAATATCACTTCAAGAATTATGGGAATAATTTTAGTAGGTTTTTTGTGGTTAGAGAAGTCTAGGAAAAATATCATGATGCTTTGAATTATTCTATAAATTTTTATATTTAATTAAATATGAATAGCTTATGTTAATTTTTTAAATTATATACTTATCAAAAATCAACAAAACCATTCCCATATTGTTCATAAAAAACATGTTTATTCATTATAAAAATATCAAAATTATTTGACATAGTCTAAGCATTAAATGGATTTTTCAAGGAAACTTTGTATTATTGTATATAAATAATTATATTAAATTAAATATTTTTACAAAAATTATGAAAGTTACTTTTCTGAATTCCTTGTGATTAGGGGAATTTTATAAAAATAAAATCCATTTTTTGTGAAAATATTTCATTTTTTAAATATATTTTGAATTAAAAATAATTAAAATAATCAAAAATTTCAAAAATACAAAAGATAGTTCAAAATGAGTGGAAATGTCCCCTGATCACTTATAATTCATTAGGATATTTTTCCTAATTTTTCTAAGTTAAAAAAATAAATTTTAAAAGCTTAAAAATGAATTTATCACATTTTCCCATTAAGATAATAATAATAAATAAATTAAAAATCACAAAAATATAAAACTAGTTTCTCTGAGCTTTCTAAATTTAGAGAAGTCTGTTTAAAATATAAAAGTGATTTTTGGTTATTAAAAAATTATTTTCTATTTAATTTAATCATTGAAATTGATTAAAAACTAAACAATAGTTTTAAAAATTTAATTCAAAAAAATCATGAAATTTTGCCTAAGTGTTTCTCTGACCTTAAGAGACCTCTAATAATTTTTTCATAAACACAAACTTTATTTTGGATAATTAAATAAATTAACCTTTGAAAGTCCTATTATAATTTTAAATAAATATTTAAACTAAATTAAACTTGGAGAGGTCCACATATTCTCCTCCAATATTGCAATTATCTCATGGATATGACAGTCTAAACCCTCAAAGTCATTTGAGTTATGTTTAATGAGTTATGAGGTGAAGTGCCCCAAGGGTAAAGTGGAAATTTTAAACTTTGGTGTCCTAATCAAAATTTAGGATTAATCAAAGAGAAAATAGGTAATTTTGATCTTAATTAATATGTTTGCATGATTGAAATACAATGGGATTAAAAGGTATAAACTCATGCACTACCGTTGTGCAACATCAACAAAACCATAATCCTACTAATCTTCATGACTTGGAAGTCAACTAAGATCAGACGATTCTTATGTGATGGAATTAAGTCGGAAAGATGGAAATTCACTTTTCTTAAGCCTAAAGTTGAGGATGGTTTGACCATTTGATAAGAATACATGTCATTTTAAATCAAAATCTTGATAATCACCATTTCACCTATCGTGATTATTGAGGGCTTAGTAGTGATATAGGCTCAATATCTAAACTCAATTGATTGGATTTAGAAGATAACATAATTGGTGATTAACTTCTTTAAATACTACAAGCCTGACCTTAACTGTGGGCACCATAAATAACCTAGACTTGTTTTGGGGGCACCCACTCACATAACTTTTAAATGAAACATCAATTGACTAATTGAGTATCATATCCTTAAGATAATTAAATCACTAAGTTTCACTGAGCAACGGGGTAGCCACACTCTAAACTTGGATGGTTGATGGAACAATATGATAAGTTTAGAAATGAACTCAAAATAATTCAAGAGATCTTCAAAATAGTTCAGGGTCAGACCCTAAGCACTTTGAATTCTTTTGGATATTTTGAAGGACAAATTGAACTTGTCGTATTTTGTTCTAAAATTATCCACTAGGATCTTCCAAGACTCAATAATATAATAGCTTGCGGGTTTGGTAGATAAACCTTCATCTACTCATAAAATTTAAGTTTCTTGCAATATTATATACATGTCTTGCAAGTACTGACCTTTCAGGTCGTGGAACGAGAAGACTTGTCAGGTACACTTTTAATGTTTACAGTATCATTTTCTCTTTTACTTTTCGTGCTTTACTTTTATGCTTATGAACTTGTATGCTAAACAACGACGTCACCCTGCACGAAAACCAAAACTGTTAGGGTAGCCGTAAAACCAAAACCAAAACTAAAATCAACCAAGATAAAATTCACCGCTACAACATTTAAAATATAAGACAACTTAAAATTTAATCACAAAATCACAAAACAGCAATTACAACTAAATTAATACATATCTATCGGATGATCGGGAATCCCTCAGAACAAATCAACGAAAAACTTCATTACTTCAAAACAAATCCACTAAATAAGTTTTTACAAAATCATAAGATAATAAAGATCACAATACTTAGTTTTTTCCCCTTAAAAGAAAGATGAAAATCTCTCCCGCAAAGTCTCCCGCTGATTCATGCCATGCTAGAACATTCCCTTACACTCTCAAAATCCCCTCACCAATCTCTCCTAAAAGGTAGAAATCTACATTTATACTCATATTCTAAGATCTCTAAACATTCTCCACATTTTCCCACTCACACATGATACACCAAAAATATATGCATTTTAGACCCATATTTTATATTCATTTTTGGTGATAGTATACTTTAATGAAAGATATTTTTATGTTTTCTTGCGAGTTGTTGAATTTTAGGACTTGAAGCAAAAAGGAAGCAAAAATAATGAAATTTGGAGCAAAAATGATGAAGTTGAAATTTGTTCAGCACTGACTGCACTGTGACAGTGAACATCGAATTAAATTGCGGAACACTGGCGCTGACAGCGCCAATGTCGGTTCAACCTCTATTTCTAGAAGATTCGATGAGTTTGGATGCTTTTGAAGAGTTTTTGGAGACACCTATTGGAGAACCGACTCTAGGCTTTATTTGAGGCCAAAATTTATCAGAAAAGTGACTCTTCCTGACATCTCATCGCCTCAATTCAACCTTCTACGCATCATACATTCTTTCATTTTTCATTCCACAACCATTTAGAGTTCATTTTTCTTATAATTTAGAGTTATGTGGTTAGATTAAGTGTGAAATCTTCTCTAAGAGTGTTAGAGAAGGAGAAAAGTGAGAGATTTCTTCTTCCTACATTTCCTAGAAGAGGCTACAAGGGATTTGCTTTAAGAAAGAATTTCAAATAAGTATTGTTTATTTATTAGTGTTGTATGAACTTTCTTTTATATATGAAATTTGTGTTTTGTTGTATCTTTCTCATGAACTCTGAGTTGTTTATTCTATTTTTCTCTCTACTGTGAGTATGGTAAAATGAAGAGATAATATAGATATGTCAATATGAAAATATAAAATAAGTTGTGATGATTTTTCAACTCTGAACTTAATTTACTTTTTGATTTGACCAATTGAATTGTTAAAATATATTGTGAAACATATGATCCAGGAAATGGAGTATGAGTTCTACAACATAGTGAGGATCACATTTGATTCCATGCAGGAGAATTTCGTTCATGAAATTAAGTGCAAATAAATAGAAAAATATACTTTATTGGGTGTAGAATTGGAGAATCTTTAGGGTGACAGATTAAAATCCTCAATTCAGTCTTAGTGTTTAAAAACTAAAGCAAGAGTTAGCCTTCAGGTGAAGGAAAGTGGGAGCTTTAGAGTGGGAGTCAGTATCCTCCTAGCATAGCCACAGATTTAGGGACTAAACCTGAGATTAGCTATTGATTTTTTATAACACTGTATAAGGGTATAGAATTAAAATTGCTCCTATTTGACACAATACATATTTGAACTATTTATCTCATCTCATTTTACTAAAAAAATCATTGTAGTGGAAAAGATGTTTTTTCACATAAAAAATCTTCATCACATAGACATAATTTATTAGTTTAGTAGTTACTGTCTAAACTCTGTATTTCAATTTTGTTATTAGTTAATTAATTTAGTTATGATAATATCTCAACACTAGAAATTAGTGAAAATAATTTCGTTTTGACTTTCTGTGAACTTCTTAGTAAATTTATAATTTTAAATTTAAATCTTCCCCGTGGGATCAATATTTGGGGCTTAAATAAAAAGTCCTTTATTACTTGATAACAATACGTATACTTGGGTAGAATCCCAATATTAATTGCTTAAATTTCTAATTCATAAAATATTGCATCAAGCTTTTGGCACCGTTGCACAGCGGAGTCAACTATATAATTTTTACACAACTATATTTCACATCGGAATCAACACACACCACTTTTTCTGACATAAAATCACTCTATTATAGTGTAGGGATGAATTTCCCAAGAAATGCCTTAAGCAACCTTCCAAAAAGTGTCATAATACATTGAATCTTCTAAAAATTTGCCCAGCATCGCATCCAAACTGTCTTAGGTGCTGTCGACTCCTTTGTAGGCGCCGTCGGCGCCATTTTCACGTCACTTTCTGCACACTGATGTCGTCGGTGCCGGTTCAGGAACTGTCGGTGCCCACCCTACGCAACTCCACCATTTTGCTGCTTTTGGCTCTATTTTAGCTCTATTTCGCTTGTTTCAGTTGTGTTGCGTTTCTAACAGATAGACCTACAAAATAAACATAAAAAAATCTTCTTTTAAAGTGTAATTTCATTCAAAAATATGTGAGAAGTATAAAAAAAGATTAAGTATAGAATGACATATAAAAATGTACCAGGACAATTTTCTTTCTTGCTCGTTTTTCCTACAAATTGCATCGTTTTTGCTTCTTTTTCTCCAAAACTCAATTTCCTGTATCTGAAATAAAAAATATACAAAATACATTCCTTTAAAGTGCAATATTATTAAAAATCACCAAATATAGGCATTAAAAGCATATGAAAAATTAAACATTTTTTAAGCGTATCAAAATCCCCCAAACTTAAATGTTACTTGTCATCAAGTAACACTTTTACTACATAAAAATATGACTTATGGTATAGAGTTTAACTTCTAAATTTCTATAATTCAGTCTACTAAATATAATAACACAACTTAAGAAAAAATTTTAGCAACTTACGTCAAAATTAAAAGCGTAAGAATACTTAGTAGTCAAGTCTAAGATTTTTAATTCTCTATTCATTTCAAGAAGAATTGCAATTTGTTATATTAAAGTTACTTAGAATATTCATATGAAAAAGCACTTCATGAGATCTTTATTAGTAAGGATGCTAACACTCAAATACAAGTTTGGAAAAAATTGTAAAGCCTTCTTCCTCAAGTTGATTCAAGTGAAACTAATTTTTTATTAGGCATCTCGTCAAGCTTCTCCTCACATAATTTTCTTTTATTTTCTTTTTCTTTCTTTTTTTTTTTCTTTTGCTTTTAGCTTCTCTTTTTCTTTTCTTTCAGGATCATTTTCAATCATTTTTTCCTTTTTTCATGTGAGGATTACTATATTTGGATAACCTTTAAAGATTTTGAACTTCACTATCATCTTCTTAAATTTAAAAACTTTTCACATTCCTTCACTTTATAAATTCATATTAGCTTTAAAGATTTTTCATAAAGTCTAATTCTTTTTTTTACATGAAACTTCAAGATTTTTAATACTTCCAAAATACAATTTCTTTTACTTTAAATAGAAAATGTATAGTCTTATCCTTTCGTACCAAACATCTTAACTCTAGAATTAAATTTCATTTTTGAAAATTTTTACTTAAGTTTACTATATATTTAGAAACAAAAATATAGTGATCTAAAGTTATCCACTAATACCAAAGGTCCTGTTAAATTAAAATTTTAAAATATAGCTAGTTGAGGACAAATAAAATTTAGTTTCTTTCTTTTAAAAGAATTTTTTCTTCCTCCCAAACTTGAATTTTAAAATATTTTACAATTAATTCCATAAAATGTNTCTTTTTCTTTTCTTTCAGGATCATTTTCAATCATTTTTTTCTTTTTTTCATGTGAGGATTACTATATCTGGATAACCTTTAAAGATTTTGAACTTCACTATCATCTTCTTAAATTTAAAAACTTTTCACATTCCTTCACTTTAAAGATTTTTATTAGCTTTAAAGATTTTTCCTAAAGTCTAATTCTTTTTTTTACATGAAACTCTAAGATTTTAATACTTCTAAAATACAACTTCTTTTACTTTAAATAGAAAATGTATAGTCTTATCCTTTCGTACCAAACATCTTAACTCTAGAATTAAATTTCATTTTTGAAAACTTTTACTTAAGTTTACTATATATATAGAAACAAAAATATAGTGATCTAAAGTTATCCACTAATACCAAAGGTCCTGTTAAATTAAAATTTAAAAATATAGCTAGTTGAGGACAAATAAAATTTAGTTTCTTTCTTTTAAAAGAAATTTTTCTTCCTCCCAAACTTGAATTTTAAAATATTTTACAATTAATTCCATAAAATGTCGCAGAAAGTAAAAGTAAATGTTGAATCTACTTACTACTACAACATCTTATTAAATTCATATACATGCATAGCCAAGATAGAATGACTCCAGAAGAAAGTAAATCTAGCCTAAAACATGCTTGCAATAATATTAAACTAAAAGGAAGTATACTCAATTTAAAATTTTATTTTTCTTCCTACCCGTAAACTTGATTTTTAAAATGTATATCATTTAGTACAAAATATATAAGTAGGATGAAAAAACAGTTCAGAACTTCTATCTACCATAAATATTTATCAAAAACATATACAATTATTTATCAGGATAGAAAATATGTAGTATAAAGTAAATCTAAAATAAACATTGCAGAATAAAATTAACTAAACAAAAGTTTAACTAGCATAATAGGTATGAACATAGTAATATAAAAATGTTCTTCAAGTCCTATATATTATTGTAACATAAACACAAACACACATGATAGATGAGGTCAATTCTTCCTTTAACTCATCACATTTCACTAATTACTTCTAATTTCTAACGAAATCACTACACAAATATATTAGGTACTTATAAATGATTTTATAGATTATAATCCCAAAGATAAGATTATCCCTGATACATTGGGTCGCGAACACCGACACCAGGCATCATCATATCCCAATAATTAAGCACGTTAAGCAATTATAAGTATAGTGTAAATTCATCCATATGTTACTCATCAAATCAGTTAGCTACTCCTATCAAATGAAAACAAGGTCAAAGAAAAGAAGTAACAAAATTGAGATGGAATTGTCACTGTTCAAATTCAAGATGTCTCTTGTAAAACTAAAGTCCGGGTGAGACCCGAGTCATAGTAGACTCGTCCATCCAACTACTACAAGAGATTAACCAAGTCTGGCCATCATAAGAAGTTCATGAATCATCTCCCTCATGACATAGACAAAGATCAAATCAAAGCACTAACAATCTAAACATCCACTAATCATCAATCAAAATGATCAATTCACACTAAAGCAAACACAATACAACACTAACAAACATGAATCTTAAGCATACTAAATCAAACCACACTGATAACTATGAGTTGCCTCCCATAAAACGCTTTGTTTAACGTCGTCAGCCAAATAAATGATTCCACATTGATCAAAATTCCATTTAAGTAATCCTTGATCAATCACCCAATCTTTTCCAGATCTAGGGATTCCTACAAAGTCCTCAAATTTAAAATTTTCTTTTAGCTCTTCCTTTTTAAATTGATTCATATCCTTAATCCTCATATTTCTTTGTAAATCTAATATTATTCTAGTGGTTTTCTCAATTTTCATATTAATATAATTCTTAAATTTTATAAGAAATGGATCTTTATAAGATATTTCATGATCTCCCAAATTTTGAATTAGATTACTTCTTCTGGATCAAATTCTTCTAGTTTACTCTTGTCTTTCAATTCGTCCCCCCTTGGTACTGAGTAAATGGTATAAGTAGTCTTTATATATTTATCTTAGTTGAGGAAATAGGTTTTTCTAATTCAATAGCAATTTTTTCCATTAGTCTTTCAATATCCTTATCCTCATTTCTCAACTCAAATTTCTTTCAAAATATATCCTCGAATTCTCTTCTAAATATTTGTTCAATAATTTTAAATTGCTCATCATTTATCTCCTTAGGGTTTATCTTAGGGTCACCAGGTAAAATCTTTGGGGGGTAATTGTTAATTGCATTAATAATCTGGCCCAATTGACTTTCTATATCCCTTATTGCAACCTCTTGATTTTCCAACTGTCTCGTCATTTGAATTACAACATCTTCTAACATTAATTCCTTCTCCTCATCCTGTGGATTGGAGTTAAATTGAGGATGATTATTAATTAAGTTAATGATCTTCCCTGGTTGGTTTTCTATATTCCTTATTGCGGTTCCTTGATTTTCCAACTCACTCATCATTTGAATCACAACCTCTTCTAACATTAATTCCTTCTCCTCATCTTGTGGGTTAGAGTTAAATTGAGGTTGGTTCATTCTAAATTGCTCCAACTTCCTTGATATTGCAACAACCTAAGATGCAAGAATTGCAATCGCATCTGTATCATGAACACCGACTATATTTTTAGGATTTACCCTTGTGGAGGGCCATTGAAATTCATTTATAGCCATTTCTTCAATTAACTCATATACTTTATTACATGGTTTTGAAATTAATGATCCACCGACGACAATGTCAATTGTAAACCTAAGGGATTCTACTAACCCATTGTAAAAAGTTTGAGTGATTAACCAATCGGACATAACATGGTGTGGACACTTTCTTAAGAGTTCTTTAAATCGTTCCCAAGCTTCGTATATTGATTCCCCTTCATACTGACAAAATGAGATAATATCATTTCTAAGTTTAGTAGTCCTTGAAGGTAGAAAAAACTTAGTTAGGAATTTCTGAGTTAACTCCTCCGAGTTCTTAATAGAGTCAGGAGCTAATGAGTATAACCACATTTTAGCCTTATCCCTTAGTGAGAAAGGAAAAAGCCTTAGTCTAACAACATCGTCTGACAAGCTATTATAACGAAATGTAGCACAAAATTCTAGAAAATTGAATAAGTGTAAATAGGGATCATCTGAAGAAATTCCCCCAAAATGATTGTTCGACACTAGTTGGATAATATCTGGATTTATTTCAAATGAGCCAATTTCTATGAAATGGGTTTGTATACTTGAGTGAATTTCATCTGTCGTAGGATTTATATAATCCATCAAAGATTTATGATAATTTTTCAAGTTATTATTTTGAATTTTTTCCATTTCCATTTCTAGTTCTTCAAGTCCTTTATGTTTTTTTATTTTTTTTTATTTTTTTTAAACTCAGCATCATAAGGCACAAGTCCTGCGGATCCCTTATTTCGCATACGCAATACAACAAATAATACATTAACAATTAAACAAATAAAATAAAAGATATATACAACACAACAAAGCATTTTCACAAACACATTATTTTTTACACAAACAATTTTTTTTCACAACACTTTTTCATACAAAAAAAAAACTTTACACATAAAAATAGTTTTTACGACACTACAGTTTTCCAAGTCTAAGTCTAATTACTTTAACTAAAATTCTCCTAAATTTTTTACCGAAGCTTCCCCGACAACGGCGCCAACAACTTTAATGCGCCCCTAGCGTGTGTTGTTTTTTCTGCGTGTTATATAGAACTTTCTGATTAAGCCCCGAATATCGATCCCACGAGGAAGCGAGGAAAGATGTCCTTAGCCAAATTGCAGTCTACTATTATTAGTCCTTAGTTTGCAATGTCGATTAAAATGTTATTTTGTCTAGAAACTACTCCTAAATGCGAATGTTAAATGTAAGGATAATAACTATTCATAAATGTAGATATTAATTCTAAAGATACCACTTTCTGGATGAATTGGTTTGGAGAACTTTGAGCTGTTAAAAATTACTATTCTTATGTAGTAAATTGGATAACGTAAAGGAATGAGATATATTAAATATTGTATGTGCCAAACAAAAGCAATTTTAATTATCTACCCTCAGTCAAGTGTTATAGTGAATCGTTGGCTAATTTTAGGTTTAGTAGCTAAATCCGTGGTTAGACTGGGAGGATACTGGCTCTCACTCCAGAGCTCCCACTTCCCTTTCCCTAAAGGCTAACTTTCGCTTTAGTTCTTAAATACTAAGACCAAATTAGGGATTTTAGTCAGTCACCCTAGAGTCTCCAATTCTTCACCCAGTAATATATATATTTCTTTATTTATTTGCACTCAACCCCCATGAACTTTACCATCCATGAAATTTGAATGTGGTTCTACTTTTTTGAGAATTACACCACCATCTCGGGTCTTAATGCAACTACAATGAATTTTAACACTACAATGGACCCTTATTGTAATGTAAATGAAGTGCAAGTAAAACCATCACATTTATAATTAAAACTTCTTCAAGCATGCATCACGTTATCCTAAACATGAATCCTACTCATTGAAAAAGAAAAATAACGACATAATCTTCTGATGCAACTATTTCCAAAAAAGAAGAAAAGTAAGAAAAATACATCACAAAGCACGAAGAAAGTATAACGAAAAACTTCATTACATCAAATCAAATCTATTAGATAAGTGTTTACAAAATCATAAGATAATGAAGAATACAACACTTAGTTTTTTTCCCTTGAAAAAAAAGATGAAAATCTCTCTCACGAAGTTTCCCGTTGATCCATGTAATGCTAGAACATTCCCTTACAGATTCTCTCAAAATCCCCTCACAGATCTCTCCAAAAAGGTAGAAATCTACATTTCTACTCCTATTCTAAGATCTCTAAACATTCTCCATATTTTCCCACGCACACACACCATTTTTTTTGACATAAAAGCACTCTATTATAGTGTAGGGATAAATTTCCCAAGAGATGCCTCAAGCAACCTTCCAAAAACCATCCAAATACATTGAATCTTCTAGAAATTTGTCTAGCATCGTGTTTAAACTATCTCAGGCGCGGTCGGCGCCCAACCTGCACAGCTCCACCATTTTGCTTTGTTTGACTCTATTTTAGCTTTGTTTCGTCCTGTTTCAGTTGTGTTTTGTTTCTAACAGATAGACCTACAAAATAAACATAAAAATAACCTTCCTTTAATGTATAATTTAATTAAAAAATATGTGAGAAGTGTAAAAGAGATTAAACATAAAAAGACATATCGAAATGTGACAGGACAAAATTTTCTTTCTTGCTCATTTTTGCTACAAATTGTACTGTTTTTGCTTTTTTTTCTCCAAAACTCCATTTCTTGTACCTGAAATAAAAAAATATACAAATACCTTCATTTAATGTGCAATATCATTGAAAATCACCAAATATTGACATTAAAAACATATGAAAAATTGAACCTTTTTTAGGTGTATCAAGGATCAATATGGGTTGTTCAATCTGGTCGTTAAGGAAGTTATTAGTCAAAAGACTAAAATGCCCTTATCTTAGAGGCTATAAATAAAAGCCTTCTTTTCATTTGATGGGGGAGGATAAGAATAGGAATTCCAGAGCCCATCATGGACTAAATACTCGATGATAAATTATTATCTCTTTAATCGTAGAACATCGTCGACCACCTTAAGTGGGCCATTGTCGATCACCTCTGGGTTTCATAACCCATAGTTCTACAGATTAGAGCCACTTTAGACAGTCTTGACTGGATGAATCTTTGCCTCCTCTAAAGATTGTTTATATCACCACAATAATGTGAATGACATTCAGTAAGTGAGGCTGGTGCAAAACTATCTCCACTGAAGCCTTCCTCTCCCTTCGAGGCGTTGCTTCTGATTCTACAAACTGCTATAGTTTTCAGCTCTAATCAGTTCTTCAACCTAACTTAGGAGGTGTCTGCATTCCTTCATGTCATGGTTCATGGTCTTTATGATATGCACATGACTTTTTCAGGTCCAGGAGAAAAGATTTAACTCTCATTGATAGCACCTTCTAGAAAGATTCTTTATTCTATATGGCCTCAACAATCTTAGCTATTATGATTCTCAAATGAGTCATCTTTGGCATTTTGTGATGAGCGAATGGTGCTTGATATAACAAGCCAATTTCTGCTCAGGAAATCACGTCTGACATCCTTGATTATAGCTCTTATCGGCCATTTATTATTCTATGGTGGTCAATTGTTTTCATACCATAGGCTAGTAGTGGGACACAGATCTTCTCTTTTCCTCTACCTGACATCTTTGGGGCATTCTTCTTAAACGACGGGTGGTTGATTATGCTTTGGAGAAAGGACTGAAATTACACTTCTCGACTGAGATGCATGGCGAGCTCCAACATTTCAGTAATTATTTTTGGCCACTGAAGGCTCAGAGCATAACAGAAAGACACATATTTTAGCCCTTAAGCCAGGAGAGCATGCACTATTATTCCGTTGACCTCACTTTTGGTTGAGGTTTAATTTTTCCTCTTTAGTAGCCTAAGGTCTAGCCATAGGACTTTCTTGTTGACTATTCCTAGAAAACTAGAAAAGGAACTCACCTTTAGAAACACTAAACTCTTCTTTGCTAAACTAGAAGTTCTATGTACTGGTCCTAACCTCTATCACTTAGTAGGTGGGGCCACTATAAGTGAACTCAAAGGGAGTGCCTATAAGATTGCTTGGCCTTAAGGTTGACTCTAGGTGTTGGTCTTAAGTTAGTACACACACTTTCACTCACTTGTACATTACAGTTCCACTCACAACCCTAAACCCAAACTTTCCCAAAACCTTCAAAAGAAATCATTTCAAATATCTTCAAGACTAATTTGGACCCATACTTTAAGCCCAATTTCAATTCAAGTTAAAAAGCCCCAATTTTGACCACATTACCCAATCCTATCAAATTGAACCCCATAGCCTACTCAATTTCCCCCAATTTAGATCCCAAAATCTTTACAATATTCCCCCACATGAAATTGAACCTTTAATTGACCTTGGTCAAGCCTCAATTTTACTCAAGTTCAACTTGGACTAAAACCCCAAATTTTGCCCCAAATTAACCATGTCTCCAAACACCCCCAAATTGAATGTCATAACTCCAAAATTCCCACTCAATTTCTATCTGAAACACTTCATGACAATCACCTACATTAAATTAAGCCATCAATTGGGTCATTGCTAAACTCTAGCCTAACCTAACCCAACTTGACCCCAAAATGGACCCACCTCAATCTATAGTCCAAACCACTTCTTTACTCTTTTGAAGTTCCGTGTGTGGTTATTAACCACTAGCATGTAGGAGGTTGAAATCGACATGAGGGAGCTCAAAAGGAGTCTCTATAAGACCCTTGAGCCCTAGGACTGCATTTTGCACGATTTACACTTCCGCGAGCACAGACTCCGCAGTTCGGACAGTCAACTCATTTTGTTTTTGCAATTTGCATCGCTTGCGCCATTATTTTTTGAAAACTTAAATAAATTTTTTAAGACAATTGATTATGGATCAAAATTTTGATGAGAATTGAATTTAACGTTTTTTTTGACTTGATGGTCGACCAAATTGTCCTGACGACCCCTGAAGATGAAACAGACTGTGCGAGTGTGTCTGAAACTTCAAAATTTCCTAGAAAAAGCACCCATTTCGATATGTTTTTGCGCGGGGTCAAATTTTGGCAAAATTGAAATAAAATATTACCTCAAAATAAAAAAAATTGTGTGAAATAAAAAAAAAATCTTTTTCTTTAATCCTAAATCCCTGTAACTCACGCCTTTCTCCCATTCGCTCACGCGCTCGCCCCCTCCTTCCCGTTCGCGAAATAGCCCGAGAGACCCCCACGAAAAGCTTCTGAACCCCGGCGCTCCCTTCCCCTTATAGCCGGCCTAGCCCCTGCCGTCGCCGACTCGCTACCTCCCTGCTGCACTGCCGAGCTTTCCCGTGATCTTTACCTTCTTATAGGGAAGCTTCTTACTCTTTTTTGGCTATAAAAACCCCATTTGGGGGAGGTTTGTGGTTGCCGAAAATTTTGGAAAGGGTGGAGGTGTTCATCTCCTAGGTGCTTGATGCCTCTTGGAAGTGCTGTGAGGAAGTTTCGGGGTTGGGATTTTTTTTTATCAGTGCGCTAAGGAAGAATTTCGAGGGCGAGTTGTTTGTGCGATCTGGGTGTTTCGTTACCTCCGAAGTTTTTTTTACATACTCTGGAAGTAAGCCCCTCTTCCCTTCTTCTCTTCTTTGATTGTTTTAAGGAACGTTTGATTTCAAGATTGCATTTATATGTGAGTTTATCTTCATCTGATGAGTTTGCAATATATTAACATGAGGTAGACAAAAATCTCAGCATCTCTGTAGGATTATACCGGGTTATTTGTGAAGAATACTTCTAACTTTCTTATAGGATTTAAGGTTTTTTTAATTTCATTATTTTCTTATCTTTATACTTACCAATGGGTCTAGAACGTGACTTTATTTTCGAGAAAGAGATGATGGGTTAAGATGTGATTATTACATTAAGATGTTTATTTTGAAGATGGAGGGAATTTGTGAGGAAACTTCAATCGAAACTCTAAAATCTGCACACCATACATGAATCTTTATATTTTCTGAATGTTCTTTTATGTTAAAGTTACATCATATAATCGCCTGGCAAGAGGATTATCTTTACTTCCAGTTTGCCGTTCATGGATTATTAGGCGTTGCATCCTTGTTTTCTTTCAAGAATCTCAAATTACAATACATTAAAGTAAATGCTGGAAAGTGTTCGATGAGGACCATTTACGATCAGAATTTGGTTAGGAAAATTTTACAATCATTTGAAATTTGGGAGATCTGCAGCGGAATGTATGACTTGACTTTCTTCAGGTGTTTAGGCTTTGTCAAATATTTATTTATTCTTTTTCTAAACATTCTTAAAATTCTGTTGGAATCCTGTTTTCGCTTCAACAAGCTCCATAGAATTTTCTTCAAGTTTATCAAATATTGTCATTAGCCGGTTACTTAACAATGGCTAATCTCCAATAAAATGCTGTTGAAATCCTTTCCTGTTCTCGAGGGCCGATCCATGATAAATTTTCACTGCCTTTGCCGAAATATTATAGGTGGTATAAATGTAAACATATAAGAATTTGGTAGTGCTATGGTTTAATTTTTGAGGATTTACATACATTACCACCCAATTCTTGTAAACTTGTATATCTAACATAACCTTTCTTTTTACATATACACCACGTACCCCATGTGTGAAAGGTTGTACTCCTTTCCTTTAGAATTTGAATGGTTACATTTTGATGCGACGTGAATAGTTTGGAAGTCATAAATTTAAAGGCTAAAATTCAGCTGGGAGAAATGCTAATATGTAAGAATTGTGTGCTATAACTGTAAATTTTACTATATTTTCTTGGTAGGCGATAGTTGCTATGTCATGCTTCACATATTGCAACTGTTAATTTGTTTAATTGATTCGGATCTATTTGGATTACTTGATTCATTATAGTCAATTAATTATTATATGCTTGGCCTCATATTATTTGGCTCATGGGGAAATAACGGAACATTTTTTGGGAATGCGAATTAGTATCCTATTTTGGTATTGATTTAATGCTGGATTTACTTGTCGACTTGGGCTTTGGGAAAAGTTTGGAATTGATTCATGAAGGATTTGGATGTCAAATGCAACATTTAAGTTTAGAAATTGAATATGTGAATACATAAGTGTTGCAGGATATGAATATAGTCGTCGCATTGGTTTGATCTCCTTGACATTTCAACTTGCTTGAAATACAATTTGGAAAGGATACCCTTATTGGTTTATCCGTTTGTGAAATTGGAGAAAATGATATCCTCTTGGGTTGATTCATGGATCGTTGGGTCGCATTTTGGAGACTTTCCATCGATCATTTTAGATGTGGTTTTCAGGGTCACTCCACCTTTCACTTGTTTTGCTCTTTCAGGCGGATTTTTTCCTCTTCTCTCTCACCCCATTTTTATTCTTTTGTTCCTTGCTTCTTGGTTGATTTATACACTTATGTACGAAACATATGTGCACACTTATAGTCTTTTGCTACATGTGAACCATCAATCAAGATTATAAGTTGGACGGATCATTTTGGGGTTGAGCGATGATGACAACGACACACTGGTGGTAGAGTGAAATAATGTTCCATCCTAAAACATCAGACCCGGTGAACCGTAGGATGATAATATTATTCGTTGACATAAGACTAGCGGGACACCCTTGCCCTCTTAGGTTGTTGGCGGTCCTACGCTCGACGGCGTGATCGACTCGTCGACAATCATATTTCTACAAAAACTGATAAGAACAGATACTACATTTGCAAAAGTATTTTAACTACAAAATTGTTACAACTTTCTCTGAATGAAACTTATGTGCATGCCAAAATATAAATTTGATTGTCCACTTTTCAATCATCAGTACCGGATTAAGGGGTATCTTCCTAAGTTGATATAGTAGGGCACCATTCTAGTTGAATGTCGGGCTCTATACATACGGGTGACCAATAGTAGCCTTCGAATTCCTTCGAATTCTCTCGAGTATATATATATATATATATATATATATATATATATATATATATATATATATATATATATATATATCTGTGCCCTTTAATTATTTATTATATTTTATTTTACTACATATTTTAATATTATAAACTATAAGTGCATTATTGTTTAAATAAAGTGATTTAGGCATAGCTGATAAAGTGTTAATGGTACTCCATAATGCAGAACAGAACATTTTGCATGCATCCTTGATTCCTTGCACCCTAAGTTGCATTTTTAAACTTTATAGAAGAAATATTATTTTATGAAAAAATGAAAAAAATTTAATAAGAACTTGTTAGCTTTAGGACATCAAAAAAGGTCTGTTCACGAATATTCAAGTGCCTTTTATAAACTTTTAATTTATACGAATAATAATCGATCATTTTATGGCGTTAGTGTGAATATTCTTTGTAATTAAGAGTTGATTGGATCATGTAATCATAAAATTCCGTAGATTCAAGGTTCTAAAGTTCTAAAGTTCACCAATTAAAAAAAAAATTAAGAAAATTTATGTCTTTACATAGACATATGGACGTATTTGGGGCATCAGTGCGGTGTCACACCGCGCACCGCACTCTGTGTGTTTGACAATAAAGTATTTTATCTAAACTTCTAAAAAANTATATATATATATATATATATATATATATATATATATATATATATATATATATATATATATTTCTGAGCCCATCTGAACCTGAATGCTTATAGTCCACTTTGGCTTTTGATCGTTCATTTGTTATTTGCTTCGAGATTTTTCAGTGTTTTCTTGTAGTTTTCTTCAAACTTATTTTTACGAGTCACTTGAGTTTCATTTGATAAATTAGTAAAAATATTGATTATAATGAATTTTTTGGATGATTGAAATAGAATGAGTTAAAAGGTAGAAACTAACTTGCCACCTGTTTCATGATAAAATAAAATTGTAATTCTATTAATTATCATAATTTGGAGGTCAATTCAATTAGAGGATCCTAAAGTATTAGGCTTGAATTATGAAGATAATAACTCATTTAATGCCTATTAGTTGGTGATCAAATGTTAAATCTGATTTTGATGAAAATTCTAATTCAACATATAAATTTTTTTAAATCACTTTGAAAATTGAAGTTAAAAAGAGGTTTAATAATGAATTAGGCTTGATATGCGAAATTGTTTTAATCGAGATTAGAAAAGATAAACATAGTTAATTAATAAATATTTTCAAACATTTTAAGCCCAACTTTAATTTGAGGTATTAAAGTTCTTAATAGCCTTGAATTTGCCTTTTGGGGCATCCACTCACATAACTATTAAAATGAAATTTTAAGTGACTATTTGATTTTCTTATTCTCGAGGTAATTAAGTTTTAATTCGATCTTGGGATGATTAATAGAACAATTTGATAAGTTCAAAGCGAACTCAGAATGTTTGAAGGGATTTCTAAATCGGTTCAGGGTCATCCTCCGAACACTTTGGAATCTCTTGGATATTTTGAAAGACAAATTGAACTTGTTATGCTTTGTTCTAGAAAATCATCCACTAAAATCTTTCAGTGGGAATGCCGAGAAGGGGACATGTATGCTTTTAAATTATTGCATTTACCGTTTTGTGCTTCTTGTCTCGAGTTTGCATGTTAAACAACATTGTCACCCTGCATTAAAACCAAAACTGTTAGTATAGCTGTAAAACCAAAACCAAAATTAAAATCAACCAAGATAAAATTCACCGCCACAACATTTAAAATATAAGACAACTCAAAATTTAATCACAAACATTTCAAAAAAATCACAATTTAATTAATATGTCTCTATCGGATGATCGAGAATCCATTGGAGGAGGTAACCTACGGTTGCTAACGAGATTTCCCATACGCTAAATGAAAATATGAAACTCATTAATTTTTGTTTAGTAAATTCATTTGGACTAAGTGAATCCAAAAGAAAATAATGATGCCGGAACGAGGGAACCGTATGATCCTAACCGATGTCGCTCTAATCAACTTTAATAAATCCCATAATATTTAAAAAACCATAATCATAGGAACAACTAATTTGACATCATAACTTCACACATTAGAAAACTTAAACTTGCCGCGACGAGGAGCTTGGAGCTAGCACTATGGGCAGTACGACCATTTCAACAGTAAAACATGTCTACACAAACTAAATCATTCCTTAGAATTAAAGAACAAATCCATAAGAATTCGAGGTTGTTTGCTTATGTAACATAAATTCTCAGTTTATTTTGAGACTTTTGCATAGCTCTGCTGTACAATTTAAGTCCCAACCTACTTTAGGATTCCGAGGTTGTCACCTGTCACAACCTAAATCCTCACATTATCCATGTTATTTGCGTGTCGTTTCACATGAATGTAAGTCCTAATTAATAAAATTGATAGAATGAAACATTCAATAATTCTAATCTCCAAAATTGAAGCCAAACAATAGGATAGCTTGGGAAATCACCGAGGTTCTCCTCTGGATCTGTAACATCCCCTCGTTCTTCCTTCTTTGGATTTTACAATAAATGTTTCAGATTTGAATCATTCTCCTTTCACACCTCTTTGTCCGATCTCGTTGAAAAGCCCTAATCCTTTGACCTCTTTGAAAATCATATCCTCTGATTTTTATCGAGAGTTTTCTTTAGTGACTCCGATTATCTAAGATATAATTAACTATAAGGGCTTGTCGTTTTAAGAAACTTTTCCAAACCCAGCTTTCCTATTTAATTTTTCATATTAAATATGAGAACTTATCGGCAAATAAAATAGTTTCGTAGACCAAACGAATGTCATATATTTCTTAGTTTATTTGATTGAGCCTCATCCTTAAGTTTTATGTTTATCTTTCGGGATAGATATAGGGTTTGAGATATAACGTTCTTTCATTTAAACTATGAAAAATATGATGTTAGTTTGATTTCTTATTTTTCTAAAACGATATATATATATATATATATATATATATATATATTAAATGTCCTTCCGAAGCGGGCGACGGGATTCCGATTTCGGCGATCGATAGCTTCCAACTGGCAACTCCACACCCAAAATAGTGTCGATACATTCGTTCTAGGCCCCACACATTCAACATTTTCTTTTGTAATCGGGTGATGAACGTTCATAAGTCTTGCTCTATCCCTGCCTGATATGCAACACAACTTGTTAACTCTTTTGAGGTATTTTGGTGCTTGCGACATGCCTTATGAGTTGTCATTTGAAGTGTGTAAAGGACGTGATCATGGCCACTAGAAATCTTTTAAACCACCTAAGTGCATACCTCCTTAGTGTAGTGAAAAATAGGCAGCACTTCAATGTGGCTGTGATCCTTTGGAAGTAGAAGGCTGACTCAAAGGAGGCAATGTAGTCAACAAGATCAGTCCAAGCCTTGTAGGATTCTAGAGTAGGGACTTTGAATCTTTCTGGGACTCAGGTTCAGAAATCCACCAAGAGATTGTTTTCTCTGACTAGCGAGGTGCTTCGGTTTACCCGAACTATTGTTTGTCCGTCGGCACCACTTTTATGGTTTTATTCTCCTTATGATACTCCCCTTCTTGTTGTTGACATAATCCATGCTTACCATACCTTTTAGAATATTGAATCATGATTTATTTAATGAATTAAACCCGAGCAATAGAGTATAAGATAGGAGAGAGCAAAAGAGAAAGACGGGGAAATGCATAGTAATGAATAATAATTTGAGAGCGGTGTGCAACTTTTTATTCAGTGAATGATCCCTAATTTATAAAGAAAAAGTTTGTAATATGTAAAGTTATATTTATGGCTCTACTTTAGTGGGTACTGTATATAGTATTATAATAATTTTACATATGTGGGCCCAAAGTCTGATTATTCTATGACTCGACTAGCTGACCGGCGAGCTCTTAGTAGGTGCTGCGGGTCAGCCAAGCTAAAGAAAAATTGTTTAACCTGATTTAATGAGACTGCCGGTTGGTTGGATTTTTATTGACAAAGGTTAGGTGAGATTGCCTCTGTCTGCTAAGTTGAGCCGATTGATTTATTGAGTTTGCCTGCAGGCCCTCGATCGCAGTCAAGCATCTCCTCCCGATTGAGTAGAGCTAGGCTATCGAGCAGATGTGAGTCACCGTAATCTTATTGGTAGCCGTTTTTATATGAAGAAGTCTTGAGGGATAGTTGAGACTTGCTCATTGCTTCTTGATGGTGTTCGGGGAGGCTGATGAATACCTCCAAGAGAATTGTAAGACCCAAGGGCTAAGCTTTTCCCCTTGGGTTGGTTTCTTCATGGGGAATATCCTAAATTCTCCCGTGCTTTACTTCCTTTCGAACTGCTCAGGCTCAAACCGCTTGGTTGCCTTGGTTATTTTTGATATTGATGTTTCCGATCGGACACATGGGCTACTGAATCTTCTATTGGTGAGCTCTCCTTTGTCATGTCATGTCCAGTATGAACCATCAAATCTCTACGAGATTTGTGCTAGTACTTTTTTTGTATACATTTTAAATTTTTAATGATTTTCACAAATTCTGACCATAAACTCTAAATTGCTAAATTTTGATTGGTTTAATTGAATTTGACCCGCATAGATTATGCCTTTTATCTGCTTTTAAAGCCTAGTAATGTGATGGTTGGATAGTTTTTAGTAAATCTAGTTAGCGGCTATTGGATTTTGATTTTGACATAGTGGTTATTATGACACCCTTTACCAATCGCCATTGGTGAACTTTCATAACGTATTGCTGGAACTATGAGTTGCATGGAAGGTTGTTGGGAATATTACTTTCATGACTATGACTTTAACAACAGATAGTTGATTATCCAAAATAAGGATTCTTCAGCTCAATTGCATTGTCTTTTCTTTCTCTATTACATTTTTTATTTGTTTCAGAGGTCATTTTGAGCTTTTCTTACTCTTTTATTTATTCAGTTCAATATGAAAGCGGTATGATTTTGTGGTATGATAATTTTTGGGAAGATGTAAGGACATACCACTCAATTCCTCTGAATTAATTTGTGATTTTAAAACTGGCTTTTTCCCATGAAACCTTATTTCTCAAATGCTATGATTGTAATTTTGTAACATCATTGAGAAAAAATAGTGTATGTTCATTATTTTGAAGATCAGACTGGCACTACTATTTCTTGTGTCAAATTTCTGATTTCTCTCATCAAGCACAACAATTATGTATGGTGATTTGCTTCTTTTTATTTTTTGTTAATTTTATAGAAAATAGACTTAAAGAAATTGTTGGCTTCTCTCTCTTAAATTATCCAACTTTTAACGCAATTATGCTGTGCTGATTTTTGGTGATTGGAATATGAACTGATTTTCTTTGTTTACTTTCTCTTGTAGCATATTGGCATGTTTCAGCTGCTTTTATGCATGATATTAGACGTTCTGGGTGGTATAATTGTAATAATCAAATTTTAGGTGTTAGATATGTAAATGCATATATGAATTGAGTGGTATGTATGTAAATGTCCCAAAATATGTGTAATTTTGGTTTCAGGCACCCCACATGTGTATGCTTTCATGCTTGATCAGTGCAAGAAGGCTCTTTCCACGGCAAAGAATGCATAATATTAGACCCCAACTGAAGACAAATTGTCCTTTTAATCTATAAATCTTCATTGCTATAAAAAAAATGTGTAGAACTCATGAAAATTTGTAGAATAAAAGGTGATTGAGTTGTAGTTTTTTTTTTAATACATAAATATAGTTTATTTGCTTAAAACTATTGATTTGGCCTTTTATTTGAAAGTTTTTCATTTTTACTATTTATTTAAATATTAAATATAGAATATTATTAAAAATATATAGCCAATTCATGAAAAATAAAAAATATACACTCTATTTACACAAAACCAAACAGCTCATAAGTACTCAGAATATAATAATTTTACTTTATTCTCCATGCTTCTAACCAAACATAAAAAATAATAAACTTGCATTTAATTTACAAACAACCAAATAGTTTCAAAATATTTAGAGTACGCTGTAATCAGAGTACCCCGCAAACAGTTTATATTACACTTTATTCTCAATAAACAAAGTAGTCTTTTAGTTAGTTTCTAATTCAAGGCATTGACACAAACTCAAACTCGTGCGAACTTCTTCTCATCACATCAAAGTTCATTTGTTGTCATAATAGCAAGTTTAATAACTTTGATTGACTTGATTATATCTGATATGACTTTTATATGTGCAAGTTATATATTTGCATTTGTCTGTTATCTATTATTCCAATTGCTTTTTGATACCGAGACCAATCAAACTTGGTTGTAAAATAATTTTCTTTTGCAATTCCAATTAAGAACTATAGATATTCATTCGACAAACTCTTGAAATGCAAGAAACTTAAAACCCAATAACACATAAGCTGCAAACTCCCAGCAGTATTTTCGTTACTAACACAGCAACAACTTGTTTATCTTTACTTTATGACCATTTGAAACCTTTTGTAGGAAACAAAGTTTTTAAAGTAAGAGGGAAGTGTTCCTATAATTTAGGGTGTCATCTGACAAGCTTCTGGCAAATATGGCCAATTAGCTCCATTGTTTCTTGATCTAGAACTGAATAAGAGTTTTGTTATGTGGAAGGAAGGAGCATCATGTATGGAAAAGCATGCAAAAACCATGGCAAAATCATATTTTAGTTAACAATATACTTCTACATAAATTTGATATCTGCCTCTCTTTTTAAAATCTTTGAAGTAGGACGCCCTTTAAAACATGGGTTTTTCTGTCATCTTTTCTCTTCCATTTTACTATTCATGTCCTTTTAATTAGGACATAGGCATTGCGAAGAAATTCATTTGATTTGGTACTGTAATGTTTGATGTCTCTTCCTCCTTTTTTATTGTCTTTAGGTATGAATGAGCTCTTATTCGTCCCTTAGGCAGTTTAACTAAAAGATGGTATGACACTTAATAGATATTGATCGCTTGGTATTTTGTGTAAAATAAGTTTTTAGTTTTTGTGAACTATTTTTTTGTATGACGTGACATTTCAATAGCTCCCAGTACTCCCTTTCTTTGCGTAAATCTCATTGCATTTTACACCTGAATTTTTGCAGGTCAACCGAATCAGGGAGCTAACTTAAAATAGTAAGATAGTGGGGACTCATACTGACAGTCCTGATGTATGGTGTTTTTCTTTCATACAGTTCTTCTGATTTTTGAAATGAAAATTCTCTTCTTAAGATGATACATATTGAAGCCTGCTGGATTGATGCCTGAAATGCAGGTGCTTATTTGGGATGTTTAGTCTCAGCCTAATGGTCATGCCGTGCTTGGTGCAGCGCCGTCACGCCCTGATTTGGTCTGTTACTGCTAGTTAGTTCTACTGCTAGTTAGTTCTAATGCGAAATATTTATTTCCATCACTTATAGAAAATCGATGTTCATTTTTTTTTATTCCCGACTCCCTTTAGTGGAAAAGCTTTATTGTTGTAGCTAAATCTTGTGCTTATGCTTTGAATTTGTACTTACCAGTTTTTAGTCCTTAGCAGACAGCTTCATTTGTATTATAGGTGCTCACAGGGCATCGAGAAAATGCAGAGTTTGCTCTTTCTATACAATTATTGGCAAGCTCCAACATTTCAGCTATGATTATTTTGTCATTGAACGCTCAAAGCATAGTAGAGAAGGCTCTTATTTTAGCCTTTCAGCCAGAACATCATGTGCTATTACTAGTTCTAGGCATCACACCTCCAACATTTTCTTCTGGAAAGGTGATGAACGATCATCAGATCTTGCTCTGCCCCTGCCAGATATGCAACATGGCTTGTTAACTCTTTTGAGATTTTTTGGTACTTATGAGGTGCGCCATGAATAGTTATTAGAAGTCTGTGAAGGACGTGATCACACCTGCTAGAAATCTGTTAAACCATGTAAGTGCAGACCTCCTCAGTGTAGTGAAAAATAGGCAGCACTTCAACAAGGTTGTGATCCTTTGGAAGTAGAAGGTTGACTCAAAGGAGGTGATGTTGTCGGTTGATCAGTCCAAACCTTGTAGGATTCCAGAGTAGGGACTTTGAATCATTTTGGGGCTCATCTTCATAAATCCATCAAGAGAATGTGTTCTCTGGTTGGCGAGGTGCTTCGGGTTGCCCAAACTATTGTTTGTCCACTGGTGCCACTTTTATGTGTTTACTCTCCTTGTGTTACTCCCCTTCTTGTTGTTGACATCATTTATGCTCACCATACCTTTTAGGATATTTAAACCTGATTTATCTGTGAATTACACCAAATGAATAGAGTTTAAAATAGGGAGAGAAAAAGATACTGACTGAGAGATGCACAGTAATAAATAGTAGTTTGAGAGAGTTGTACAACATTTTATTCAGTGAATGATCTCTTATTTATAGAAAAGGGGTTGCAATATGTAAATTTATATTTATGCCTCTAGTTTAGCTCGGACTATATAAGGTATTATAAGAATTCTACATATGTGGGCTCAAAGTCTGATTATCTTATGGCTTGGCTAGCTGATTGGCCAGCCATTACTAAGTGTTGTCATTCGACCAAGTTAAAGAGAAACTGGTCAGCATGATTCAACGAGAATGTCAGTTGCTTGACAGAGAAATGCATAGTAATGAATAGTAGTTTGAGAGGTGTACAACATTTTATTCAGTGAATGATCTCTTATTTATAGAAAAAGGGTTGCAATATGTAAAGTTATATTTATGCCTCTAGTTTAGCTGGGACTATATAAGGTATTATAAGAATTTTACATATGTGGGCTCAAAGTTTGATTATCCTATGGCTTGGCTAGCTGACTGGCCAGCCCTTACTAAGTGTTGTCATTCGACCAAGCTAAAGAGAAACTTGTTAGCTTGATTCAATGAGACTGCCGTTTGCTTGGATTTTTATTTACAAAGAGTAGGTGAGATTGCCTTGGTGGGTTAAGTTGTGCCGATTTATTTTTTGAGTTTGGCCATATACCCTAAATTATTGTCAAGGTTATCTTGTCGATATAGCAGAGCTAAGCAATCGAGTAGATCATGACTCATTGTAATCCGATTGGTAGCCGCCCTTATATAAAGAGGCCTTGAGGGATGAATGAGACTTGTCTCAATGCTTCTTGATTGTGTTCGGGGAGACAGTTGAATACCTCCAAGAGAATTGTAAAATACAAGGGCTAAGCTTTCCCCCTTGAGCTATTTTCGTCATGGGTAATATCCTGGATTCTCCTGTACCATGCAATTATTTTAAACATCAGACTCGCTGCACTACTACCTGTGTTAAATTTCTGATTTATCTCATTGGTAGAACGGATTATGGATGGTGATTTGCTTCTTTTTGTATTTTGTTAATTTCATAGAAAATAACCTTAAAAAAATGGTTGGCTTCTCTCACTTAAATTATCCAACATTTTTATGCAATTATTTCGAGCTAATTTTTGATGATTGGAATATGAACTTTTTTATTTTTACCGTTGCATTAATAAAAAAAAAAGTTGATATGTGACCAAAGGAAAATATGTTGAGATTTTCATATATATTTTATACTGTTTTTTAATGATATTGCACTTTAAAGAAATGTATTTTTAATGTTTTGTTGCAGAAATGATAAATTAGGGTCATTGGAGCAAAAAGATGCAAAAAGAAACGAATTTGGAGCGAAAAGAACCAAAATGTGAAGAATTGAACTAGGGCGCTGATGGCGCCATCGACCCCGCCGACGGCAAGCATTTCCTGAGACTCCAGAATTAATTCATTAAGAAGGTCCGCCGACGACGCCCTCGAGGCTGCCGACGGCAAGCTCGACGGTTATGACCAACTAGGCTTTGGATGAGGACAAATTTTGAAGGGAAGCTTAGGCAGCTCTTGGGAAAGCTCATCCACAACTTTAAAAGATGATTTTGACCGAAAATGGAGAAGACTCTAGAGGTCCTGGAAGTTAGAGATGTTTCATTACTATATAAAGAATTTACTAAAGTGTCAAAATTGTGAGGAATTCTTCGAGATATTGTAAGAGCGGAGGGAAAATGAGAGATTTCTTCCTCCTTACCGCTTTGAAGAGGAATTCTGTGTACTGTAAAGAAAGGAAGAGATTCAGAGGAACTTCGAGGAATTTTTTTGGGGAGAAATTAGAGATAAGTTTATTTATTTATTGTAGTTTGTATGATTTTGCTTTTATATATGAATTTTGAGTTTTGTTGTGTTTTCCCCATGAGATCTGAGTAGTTTTCTCTGTCTTTCTTCTTGTCTTGAGATTTGTGAAATGGTGATTTGAATTGGTGAAGCCATGAAAATGCTAAAGAAATTATGATGATCTTTCACTTCGATCTTAATTTACTTTCAATCTGACCAATTGATTTGTTAAAATATGTTGAGTTTTACAACTAAAGTGAAGTTTACATCCAAGATTCAGGGAGGTCAAAGCCCTTGGAAGTTGGGTGCAAATAAATAGGGAAATAAAATTATCGGGCGTAGAATTGGAGATTTTAGAGTGACAGACTAAAATTTCCAATTCGGTCCTATCGTTTGGGTGCTGAAGTGTAGATGTTAACCCTCAGGCGAGGGGAGCGTGGGAGCTCCGAAGTGGAGCCGGTATCCTCCCAGCCTAGCCGTAGATTCAGTAAACAAGCGTAGGATTAGTCAATGTTCTTTATGCCTAGACCAAAGGGTAAAGAATATGTATACTCTTATTTGACACAATACAAATTGAATTGATTCACTTTATCCATTCACTATAATTCTTGATAAGGAGAATGATGTTTTCTTATATATTTAATATCACATTAAAAACCTCATTAGCATAATTAATTATTTAATAGTTATTAAAATTACATATTTATTTCAATTGCCTATTAGTGACAGATAAGCAAATTGAATTTCGTTGTTGCGATTAAAATATTACTTTTCTAAAGTCTTAGTTCGTAGTTCTAATATTACTCCATGTGGGATCGATATCTAGGACTCCATTAGAACCATATATTACTTGAGCGATACATATACTTGCGTTGATAAGTGTGACTTTACAATTATTAAATATTTATTACATCTATATTTATCGAATCTATAACTATTATTAAATTTTGGTACAATTGCTGAGGAATTAAATCTTTTAGCAGCAGTATTAATTACTTATATTTTTAAGCATATATAAAGTCGCAGTCAATATGCCTTTAAAGAAAAACGAGCATGGAAAGTCTGTAAGAACATATGATATCCTAATTGAAGTGTGGAAATATATAGGATATTTGGGAGTTTCTTAGCTTACTAAACTCTTTAATACTACTTTAAAAACTAAAAAGATGCTTGAGGAGTGGAGGAAGAATATTTTGGTCCCCATTTTTAATAATAAACGGGATGCACAAGAGTGTGCAAATTAGATAGGAATTAAGGTTATGTGTCATACTTTAAAATTTTTGGAAGCGTAATTGAACATAGGTTAAGACGTATTATAAAGATTTCTCATAATCAATTTGGATTTATGTCGGGCAGTTCTACAATGGAAGCTATACATTTATTGAGAGGTTTGATGGAGAAGTTCATAGATAATTAGGAGGATCTACATATGATTTCTATTGATATATAAAAGCTTATGATAAGGTTCCAAGCGATATCCATAGGAGAGTTCTTAAGAAGAAAGGTGTTCATATGAATTATATTCAAGTTATTAAAGATATGTATACTAGAGTTGTTACTTGTATTCAAACAGAAGGAGGGATTGACCAAATATTTTTCTATTTTTGTTGGATTATATCAGGGACTAGCTTTAAGCCCATATCTTTTTAGCTTTAGTTATGGATGGCCTTACTGGACATTTATTGGACGATGTACCTTAGTGTATACTTTTTGTTGATGATATCCTTCTCATGGATAGAGTCTAAAGTCTTTCGTTTGAGTAGAACTATTACTAAATACATGGAATGTAATTTTAGTAGTAGTAGCTCTAGTGACAGAAATGTTACTATGAGTGATCAAATTATTAAAAAGGATGAACGCTTTAGATATCTCGGGTTTATTATTCAAAGTGATTGTGATATACATGGGGATATTATTAATAGAATTCAAGCTGGTTGATTAAAGTGGAGGAATGCTTTAGGCCTATTGTGTGATAAAAAAGTACCGCTTAGACTGAAGGGGAAATTTTATGAGGTGGTGAGACATGCAATGCTCTATGGCGTTGAATGTTGTCCTTTAAAATAGAAGCATAAAACTAAGTTAAGTGTTGTCAAGATGAGAATGATTAGGTGGATGAGTGACTTTACACTTACATACAAATGCCAAATGAATATATCTGTGATATGGTTGGTGTAGCTCCATTGATGAACAAAATTAGAGTCTTTTTAGATGGTTTGGTCACATTAAACATCGATCACCTGATGACCCAATTAGGAGAGTAGTTGTTGTAGATTCGACTTATATTAAGAAAGTCAGTGGTAGACCTAGGAAGACATGGGCATATTGTATAAAAAATGATCTTAATTCATTAGAATTAAATAAAAATATGACAATAACCAATGGAGAAAAAGGATTCATGTAGCCTACGCGACTTGGTGAGATAAATGTTTTGTTATTGTACTTTCTCTTGAACCACATTGGTATGTTTCAGCTGCTTCTATATGTGATATAAAAAGTTCTGGTTGGTGTAATTTTAATAATCAAATTTTAGGTGTTAGATATGTAAATGCATATGTGAATTGGGTGGTATGTTTGTAAATGTCCCAAAATGTGTATTTTGGCTGCAGGCAACCCACATCTGTATGGTTACGTGCTTGATAAGCGCATAGACTCTTTCCAAGACAAAAAAATGCATAATATTAGGCCCCAACTGAACACAAATTGATTCTTTAATCTATAAATCTTCATTGCTGTGAAAAAAAGAAAAAATCTTTAATTCATGAAAATGTGTAGAATAAAAGGTGATTGATTTGTACATTTTTTTTAAAATACATAATTGAGTTTATTCGTTTACAACTATTAATTTGTCCTTTTTTTTTAACATATTTCATTTTTAATACTTAATTCAATATTAAATGTATAAAATTATTAAATTTATAAAGCTAATTCATGAAAAATAAAAACTATATACTCTATTTACATAAATCCAAACAGCTCATATGTATTCATAATACAATGATTTTACTTTACTCTCCATGCTTTTAACCAAAAATAATGAACAAAATAATGAACTTGTATTTGTTTTACAAACAGATAGATAGTTTCAAAATATTCAGGGTATGCTGTAATCAGAGTTTCCCACAAACAGTTTATATTACATTTTATCCTCAATAAACAAAAAAGCCTGTTAATTAGTTTCTAATTCAAGGCATTGACAAACCCAAACTGAGAACTTATTCTCATCACATCAAAGTTCATTTAGTCCTAATAGCAAGTTTATTAACTTTGGTTGACTTGATCATATCTGATATGCATTTTATATGTACAAATTATATATTTGGACTTGCCAGTTATCCGTTACTCCAATTGATTTTGGCTGGCGAGACCAATCAAACTTGGTTGTAAAATAAGAACTATAGATATTCATCCGACAAACTCTTTGAAATGCAAGAAATTTAAAACACAATAACACATAAGCTGCAGACTCCAGGCATCATTTTCGTTGCTAACACAACAACAACATGTTTATCTTTACTTTATCACAATTGATACAATGAGAAACTCCCCAAAAAACAAGCAAAATATTCATATGTTTGCCGTTGCAGCATATTAAAAAGCCTTTTTTTGTTCTTGAAAAAGTTAGACCGTAGTTAGAAGCCCCTGCTCCACCTAGTTAGGATTGGGAAAACTTAAATTTCAATGATAGTTTTTTCTTAAAAAAATTGTCAAAATATAGTTTATCTAAACACACACAATCACGATGCATGTGGTGCCGCACCAACACTCGCTCCGACTGCACTCTCGGCCCAGTGGACCATTAAGCTTCATCAGATTTAACTCAGTTATAAAGCCCAACTCCAGCATGTGTCACATCTCCAACGCCAGCATTTGCATCACCAACTAGCGGCTAAACACCCAAACAAGGACAAAACGAAGGCAATGCACTTAATCACACCACGAAGCTTCTTGGAAGTCGAGAAAGTCGACCCACTAGCGGTCCCCTACTCGTCCATATATTTCCCTCAGCTCACGTTCTCGTCCATCATCTCCTCCAGTTCCTTCATGAATTCCTCCTCAATTTCTCAACCTTCTCTTGATGAAGAGATCATCAACGACACATCCCACAACCCCCCATCCATCGACTACCACAATATTATCGAATCAGCCAATGAAGCACTCTCCGGTACTAATGATTGGGAGCATATCCAGGACTTCGCCAAGCCCATAAGTATTGGTGGATTGGGAGCTTCCATTGCACTTATAGCAAGCATGCCGTCAAACGCAGCAGCACACCCTAGCCTCTACACCGGATACAACGTTGCTGCCTTCAACGGCCTCTTTGCAGCCTTAGCGCTTGCTTTCTACGCTTGCAGAAGGAGGGGCAGTAGACAGGAGGCCTGGATGCTGAAGAGGCTCATTTTTTTGACTCTCACGTTCATTGCCATAGCTTGTCTTCTTCTTCCTGTATTTGCCCTTCCATTACAGTACCTGGGCATTCAATTTCTCTTCATTTTTGCAGTTATCATTCTTGTTGTTGTCTACCTTTACATAACCTCGGATTGTAAACGCCGTGGTGGCACGGATGTTGGCGTTGGAGATGGTGACACGGCGTTGGAGATTCATAACTGAGTTAAATCTGATGGAGCTTATGGGTCCATTTGGGTGTGAGTGCGGGCGGTGCTAGCATCGGTGCGGCACCTCCTGCAATGCGGTTTTGTCTGTTTGCATGCGTTTTGGCAGCTTTTTCAAGAAAAAAACTGTCATTGAAATTTGCTTTTTCCTGGTTCTGGCTAGGTGCGGTGGGAGCTTCTAGCCGTGGTCAAACTTTTTCAAAAAAAAAAAAAGGCTTTTTAATATGCCATAGCGGTAAATATATGAATATTTTCCTTGTTTTTTTTCGGGAGTTTGATCCCGACTTTCTATATATATGTAAAATGTGATGTATGTGATTATATACTTAATTTTCTTAATAGTTATTCTTCATTTGCAACAAAGTCAAAAACTTGATTCAAAGCAAAAACTAAGTTTTCCACTATGAAAAAAATAAGAATACAATTTTAATATTTAAATATGGGATACTATACAAGTATACGTATTATTATCAAGTAGTATAAGACTTTTCGATTAAGGCCTGAATATCAAACCCACAGGGAGATTAACAATATGCACTTTAAAATAAACTAGAAAGTTTAGATCACAAAAATCTACTTCGCAAAATATTTTTACTTAAACTTAAGAGGCTATAATAGGAATGAAAATTCGATTCTTTTGATAATTTTTTATTTATGAAAGAAAAGTAAGCAAAAAATTAACTGAACTAAATATTTGCAAGATGAATGCTATATAAATAAAATATCTTTTTCCTTATCATGAATCAGTAATAAATATAAAAATTTTGTTGTGAAAGTATGCTAATTGTGTTGTGCTAAATATGAGCAATAATATTATTTATACTCACTAGAGATGCTATATTATTAATGACATGTTCATTCTTTCTGCAACATCATTATGTTGTGGTGTCTTGATCACTGAAAATGCCTCTGAATCTCATGCTCCTCACAGAACTTCTGAAATTACAAATTTGTGAACTCAATGTCATTATTAGATCTCAAATACTTTATCTTTCTGTCTGTTTGGTTCTCAACCTCAGCTTTCCACAACTTGATTTGGAAAAGACTTCTGATTTCTGCTTCAAGAAATATACCTAAATTTTTTTGTATAAATCATCAATAAATGTAACAAAATACAGAGATCCTCCCAATGACGGTTCCCTGGTAGCATCATAATGCACATAATCAAGAATAAGAATGTCAAAAAAGCTCGTTGTTCGCAAAAACTGTGTTCGGTTTGTCAATGAGTTTGTGTTCGATTCATTCGATTAGTAAACGAGACGAATGTGAACAATTTTTTTGTTCGGTTAGTTAAACGAACCAAACAATAATAGTGATGCGTTCGTTCGTGTTCAAATCGTTATTATTCGAAATGTAAAATAATTTAAAATAAATAAATATAAAAATTTATGATATTTTAAAAAATTAAATTTTATAAAATTTAATATATAATAAATTAAAAATAATAATATATTAATTTACTATATTAGTAATATACTAATATAGTTACTATATATTTATATAATATAAGTTATATAATTAATATAATATATTATTTATATATATTAATATTATGGATGTCAAGCTGGCACGTCCTTCGCGAACAACTCGTTTTCGGCTCGTGTTCGACTCGTTCATTAAGAAACGAACACGAACAGTGACTTCACAAACAATTTCGAACACGAACTTATTTCAAACAAACTAAATTTCAAACGAACCGAATACAAACACAAGCTTTGTTCGTTCTTGTTCGGTTCGTTTACACCTCTAATCAAGAATACCTTCAGTTTTGTATTTTTCAGTCATAAAAATGTTTCTAATCTGTTTTCCAAGAACACAAAACTTAGAAAGATCGATCTTATTTGGATGTATACTCTTGACCCATCACACGAGATTTAGCATACATGAGCTCTCCATGATTTTTTTTAATGTCCGTTTACCCTTCTTGATTCTGACTCTCCCCTCTCCCCTCCCATCTGATTCTGGAGAAATTATTTCGTATGGACATCGCATGCAGAGATGCATGCGGTGTCCGATCTCCACTGTCAATTACCGCAATCAAATATTTAAAAAAAAATTAAAAGTGAGGTCTACCGAAATACATATTTGCGATGATGAACAGTGAATATCGGACACCGCATGCATCTTTGCATGCGGTGTTCGAATGAAATAATTTTTCCTGATTCCAAGGGTTCACATCCACCAGCGCCACATGTCCCACTGAACCAGCCTCTGCCCTTACTTGATGTAGCTTGAGCTCCTTCGTCAACACTAATTTTTTAATTTTGTCCCTTTCGACGGCCGATAGTTATATGCGACTTTTCACTATCACATTCTCCTCCGCGTTGAATTCTTCTTTGGTGGTGACCATTCTTGCTGCTGTCTTCCTTTACATAATCCGGATTTGAAATGCCGAGTTAAATCTGATGGAGCTTCTGCCGTCCCCAATAACAAATTAGTTATAGGCTTTTCATGAGTCCGCACATAGAATAAAATGAGAATGTTAAATCTTGAACATATGAATAATTTGCTTGTTTATCATGAGAGTTCCATGTCGTAGCAATTGTCATAAAGTAAAGATAAACATGTTGCGGTTATGTTAGTAACGAAAATGCTACTTGGAGCCTGCAGCTTATGTGTTATTGTGTTCTAAGTTTCTTGCATTTCAAGAATTTGTCGAATGGATATCTATAGTTCTCAATTGGAATTGCAAAAGAAAATCATTCTACAACCAAGTTTGATTTGTCTCGATAGTCTAAATCAATTGGAATAACAGATAACCGGCAAGTGCAAATATATAATTTGCACAGATAAAAGTCATTTCAGATATAATCAAGTCAACCAAAGTTATTCAACTTGCTATTAGGACAATAAATGAACTTTGATGTGATGAGAAGAAGTTCGCACGAGTTTGAGTTTTTGTCAATGCCTTGAATTAGAAACTAATTAAGAGGCTTCTTTTGTTTATTGAGAATAAAGTGTAATAGAAACTGTTAGCAGGGCACTCTGTGTTTGATTGTTTGTAAATTAAATGCAAGTTTATTATTTTTTATGTTTGGTTAGAAGCATGGAGAATAAAGTAAAATTATTTTAGTTCGAATACTTGTGAGATGTTTGGTTTTGTGTAAATAGAGTATATAATTTTTTTTTTCATTAATTAGCTATAAAATTTTATTAATATTATATATTTAATATTTAAATAAGTAGTAAAAATGAAATACTTTCAAATAAAAGGCCAAATTAATAGTTTTATGCAAATAAACTATATTTATGTATTAAAAAAAAAAAACTACAACTCAATCACCTTTTGTTCTACAAAATTTCATGAGTTCTACACGTTTTTTTTATAGCAATGAAGATTTATAGATTAAAAGGATCAATTTGTCTTCAGTTGGGGCCTAATATTATGCATTCTTTGCCTTGGAAAGAGCCTTCTTGCACTGATCAAGCATGAAACCATACAGATGTGGGCTGCCTGAAACCAAAATTACACATATCTTGGGACATTTACATACATACCACTCAATTCATATATGCATTTACATATCTAACACCTAAAATTTGATTATTAAAATTATACCACCTAGAGCATCTAATATCATATATAAAAGCAGCTGAAACATACCAATATGCTTCAAGAGAAAGTACAACAACAATAACAACAATAACACAACCTTTATCCCACTTAGTAGGTCGGCTACATGAATCCTTCTTCTCCATTGCGTCCTATTTAGCGTCATATTGTTATTTAATTCTAATAAATTAAGATATTTTTTTATACAGTGTGCTCAAGTCATCCTAAGGCTACCTCTGCCATTATTAACATAAGTTGAATGTATAACATCTACTCTCCTAATTGGGTCATCAGATGGTCTATGTTTAATGTGACCAAACCATCTAAGAAAACCCTCTAATCTTGTTCGTCGGTGGAGCTACACCAACCCTATCACGGATATATTCATTTTATAATATCTCTAAGTGTAAAGTCACTCATCGACCTATTCATTCTCATCTCGACAACACATAACTTAGTTTCATGCTTTTCTTGTAAAGACCAACAGTTAGTGTCATAGAACATTGCATGTCTCACAACCTTCTTAGAAAATTTTCCTTGCAGTCTGTCGGCGAGGAATATGTGTGTTGTTTGCATCTTGGAAGTAATTTAAATTTAATTTAATATGCATATAAATTTGATTTTTTAAAAAAATAGTGTTTTAATTTTGAAAAAGTAATATTTTAATTTTTGAAAAATACGAGACCGAGTTGATCTCATTTAGACAATAGTTTAAATAAACGAGCACAACACTACAAGTGACATACCTACCCGAGGAATAGACGTAGACTAAATTAAATAAACTAAAGAATTTATGACATCAGTTTGTTCTGCGAATTATTTTTTTATAGAAACCGACAGGTTCCTCTATCCGATATGGAAGATTAGATAGGGTTTATATTAAGCTGGATTCTTAAAGTTTCGTGCCCCTATAGTTAATTACATTTTAAATGACCAAAGTCACTTAAAAAAAACTCTCGATTTGGATCATAAAAGCTTGCCTTCAAGAATTTCAAAAGGTAGGACTTTTCGAAGATCGAACAAAGAGGTGTAAAATTAGAATGACTCAAATTTGGAACATTTTAGTTTGAAATCCAAAAGAGGAAAGACTAGGGGATGCCACAGATCCTGAGGAGACCTTCGGTGACTTCCCAAGCTATCCTATAGTTTGGCTTCAATTTCAGTGAGATGATATTAAATGTTTCATCATGTCATTTATTATTATATAGGACTTACATTTATATGAATATTTTGCTTGTTTTTTTTTCGAGAGTTTCTCATTGTAGCAATTGTCATAAAGTAAAGATAAACAAGTTGTGGCTGTGTTAGTAACAAACATGTTGTTTAGAGTCTGCATCTTATGTGTTATTATGTTTTAAGTTTCTTGGATTCTATAATTTTGTCGAATGAATATCTATAGTTCTTAATTGGAATTATTAATGAAAATTATTTTACAACTAAGTTTGATTGGCCTCTTTAGTCAAAAGCAATTAGAATAACAGATAACTGACGGGTACCAAGGACATAAAGTTATATATGTATCTTCATGTCCTTGGTACACCCCTTGTGGTGCAAGGGTGGGACTGTCTGATGCTTTGTTGTTACCAGCTTTTGCAGCCTGCTTACCACCAGAACTCCTAGAAGATGCCTCGAGAGATTTAACATCCGAAACCACTCCCAGAGTAGATATATGATCTTGTATACTCCATAATACAACTGACATGTCCTTGCCTATGAAGCAACAGAACATCTAAGGGTGTTAAAAAATTTGAATTCTACTTATCCAACAACAAACTCATTGAAACAAAAACAATCAATATCGGCAACTTCACTACGTGGCAGATGCCCAAAGAATGTTCGGAGCATGGCAGCAATCAGTGTTCTAAAGATTTAGCTGAAGCTAGTGGATACAACCACTTATGAACCATCTAAACCAGTAAGATATATAAAGTAGACAAAGCTGTTTTAAACTGACGGCATAAAGGGTATCACATACCACATGAAACACATATACTCGACAATCAAATTTTAAAATTGGAGCAATTCTATGCCTAAAATAAAGCACTGAATATTCTTCAACAAAGTCCTATCAATGAAATAAAGTAAATATCATCTAACCACCATAAATGACCAGAGGTTCAATGGGGCACATAAAAAGAGCAAACTCTGCATTTTCTTGATTTCCTATGAGCACCTGTAATACAAATGAAGTTGTCTGTTAAGGACTAAAAACTGGTAAGTACAAATTCAAAGCATAAGCACAAGATTATCTACAACAATGAATCATTTCCTTCAAAGGGAGTCGGGAATAATAAAAATGAGCATGCATTTTCTATGAGTTTGGCAATTTTCCAACCATTGGAGATAAGACGAACCTTACTTGATCACTGTTAAAACAAGACAATTACCACTAGCCACAGAGAAATCCCACTGAAGACCCCAAAGTGTCTTTCAGGTTCCCCTCCAAGAAGGTCAGAGCCCCTCAAAGGAAAAAAGATATATCATATCCTGCGCCTAGTATTTGTGTGTGTGTGTGTGTATGTGTGTGTGTGTGTGTGTGCGCGCACGTGTGTGTATATACCGATCAATAAAATATGAGACATGACTTTTGATATCAATGTTTGCATTCTCTTGTTCTTCTCATAAATCTTCTCAAAGCAAAGAAAATTGGAGAACAAAATGTATACATAAACATTAAGTACGAGCCTGAAGAGATATAAACAAGCCTTATGGCCCAAAAAAATTCATTTTTCTAAAGCACTACAACCAAGTTGACCAACCAAACTCATACGTTGAGTACTAGATTTCATGCACTAGTTGTTGGGTTGGCCAACTAGGTTAACCTACCAACATCATCTATCGTGTACCAGCTGCCAAATATCAGTTACTAGGTTGACCGATAAAAGTCAAGTTCAACAACAGTTATCGAGTATCAATTGTCAGGCGTCATCTATTATCAAGGAGAGAATGTATGTTCAAGTCTATTTATGGGTTGTCTGACACTCATATCATCGCAGCCTTTCAACGGTACTTCGCAGGCATACCTTGTAATGTGCTAAAATAATATAATATTCCATCTTGATGAGGGGGGAAGGGGGAGGGGAGAGAGGGGAGGGGGAGGTGGGTGTAGGGGAAGAAATCTTGAGCCATATAAATATAAATGATCTCCTGCCTTCAATTGGATTCATCTTCTATCATTCTTTCGTGAGAGAAGAAGATCAAGTCGACTAGCCATGTTGACTTGCCAAACTCATACGTTGAATACCAATTAGCGGATATCAACTATCGGGGGTCATCTATCATCAAGGAGAGAACATATGTGCATGCCTATCTATAGGTCATAAGAAACCCACACCATCGCAGTCTTTCATCGATATTCTGCAGACATAACTCATATTGCATTAAAATTATCTAACATTTATTCTTTGAAACTTGATGGTGGGGGAGAAGCAATCTTGAGCCATATAAATAGAAATCATCTCCCACCTTCTACCACACTTGTTGATATGTTTAAATCAGCCTATATAGATATAGGGGAAAAATAACTGCATTACAATATCTTCACATCAAAAGGAAACAAAATATTTGAAGTATAAGATAAATATTTAATAAGAAATTATTTGATCAAATGTAAAAAAATAACACTACAGACCAATTTTATATCAACCAAAATTTAAATATCATTTACTTTTTCAAATTTATTATACAAATATTATTTTATTGTCACATCATCATAATATAAATTACATCAAAATTCCTATAATGCTATAAACTTAAGCATTGAAGTTAAGGTACCCAAACTAAAAATTTACTTTATTTTTAGCTGTGGGATTTACATGCAGAGCTCTTTAAAAACATCTATAGTTACATATTTAGCATCCACAGCTTATTTTTTAGTTATAAAACACCTATCAAAATTAGAGCTCTGAATTTAGCTCAAAGATCATTAATCTTTTCAAAATTGATTCGAATTTCAGCTCGAAACAGGATCGGAATGAAATAAAAAACCTGAACTACGAGTCTAAATTTTGGATCAAATTTTTTTCAAAGCAATTTCGAGCCGTGCTTAACTCGAAATCAAATCAATAACAGCCCTAGTAATATTATAACTAAATTTAACAAATTTAGCTCGAAGATCATTAATCGCTCGAAAATTAATCCGACTTTTGGCTCGGATGAGATCGAATTGAAATAAATGAGCTGAGCTGCGAGTCAAAATTTTTTAATCGAATTTTTTCGAACTGATGGGGACACCTCAAAATTGGATCGTTAACAACCCTGATCAAAATTAATACTCTAACTATCTGGTTAATTACCATCTCCTTTCTTCATCCCATTCTTTATTTTGAGGAGATTTCCCAAATCAATAGCTGCTGGCTAAAGGACAGGGAAATAAGGAATTTTCAGTCCCAGGAAGGAGAATAGAGATTTCCTTAAAAGAGGTATGTATGTAAGAAAAGATGATGGGCTTGATCCAAGAAGTTTCTTAATCGGAAATGATCATTGGAACTAGAATTGACGAGGCTTGGCCTTGAAGGTTAAATAGCAAGTGCAAATAAATTGAAACAAAATAACTAAATAAAAAACATGAACAATTGATTATCTTGATTAACCATATTATTTCATGTATAAATACTACTTAAATTAAAAGACTATATATATATATATATATATATATATATATATATATATATATATATATATATATATATATATATATATATATATATATATATATNAGTTGTGTGTGTGCGTGCCCCGGCCTATTGATTGACATCTTTGGAATAAGACCCTTCAAATCGATTGTTCAAATGTCATCTGGCGGCGTTAGCTTTAATGAGGTTATACTTGAATTATTAGACACATTAGAGGTGGCTGGAGGCTTGAATAATAGTTTCTAATAATATATATATATATATATATATACATATCATGCTAAGATTGATACAGAATTAAAAAATTCAACAAGGGCAATGGGCCAATTACCTCTCACTGCCTATGGTGCGAAAAAAGTATTACATGACCCCGCACGTTGAGTTACGTACAGAATCTAATGAAATTACGCCGTGGAGGTGATCGAGTCGATGATACAAGGAAATATTCCTCTCGTATTATTCAGGTGTTATTATGTGTTATTCATGTGTTATTGTGTGTTATTCAAATATTATTGATGTATTATTGTGTTATTATAACACGAGAATATTCCCATAACACAATAACACCTGAATAACATATAATAACTTCTAAATAACACACAATAACACTTAAATAACACAAGGAGAATATTTCCTTGTGTTACCGGACTGATCGTATAATTTCATTGGACTTCGCACATAACTCTACATATATAGTTCTGATATAATATTTTTTCCTATGGCGCCCTTCTCTAATTTTTTTTTTTTTTTTTTGAAAAGACACCCTTTTTAACTTTAACTTTATGAATATTAATGTGGATGGCAGCTTTGCTCAATCTTTTGCTGGTGCCGATAGCTAGCCATCAGCTTATAGCTCTGATTTCACACTCTAAAGGTGCAGTTGTCCTACATTCCAAAAGAAACGGTCCTGCTGATTAGCTTGCAAGGTATGTTGCTTCATATTATACATTTTTTTATATTTCGGAATGAACTTGACCTTCCTTATGTAGGCCCCCTAAGAACTTTTCGTAATTTTTCCTTTTTTATCAATAAAATATCTGAAAGATGTACCACCATCCTTTTTAAACTGAAGCTGAGATCATAGTCCCGATAAACAGATCACTCCAGAATAACTCAAACATGCCAAATTCAACAATTTAGATATGAGCATAATATATAAATTTTTAGAATGCACCCGCCTTAAATTAAAAAATAGCATTGAAATGACCATTATGAATAGTAAAATGTCGAATTAAACATACATTTTCATAAAAGATATACAAAACATGCCCAAGCATAATTTATATCAATTACAATGAAGAGCTGAACACCGGTATTAGAATTTGAATTTCCATCACCAAACGCACGGTGAGTAAAACTCAAATCATACATCATAATTGCCGTCCTATATCAACATAACTAGTGAAACTTTACAGCCCAAACGAAAAAAAGACAGAATGGGCAAAAATTTAAAAGTTACTTGCTATATAGTAAACCCGAGTTCCAGAAGAATAAAAAAACATTAGAAAAGTTACCTACTTATGTTTTGCCCTTGAACTTCCTGTGTGCTTTGAGATCAACCACAACAACAGTAATGTTATCCTTGCTACCCTTCTGAAGTGCGAGTTTCAAGAGGTAATCTGCAGCTTCTTGCGCGGCAGGATGCGCCACTACAGCCCTTCGCGTTGAGCAAGTTATGCCAGAATTCCTTTTGTGCCACAGCAAAATCCTCTTTCGAGCAACCTCACAGGCCTCTTCATTGGACATAACATCCCATAATCCATCGCTGGCTAGAATTAGGCATTCGTCTTCTCGTGCACGAGGAACGATGACGACCTCCGGCTCAGGAATTATCCATGGTTTCAAATATCTATCCCCTGCAAGCAAAAGCCAGTACTACTTTTTTTACTTGACAACAGGAATTGTTTTGACTACTTTATATTATAATGTTCATAGCTAGCAGGTAGATAGATGGCAGAATTTATCTCAACCAGAAAAATGGGAACTCCAGTGAACACAGACTAATCAAGAAAGCTCCAATGTTGGCCTAGGGAAAAGGTAGCCTCAATCAAAGACTGAATTTGGATGTTGAGTATGTTCATGTTTATTCCCAAAAGAGGTTTCGGGAGACAAATATGCAATCCGTTGGCAACACAGCAGGGGCCAACATCATGACGTGTCAGAAGATATATATTCAACGGGTCTTCTAGTAGCCAAACTAAATAAAATTAAGAGAAAATTATGCATATAAAACAGAATATTTAGGTGCTGCACAAAAAAATTGCCGCAATCCTTGGGAAGTGGCGGTACACCTTCCAAATCGCGAATATTCACAGATCTGACATCCACCTTTCAAAAAAGTATGCACCCCTGCATAGGGGTGCAAATGTGTCTAAGCCGAGCTCAAGCCACCTTGGCTTGAGCTTGAAGTTTCATTTGAGTTCAAGCTTGAGCTAGAACTTTAATTTACTAGTTCTTATAAAAGAAATGAAATATTATTAATTTAAACTAGTTCTATAAAAAATAATAAAAATGAGATGAATAATAAGAAATAACTTCATATAAAAGTAAAATAGTATTTTAAAAATTTAAAATAAAGCCTTAAATTTTATTAGATTTTATATAGATATAATGTTAAATAACCCAGCTCGAAGCAGGGGTTAGCTCACGAGCCATTTTTTGAGCCAAGCCCGAGCCTGCTCACGAGTGAGGTTGGCTTAGTTACACCACTACCCATAAATTTGGCTGTGCCAACAACAAACTTTTGGGAACTTGATGAAAGTCAAAAATATAAATTAGAGTTTTGACACATTGAAGAGGGTGGCAGTTCTTTAAATAAACAAGATTTGAGTGCTACAAGGGCAATACTCCCAGAAGTAAAAATACCTGGCAGCTGTATGCCCAACCATTCTAATGAAAATGCTGGTTTTATTTTCATAGCTTGCAAAATTCTGTAAGTGGAACTCTAAGTTGATTCAAAGTTCAGAAACTGCAGCGCATCTAAAATAGATTATATTATAATAATTCCGAGTGGAACTCAAATTGATTAACAGTTCGGTATGTGAAGTAGAACTTAAATAGATTCGTAGTTCAGAAAGTGCAGTTCTTGGCATATATTCCTCAAACATACAAAAATTATTTGCAAATAAATTACAGAACTCTCGCAGATGCTTGATGCAAAGTTTGTTTTCATCTTTCAGATGGGAAAATATATCAAGATAAATCATTAAAACTCAATTATAAAACAAAGGAAATTTTTGCTTAGAGTAACTGATTACGTTAAAAAGATTTTAAAAATTATTAAAGTTATTAATTATGTTTAATTAATAATTAAGTTAATATTAGAACTTTGTTGCACGCCAAAATTCTGTTTGCGACAGCCTTCACCATTCCTTTGCATTCCAACCACAAAGCACAACGGTCACTCATGCACGTCTCCGGGTCTCATTTTCCTCTCTCTCGCTCCCACCTTCTTTGCCTCTTTTGTTCAAATATGGAAGCCGAGTCGCATGTCATTTCCTCTCGATCTGGCTCCTCATTGTACGCCGCTTCAGTCGAAACTCCTTCACTGTGATACCATCGTTATTGGAGCCAAACGATAGGGTCAAGGCATACAAAGAAGTCTGAAACCCTCTGCTCCTTGCACCGAAGCCACTCCATCTCTCTGCACTGATGCCCCCAACTTGAATTCCTACACCCAAACCAAACGCAGATTTCATCCCTTCCACTTCCTCCTAACCCTTCCACTTCCTCCTATATTCACACACTGAAACCAAACGCAGGCTTCATTCCTTCCACTTCTTGTTTGAACGACAGACAAAATATTGTATTTATATCTTTTATTATAATATATATATATATATATATATATATATATATATATATATATATATATATATATTGGTGTTCTTTCCTTATATGCTTCAACTCTCCTCTATAAAATAGACTTAAGGCTTAGATGAGCCGAGCCGAGTTGTAATCCATTTCTTTTTTCTCATCCAGTGCTAGTGGAATTTCCCTCCACGTGAACGTAGACAAATCAATTTAACGTCGAACCATGTAAATCTTCTCTATTTCATTGTTGTTATGTGAATTTCTATTCATCCACATCGTTTTCACATCAATTGATATGATAGCTTTGGGTTCGTGATTGGAGCAAGACTCAACGTCGATGGCAGCAACTCTGGAGGGATTTGTCGACGATTTTTGCAAGGGTGGTTTGGCAGCTTCACCAACAAATTCGTGCAGACTTTGTTCCGAATACCTGGTAGGATCCAACGTGATACAGCTTCCAACGGCGTGCAGTTCAGCATAACGACGGCAATAGGCACAACAAAAGCTTATTGGACATCATGCAGTAGCAGTTGTTCTCTTTTGGAAACAGAAAAGCTAAAAGGGAAGTTCTGATTAAGGGAGGAATCAATTTGACTTTTAAAGGAATATTCCTTAAATCTCTAAAAAGTCAATTCATCATGTGGCTACGCATCCTGTCAAAATTTAATGTAATGAAATTTGATAGCAAAGAGAACTTTGGTATGTGACAATGAGAGGTTATGGATAAACTATATTTTCTAAATCTGGAGAAAGCCCTACATAGCAAGAAATGTCCTGAAGATATGTCAGAGAGAGATTGGTTGGAGATGAATATAAGTGTTTGTGGCTTAATTCGAAATTACTTGACCCAGAAAAAATCAAATATGGGGTGAAGATAGAGATTTTTGCATAGAAATTGTGGAGGATGCTGGAGAAAAAATATCTCACGAAGAGCGTTGAGAATTAATTCCATATGAAACATAGACTACAGATTTTAGATGAACGGGCGGGTTACTATTGATGAGCACTTGAATGTCTTCACTAAGTTGTTGGCAGATTTATTAAATTTGAATGAGAAGATTGGAGATGAAGACGATGCGTTTCTTCTGTTGAATTCGCTTCCGAATGAGTATGAAAACTTCATTATGACACTTATTCACGTGGAGGAGGTCTTGAATTATGTGAAGTAACTACAATGTTGTTAAATCATGAGTTCCATCAAAGATACTAAGTCTGCAAAAATGGATTATGCATTTACACTACGTGGAAGATCTGAGAAGAAAAAGAATTGGTCAAAAGAATGTGGCAACGACAATGCTTCTCAAAAGTGTGACAAGTATCGTGAGTGTAGTCTTAATAAAAAATCAGTGTTATTTCTATTTAGAGACTGGTCATTGGAAGAAAGATTGTCCGAAACTGAAGTTGCATCCGAGGCGAAAGCCAATATCATTGAAGAGGCGAACTCATATGTAATGTTATCTGTACTTACTCAGTTTGTTTACAGATGGTTCGTGCCTGATTCTGAATACGGGTGCTACCATCACATTTCTCCCCATCAAGGGTGCTTCTGTACATACAAGAAATTGGATAGCGGGGTTGTGACTATGAGCAACAAACAAGCTTGTCATAATATTGGTGTAGGGAGTATCTTTATCAGAATGCATGATAATACAGTGAGAGAACTGACTGATTTCCAGTGTATCAGAAAAAATTTGTTGTCAATTGGGACTTTCGAGTCTAAGGGCTATAAAGTAGTTATTAATACAGGAGTTTTGAGGATATGCTGTGGAGTAATGATTTTTATATAGGAAGTTCGTCATCACAACAATTACCATCTTCAAGTTAGTACAATGACTTAAATGACCGTTGTTACTGATAATTCTTTTGGCACCACTATTTTGTGGCATATGCAGCTACTCATGCTGGAGAAGTTTCACTTTAAACTTTGGTGATAAAAGGATTAATCAAAGGAGTGAGCATCTACAAATGTGATTTTTGTGAACATTATGTATGGAAAGAACACAACAGTTCAAAAAATATTTTAGAATATATTCACACAGATGTTTAGGCCCTGACGAAGGCATCATCATGTTTTATTGATGATGAATCTATGTATGTTTAGGTGTACACTATGAATTGCAAATGCGAAGTGCTAGAGATCTTTATAAATTAGAAGAAATGGATGGAGACTCGGGCTGGTAAAAAGAACCCTGTATCAAATCAGACAATGGGGGGAAATACAAGAGTGTCAGAGAGGTGGGATGGAGCAACACTTCATTGTTCGAGAGGCACCAAAACAGAACGAGGTGACAGAAAGGATGAAACAGACATCGATAAAAAAATTTAGTGTATGTTATCCAATGTTGGGTTGGATCTCTATTAGATCGAGACCATTGAATATGTTTCACTTGGTAAACTGTTCGTCTTCTGCGGCTATTGGGAAGATGACCACGAAGTAGATGTGGTAAAGGCATCCTACTAGAGATTATTAACACATGAGTATTTGGGTGCCCAATTTACTACCACATTCAAAATTATAAGTTGGAACTACGAGCAAAGAATGAGATCTTTAATGAATTCAGATATGGAGTCAAGGGCTTCAAGTTGCATGATATGTCAGAAAGAAAGAATATCATTAACAGGGATGTTACATACGACAAGACAAGCTTGTTGAAAAATTAGAACTTAAAGCAAGTGGAGAGTTTTATTGGGACCACAGATGTGCAACTGAAGTTAGAGTTTAATGCAACTTCAGTTGTTTCACAGAGCTCGTCCCATTCTACTAAGATATCTGATTCATTTGCAGCTCATGAGGTATCTGTTGATAGTTCTCAGGTAGAGATAGAAGAAGATGTTGATGTTGAGATTCCTGCTCAGGAATCTATTGCTAAGAACAAGACCAGGTACTAAAATATCCCAAAACTAGCTTGATTGAAAGATCACGTTGCATTTAAACTTTCAACTACATAGACAGAAATTCCTTCTCACTACAAAAAACGTTGAAGAGTCCAGACTGTGATCTTTAGAGAGCGCAAAGGTTGAAGAGATTAAATTTCTTCAAAAGAATGGTACTTGGAGGTTCGTGAAGCTCCATCAGGTGCAAATGAGTGTATGCAAATAAGAAAAGATCTCACGATGTTGATGTGCGGTACAAGGCAAAATTAGTGACAAGACTTTACACAACAAGAAGAGATTGATTATTACGAAATGTCCTCCCTAGTGGTCAAGCATCCCTCAATATATGTTCTCTTAGCACTTATAGCATAGTACAGTCTGAACTTGGAATAAACTCGATGTGAAGATTGCAATCCTACACAGATAATTGCAAGAGAAAATATATATAATGCAGCCGCCTGAATATGGAGCATCAAAAAACTTGACTTGCAAACTGAACAAGTCTTTGTATGGGTTGAAACAGTCACCACGGTAGCAATATAAAAAATTTAATCAGGGGAGCACGCAAGGAGCGTGTGATCATTTTGCAAATTTGTTCTTTAGCAAGATTAGTGACAAGACTCTAAACAACAAACACATGCGTCAAAGGCGTCGAATTTTCAGAGCCCATATTAACAAAGGTTTAGCTAGCTGCATGCCACTCTCCTTCCCATGGTAAAACCTTTTTGACCCCCTACAACTAAAGGTTTCAATTATCAGAGTATATCAAAACAAGATATAACATTTCGAGTTCATAATTAATATTTTTTTCTCAGAAAGATTTGCTTCACTTGAAAATGACCAGATCAACACACACGAATCATGCTTTCAAAAGCAAGAATTATAAACATTTCAGTAAAAGACATTTCTATAGAAAGACATTTCTATAGCAATAGCTTTCATATTGCACCCTTCCCTTTTGAAGTAAAATAACATAGCAATGTATATCTTCTTATATTCTTACAATTTACAAATCATTTATATTTCTTTCTCGAAGAAGTTTAGCCAGGCCTTGAAAATGCCCAGATCAGCACATAATTTAGTGATTTCAGAAGTCAGAACTTGAAACATTACAACAAAGACATTTCAATAACATTGTCATATTGAACCCTTCCCCTTTGAAGCAAAATAATGCTTCCCCTCAAATATGCCTTCATGATTTTGTAATGCTCCGAACATGCAAAATGACAAAGCTTTATACTAAATTTTAGGAGATAACTTTCAGTTCTTCCTTTCAAATAGATTAAATTCTATTCATTTAAGCTATTATCATCATCTTTTGTGTTCATTTTATAAAACAAAAGTCCATTTTTCTATTTATTCCTATGAAATGCTGGTAAAAGTCTTTAAAGATGTTCTTCGCAGACAATTTTAATCTCCNTAATGGGTTTCTAATACTATATTCAAGTGCAAACCATACCAGTTGATTATCACCTTTTCTTCAATAGATATTACTAAAATCATTCCATTATGATAATTGTATTTAATTTATCCCTCCTAACAGCTCAAAATTAATCTATAACAACCTTGTCTAATTTGTAACTGCTATCAGAAAATTCTACTCACATCCCAATGGAGGTCATCCATCAATTTCAACTAAATTTCAACTGCACCATAGTTATAACATGAACCACCATGCACGCTATTAATTTTAAGCCACCATGCAATGAAGCTATTTAATTAAAATTTCCTTTTTTCGGATTTAAATTCAATCATGTCAATCATATTTAATGCAAAAAAAGATGTATTTCTTTTTTCTTATGTTACTGTTATCAATTTATGGATTAACATGACTTTTGCAATAAAGTTCTCTCTCATGTTACTGTTATCAATTTATGGATTAACATGACTTTTGCAATAATTCTCTTAGGTTGTAAAATTGGTAACAAATCTTGATCATTCTCACTCTTGAATTTTCACAATATTTGACAAATAAAAAGAGCTAATAAACAATTAATACTCAATAATTATAAATTGTATACTCAAAATAAAAATTCATTAAGATATAATTATGTGTAATATTAAATACATTTAAAAATACTGCATCCTATCTGACCTCTGCCATTTTCTTCTTCTAAGCCAAAATTTCCTTCCAAGTGTCCCTAGGTGGCTGGGCTGGCTCTTGACCAGAGTCTGGTCTGGCTGACTATAGGTCGGGAGGTCTGGCAAGGTTGGCCTTGGTTTGGCTTGGATCGAGATTTGGAGGCCAATGGGTAGCTTGGTTTAATTTGAAATTAAACTAAATTTAAAATTAATTCAATTAATATTAAATTATAGCTAATGAAGTATAAACTAAGTGAAACAAAAATTAATTTAAACCCAAGTTTAGATAAATTTGAATTTAAACTTAATCTAACACCAACCTAAACTTAAAACCATAATTTAATTTGGGTTGACAAAAGTCTAGTTTGGCTGACTTTGAGTTAGAAGATCTGGGAAGGTTGGCCTTGGTTTGGCTTGGATGTGGCTTTGGGTGGCTTGGTGACTTGGCTTGGTTTAATTTGAAATTAAACTAAACTTAAAATTAATTAAAGTTAAAATAAGTGAAACTAAAATTAATTTAAGCCTAAGTTTGGATAAATTTGAATTTAAACTTAATCTAACACCAACCTGAACTTAAAAGCATAATTTAATTCAAAACTGGAACCAAAGAATAACTTGAGCTTAATATTCACTAACTTAAATTATGATCAAAGACAAATGTAATTAAACCCAAATGAAACATAAATTCAAACATAATGATGACTTAAACCAAAAACCAAGACCCAATGTACACTGAAACAAATACTGAAACTAAAACCCAACACTTCAGTTGCACGTAAAACATACTTGAGATTCCTAAAAACAACAAACAGTCCATGGTTGGCTTGGTGAAGCTTGGATTGGCCTAGTGTGAAATTAAACTAAATTTAAAATAAATTCAAATTAAAACAGAATTTAATTAAGATTAAATTATTTGAACTTAAGTTAAAATGTGCTAATCTAAAATTAAACCTAATTTAAGTATGACTTAAATTAAAATACATAAGAAATAAAATAAATAAAAAATAAAAAAATTTTAAACCTAATTCAACCTTGAATAAACTCACATGAAATAAAGTTTAATCTAACGCAATAACTCAACATTAAACTAAACCTAATTAATCTAATGTCAGCTGATCCTTAGAATCAATAATTAGACATCCTCGTTGGCCGAGGGAGAACTCCAATGGAACAATCATCATGGGATCAAATTTGAGTGCCCCAATTGGCTATAACAGTCAACCTTTAGACCAATTCCTTGAATTGGCCTATCCAATCATTTGATTATCTTCTTCAGCCCATCTCAAAAAGGAAGGGAGCCAGCCCATAGCCCTGGTTCCCTGAACCGAACCAAAAGTGGTTTGCCTCAGCCTAAAGCATCTTTAGACTAGCCACCATTTTTTTATTTTTTTTTCCCTTAGCCATCTGAGCTCAATTCCTTTTAGGGCCAGACTCAAATTGATCAGAGAGCTCTATCATCCCAGTCATAGCAGAAAGTGAAGGGAATTTGATTCCCTGGTTCTCCCAAACTCGATTAAGATACTTGATGCACTCAGTGCTTCGTGTGAACTCCCAAGTACTTCATCCCTTTCCCAGAGCCCCCAGGCCAAATTGGTCGCGAATCCACTACATCGCAGGCTTGGAGTCTAAACAAAAATCACTCTTAGGAGAAAATCTTTGACAGGAAAACTAAACACAACTCAATTAAACCAATTAACCCAATCATAAAATTCAGAAATTACTAATTAATTAGTAAATTTTAAAAATAACCAGAACTTCAAAATTACAAACGAATTAATCTACCTAATGAAACTTCATAAAATTTTAACCACTTAATCAAAATGTCATGAACAAAAAAATAAAAAAATAATTACAATATTAAAATATACATTTAAGTAATAATTAAAAACATAACTTAATTTAAATATAATTATTTTGTTAAAATTATAACTATCAAAATACATCTAATTAATAAGAAATTTTTAAAGGTCAGAGACCCATCCCAAACCTATTTGTAATTATTCAAATTTTGTGTAATTAAATTTAATTTCATTTAAGTAAATCAAGTTAAATAATAATTAAATTATAAAAAATTCAAGTTAATTCAAAAAAATTCTCAGATTTTTCAAAATTAATTTTACATTCTCCCCTCAACTCCAGAAAATAATTCATGGTGATTTGAGAATGATTTTGAATTTTCTCTCTCCAAAAATTTAATAAAAATATTTGATCAACTTCTTTCAAAGGGATTAAAAAATTTAAATTCCCAGATTTTTCAAAATTACCCCTCAACTCCATAAAATAATTCATGGTGATTTGAGAATGATTTTGAATTTTCTCTCTCCAAAAATTTAATAAAAATACTTGATCAACTTCTTTCAAAGGAATTAAAAAAATTAAAATGCTCCTAACTAAGGGATGAAACATCCTGAGCCTCAATTTAGACCCATGATCTTTGCAAGACTTTAGGGACGCATTCAATTGAACATAAAACTGGAACAAAACTAGGAAAAAAAAAAATCTATCATAATCAGATACAGTGATCAAACTACACTAAAACACTTAGATAAAATTCAAAACCAAACAATATCACCCAAGGCTTAATCAATCCAACCGGCCTCCCTATCCGCCCAACTTCTACTCATCACTTAAATGAGAGCTGATTAAGTTGGTTGACCATTGTCAACGTTGGTCAAAATATGTCAAACCAAGGTCAAACCTTAGTCAAACCTCATTCAACACTTGGTCAACCGAGATAACTCAAACTTAAAACTGAATTAAAAATAACTTAAAATAAATTAAAACAAGCTAAACCAAATAAAAATCAAAACCATATTAACTTGAAGAAGAATCAAACTAAGTTAAAACTAAATTAACTCCAATTCGATCAAGTTCAATCTAATTGAATCAAACTAATATCTGAATTAACTTAAACCAAATTAATTATATCTTAATTAATTTAAAACTTAGTGAAATCAAAGTAATTAACTAAATCGTAAACAACTTAATTAAATTAAATCAAATTAATTAAAACAAATCAAATTAATGAATTAAATCTTAATTACCATACAATTAAATCAAAACTTAAATTAAACTAAAATCAAACATCAAATTTAATTCAAATCCAATCGAATTAAAAATAACTAAATTTAAACGTGGAAAAAACATAACTAAAATGTAATTTAAAATTCAACCAAGTTCAAATTAAACTTAATTAAATATAATCTAACTAAACTAAATCATTCAAAACGAACAAATTTAATCCAAACCAACGTAAAAGATAATCTAAAAAACCAAATCAAACAGACTTCAAAACACTTAAATCTAAGATCAAAGCTCGCCTATAATACCCCTAACGTGTTCCCACTTATTTGACGTTCTATGCAAGTTTGGAGGTTGGTCAGCTGCAATCAACCTCGATCAACTGGGGCCCAAATCCCCATCAATGTCAATTGAAGTTAAGCTAAAACTCAAATCAAAATATATCAAAATCAACCAATTTAGTCAAACTAAAACTCAACTACTTATATCCTTAAAGTGGCGAGTGACACTCTCCGTGTGCAGTCCTCCCACCATACAACGAATTGAAACATAAACAAACATTAAAAATTCAAAACACGGGCATAACATAATGAATTTACGCTTGAACTACTTTTTGAGAATAAATTAGATAGAAACATAGATCAAATCACAAACATAAGGACTAAATCCAACTCACCTCGCATACCACACATTAAACAGTTTGCTAATCTACCCAACTAGATTTATGTTTGGGCATCGACGATTGTGTATCTTGTTACTGACTATATATGTTTGGTGTGCCATATGAATTTTGCTATTTGCCATTTTAGATGGGACACCAAAGCTGATGATTTTGAGCGTAGACTGAATGTCAGAGCATTATTTATATTCTAACATTATTTCTGTAAATGGCTATGCTGGAGCAAATTGAAAATAGGCAAAAACCAAATAAGATTTAAACTAATTTTTTACAGGTGTTTGTAATTGTGTATTCCCCTAAATATAAGCGCGACCAACTAGAACAAAGAACTTGATGCTTAAGGGGCGCTAATTTCATATGCTTATTTATATTTTTGGTGTGTTTGCGTTTTGTGCTACTGACCTTTACCTGGCAGGATTTATAGTTTAGGCTTTTTCTTTAAAATGTAATTCATAGAAGTGTAGAGCTCACCAAATATAGGATGTCCTGCTACCCTACAATATCTAACGTTGCCTAAATGACCTAAACCGCGACGACGAAGGAAGTAGAAGTTTGAGTATGAGAAGAAAGAAATTGCAGGTCACCGTAATTCTGAGATTACTCCAAGCTATACATGGGCAAGAGCACGGCTGCCCCTTCTACTTTCCAATAGGATGTGTCGCGGTACCCAATCAAACTGTTTTTTTTATTATTAAAATTATTTTGTTTTGCTGCCCATTAAGCTTGCTTTAGTGCGTTTATTTAATTGTGCACTAGAAATGCATATTTTAAAGGTATGTTTCTAAGATAGTGTGCTCAGTTTCTATCTTCGATTTTTGTTTGGCTCTCAGTAAATTTTTTACAACAATTTGAATAAAAAGAGTGAATGTTTTAGATATCTTGGGTCTATTGTTCGAAATGATAGTGACATAGATGGGAATTCAAGTTGGATGGTTGAAGTGAGAAATGCATCGGGCCTAATGTGTGATAGAAAAGTACAGTTTAAACTTGAAAGCAAATTTTATAAGATGATAGTGAGACCTACAATGCTTTATGACACAGAAGGTTGGCCTATAAAAGAGAAGCATAAAACTAAATTAAATGTTATTTAGATGATAATGCTTAGGGCCCGTTTGGGGCAGCTTATAAGTGCGGCGGCGTTTTCAAAAATGCCACCATTGTGTTTGTTTCGCGTGTTTCACTAACTTATCCAAAAACCACGTTTTACATTTGTGAAAGACGCCGCCCGCGATCTGCATTTCGTTCCCGTCCAATTACTCCGCTGTCCTCGCTCGTTCGCATTTCCCTTCCCCTTGTTCGTTCGCATCCTCTGTCTGCCGCTCCTCCCTCTTCTTCGATAGCCGCTCCTCCCTCTTCTCCGTCGTCGGATCTAGTTTCCTTTGCCTTATAACGGGTGGCGATCCGGGCGATCCCATCGATCCGCCATGTTCTTGGTTAATTGGTTCTACGACATCCAAGCCTCGCTAGGGCTGTGGCAGAAGGAGGCTAAGACCCTCTTTCTTGGGCTCGATAATGTCGGGAAGACGACGCTCCTCCACATGCTCAAGGACGAGGTAAATAATTTTCTTAATTGTCTTGTGATTCGACTCGTGTCTTTTGTGCTTTCATTTTTGAGAAAATATGTTGAAGCAATTGACCTAAAAGGATATGCTTGCTTCTATTTTTTAGGAGATATTTTTGTCCCATGCCTTCCTGGATCTTTCTTTCCTCTGATCGGTTTTTACATGAGAAATAAAAATAAATTCATTCTTTTTTAATTAGAATGCTAGGCTTTGAAGTATGGCGTCTTTCACAAAGTTTTCCTTGATTTAAAGGCTAATTTGCTTTCCTTTTGCTTCACTCTGTTTTCTAAAAGTCTCGGGTTCCTTTGAGATTGAGTATTTGTCAACCAGGTAGTAAGAAAGGCATTATTTTGGGTTTATTATGAGCGATCCATTGTTTGTGTATGATGTGCTCGATCTTTCTTCTCTTCATTCACCACACAACTGATCGGGAGGTTGTTTGATAGATATGAAAGGATAATTTGTTTGACTAGGCGGATAAAGATAAGATAATTAGTATATTCAAAGCATTAAGCACATGCGATACTTTGTTTTTTCTTCAATGCACAAAGCACAAAGTGAAGTGATGCTTTTACTAACTAGAAGGTTCATTATCTGCTGTTTAATTCAACTCTTTTGCATTTTCATGTTTTTACATTTGAGAAAATAATAAATACTGCGTGCAGATTGTTCATTCAACTAAAAAAATCTGCAAATAAATTGTTTACAAAACGCACAAACCAAACAACTAAACAGTTTATCCAAAATAAGGGCAAAATCGTCATTTATCCAGAATCAGTTGTTTTCCAAACGCACAAACCAAACAGTCAGCTAGCTTATCCGGATCAGCTGCTCATCAGAAGATTATTAGGATAAGTTGTTTATCAGTAGAAGCTAGATAAGCTGCAACTGCCCCAAACAGACCCTTAGTAGAATGAGTGGCTTGATTATGAGAGACAAAATGCGTGATGAATGTATCCGTGAAAAGGGTAGTGTCTCCAGTGGCAGACAAGATTAGATAGAGACGTCTTAGATGTTTTGGTCACTTTAAACATCGATCATCTGATGATTCGATTAAGAGAGTAGATGTTTTAGATTTGAGTTATTTTAAGAATGGTAGAGGCAGACCTAAAAAGACTTGGGCATGTTGTAGAAAAAATGATCTTAATTTATAAGAATTAAATAAAAATATGACACTTAATAGGACACAATGGAGAAAAAAGATTCATGTAGCCGACCCCACTTAATGGGATAATGGATTGTTGTTCTTGTTGATGAAAAACTCAAATAAAAAATTCAAACAAAAAATAAAAAAATAAATAAAAATGAATAACATCTCTTAGAAATGTATTAAATATAAATAACAAACAAAATTTAGAAGAAATTGATACGACCCTACTTTTAGCCTGCTCATAGCTTTATTCTACTAATTTTCACCTTGCCTTCAGACATTTACTCATTGCAAGAGATATCTGATCAACGAGAATCACTGCCTTTATAGAGTGAGGTATGTCTTTCATACTTGAAGTAACCTTAAGATTTTCCACATATGTATCACTAATGACTACATAGTACATACCCAACCTTATGAGCACAATCAAAATAGCTTAATCAAATAAAAATAAATAAATTTTAAACTTTAAAATATAAAATGATTACATTAGTTGCGTGCATATCTCAAATCAAAAATAAATAATTTTAAATTTTAAAATATAAAATAATTGCATTGGTTGCGTGCATATCTACCTAGGTCGCTCGATCTTCAGAATTGAGATGAAAAGCCGAACACAATATTCTAAATTAATAATAGCCTATCACTCTTGATGTGCACGCGATTGTCGTCATGGGTTTAATTTATAGGTGTTAGCTAGCAACCCTTTTGAGGCAAATCATTAGTCTTAAATAGTCGAGTTGGGTTCACTCATCGTTGCGAGTGAAACCCGTAAGTCCTTACACTAGGTTCATCCCTTCAATTTATCGATTGACTCACCTTATTTTAGGATCAAAAGTAGTTATGTTGGCCAAGTTGGCTTTGTCATGGGACTAACATCTCTTAGGCTCTTCTTGACTAGTCTTGTTAAAATATAAGTCGTACTTTTCTAAACTGAAATAAAATACTCAAACAAAATTCAACTTCAAGTTCAAAATATAAACACAACTATAGGATAGATTGAAAAAATCAATAAGTTTCCCAATATTCGGCATACTTTACCTATCGTTCGTTGGCTTTCGACAAGAGTTATTCTACAGAATGTTGTCTTCCAAATTAAGGATCCTTGAAAACTACTTTGAGATCTATAAGGATGTTGCCATTATTTTAATCAAGAAATTTTTTAGAAAATACTATTTTCTGATTTAATTAAAAAGGATTTTTACACACCAACCACAAAAAAATTGAATATAATATTATAACCACTTAAACTTTAAATATAGCATTTTAACCACCCTTTTTCATGACAACAACCCTCACCCACTAATGAAGGTTTTAGGTGAAAGTTTTGGCTGGTTAAAATGTTATATTTAATTTTTTGGATAATTTTAATGTTACATTTAAAATTTAAATTGTTAAAAGTCTCAATTAAATAAAAAGGCTCGTGTCATTAAAAATAATAGACCCCTAAATTTAATTATATCCTATCGAATATTTTTAAAATGGAAAAAAAATTTGACCAACAAAGCCCCATAATAGTAAAACAATCACTTCGCGATTAAATCCATCGTATGGTGATAAAATCCATCACATGGCAGTATTAATATTGTATTTGATCGCAAATGAGAAGTTTTAAAGCTCTGTGCAGCCTGCATATTCTATCTTCTAATAGGTATATCCCCCAAATCACATAAATTTGAAGCAAAAAGTATAATTAGTAATAAAATAATATTTATAATAATAAATAAAAACAAACCTAAAAGTTATAATATTATTATTATATTCTCACAGCTCATTTAATATTCTCAAAATCAATTTCCACGGCTCAATTCTTCATACTTACAACCCAACAAAAGTTTCAGCATAATGACAGATAGTTTCACATCATAAAAATAACCATTAAACTATTTATATGAAAAAATAGCTATGCAGCATGAGCTTGTAACTCAACGTAGTAGCGGCCTAGCTATGCATTAACTCCACTAAACGTAAATGAAATTTAAGGTTGTTCAATCCATATTTATAAGTTTAATTTAATAAACTTTATGAATTTAATTTTTATAGGAAAAAATGTAATCATTAGAATGAGAAAGGTGATTAAAAATGTAATACTTAGATCAGCCAGTTCTATAATCAGAGCAGGCTCAAATCTATTTTTGTCAATTTAATGGATAAATATGTTTTGCAGCGAGTTGAACCTATCATACCCCCAGCTCATAGTCGAACTAACCAATTGAGTTTGATTTGCAAAACTTTGCTCTTCCCAATCTCTCTCCATAAATATTTCTCTCTAAACTAAACTCTCATTTAGCCGCACAATCTCATTTCAACACACTCACCTTCTGATTCTTGTCCAACACCTCCCTCCTTAATTGAACACTCTCTCTACCACATCCTTCATATTCACCAATATATCATGTCAAAACTTGGCCCAGGGTTTTGAAGTAACCATGACAAAAACAGTCGATCGGACGGTGTGAATTAAAATTACGATTTTCATTTTATATAACTTGTTATTAACAGATGAAAGAACCACAAATCAAATTAAATTAAAACTAAATTTACCTTACTACTTGTTGTTCGCATCTTCAATAAACATTTTCTATTTTATCGCATACCTTTTAATCACTTAATTAAAACCTAAAAAGTCAGTTTAAAATACTAATGAGCTAAGTTGGTGAAAACTCACTCCTAAACTACAGTAATATAAAGAAAAATATAAGTAATATGTATGCCGGTTAAGCTTTTACTACAAAAAGAAAAAGATTAATATTTGATGTTATTCAAAGAATTTTACTATATCAAAAACATACTATAATCATTATGTATCTGTACAACAATCACAATAACACCATCTAAAAATTTGTACCACTTAAACTATTTTAATATCAAAATCCTTTTTCTAGTTACATGCATGAGTATCTTAGCGTTCTATTGCTAGTATTATAAAGGAGTGACTCAATCATAGTATCATGCAAATACAACATTCTATTAAAATCTCTATTCATTAAAACTATATTTCATTCTCATTTATGTATCAGACAATATACTTACAAATCCTTTAAATGATAATTTAAATTATATTATCACACATCATTTCTGCAATATCAACTAAAATTCACTAAAATTAAAAATTCTGGATTTTCAATAATTCCAATATAGCAAATGAAAGTACTAGCAAATGTATTTAATCTAGAAGAAATAAAATATTACCATAATAATAAAAACATAAGTACTCACCTCGATGTCGGATTAAGTTACATTGATATTGAAAGTCTAAAATAAACACGGTATCCATTTTAAAGTTGAAAGCCTAAAGTTGAAAGTAAACATGGTATCCATTTTAAAATTTAATTTATTTATTATGTTATTACAAATTTATTAACTTATTATTTTATTTTAAATAATCCTGCATATTTTTTTCTATTATATAAACACACACATACACACATACAAACAAGCATACATATATAATTATTAAATCACTTAATGAAACTCCTACCTCTTTATGTCGCACAAGAGATCTCCCTCAACTCTTCTTTGATGGCCTGCTAGGTCATGCCAACTACTGTGGCAGGAAAAACCACACGTTACTCTTCCCTAACACAAGCTCTCCAGTCCAACGCCATTAAAGTTTTGAGAAAAATAGATTGAATTCTGAATAGGCTCGATTGTCTTTTCCCTTTGCTTTAATTCCATTAAATAACAATTTTACAATCAATTTTAAGTACAAAATAAAGTGCATAATCTATTTTTGGTAACTTAATAATACATATTCTTAATCTAAATATTCAGCTAAAAAAATAAATCTGAATAAAGATATTTGAAATAAGGAAGCTTCTAATTATAAAATACTCCTAATTTATCTGTCTGGTTTTCGTTCTTCCTGATTGACATCCCCCTCAAATTTATATTGACTGATCAAGAAACATCAATTTGCTAACAAGAAACTGATAGCACTGTCGTGACAAAAAATTTTCAAACCGCTAAAAATGTCGAAGCCCAAGTGTGTCAAAGCAAAAATTTTGCCGAATCCTAAGAATTTTGAAGCCTGAGTGTGTCGATGCCTGAAAATGTCGAAGCCCAAAAGTGTCGAAGCCCGAGAGTGTGTAAGCCCAAAAATGTCGAAACCCAAAAATGCCAAAACCCGAGAGGCTGAAGCCTAAAAGAGTCAAAGCCCAAGAGGGCTGAAGCCCAAGAGGCCGAAGACCAAGAGTGCCAAAACCTGAGAAGCCGAAGTCGGAGATTGTCGGAGCCTAAGTTTTGTCAAAGCCTAAGAGATCTATGGTTTGTCGAAGTCGAAGCCATCGATCTAGGAATGAGTGTCGAAGCCAAGCCAAGGCAGACGAAGCGAAGCGTAAGAAGCAGTCGAAGATGTCATAGAAACAACGATGTCTAGTAAAGAAGATCCAAATCAGATGAATATTAATACAAACATAAAAAACCTTTTTCAACCCAAGAATCCTTGTATTCCACAAGATGAGTGTGGAGCAGACAAAGGCATTGAATCCGCCGACCTCGTTCTCATATCCATCGCTTTTGCGAGCAAGACCAAAATCGACAAGACGTAAGCACATTCGCCGACTTCACATCGCGGTTGAGAACAGTGAAGCACGAGGATGGCTTTCGCCGTCTAGAGAGCAAGGCGTAATAAGTTGAATTCCAAATAGGCTCGATGCCTTTAGCGAAAAAAGTCTGAAAGTCATGGTCGTTGACGAAAGAAACCATGAAGAGAAGGAATCCTATTGCGAACAATAGCAATCCGGTGAAGGAGTCCGAGATCTAGATCAGGAGCTGATCGAGGTGCATCGAGCCCTACAATTTCCTTGCAGTCTCCGGCCCGTGTTTTGTTCAGGTAGAACATCATCAGTGCCCCACAAGTCGTCGCTACCGTTGAATGAAGCAAGCAGATGGCGAAGAACGCCGATGTTGGAGGCGATTGCGCCGAGGATGGTGGCGCCATGGATGATTGAGTTGAAATTCTAAGGTAGCGTGAGCGGAGAGCCCTTAATTAATCAAGCATTCTCTAATACCGCTTTTGTCACGACCTGACCTGAGATTTGGAGTTAACCAAGATGGGAAAAGTCAGTCGAACTGTGTAAATCAAAATTTTGGTGTTCATTTTTCTCTTGTTAATAAAAGATGCTTGTTAATAAAAGATGAAAAAATCACTCATCAAATTAAATTAAAATTTACTTAAATTTGCCTTGGTACTGATTGTCCACATCTTCTATAAAGTTTTTTTCCTTCTATCACTCATCTTTTAATCACTTAATAACTTTGAAAGTTAGTTTAAAATACTAATGAGCTAAAAAATTTGGTGAATACCCATACTTCTAAACTACTGTAACATAAAAAAAAATAAAATAATATGCATGTTATTTAAGTTTTTTAAAAAATCAATATAAATTTGATGTTATTGATGTAATAAAATATTTTGAAAACATCATTTCTACAATATGAACAAAAATTCACTAAAATTCAAAATCTTAAATTTATATTGTTTTCAATATAAGTTATGATAGTACGGGTAAATGTGAATCTTTTAAAATTGAAAGCCAAAAATAAACATGGTAATCATATTAAAATTTAATTTATTTATTATGCTATTACACATTTATTAAATTTTTATTATTTTATTTTTTATAATCCTACATATTCTTCTCTATTCGATATCATCATCATCATTATTATTATTATATGAAATCACTTAATAAACCCACTATCTCTTTCTTCCGCATGAGAGATCTTTCTCAACTCTTCTTCAATGGCCTGCTAGAGCACGTTGGCTACTCACAGTAAGAAAAATCGCACGATGCCCCCCCTCTCCCACATGAGCTCTCTATGTCGAAGCCTCCTTCATTCATATAACAATAATTTGTGTGAAACCGGGAGAGGAGCTCCTTCGATTTCCGTTTGTTACCGAAGCTACCTCCTAAGCTCATCTACGGTGCTCTCTTCTGCTATGCTCAAGCCTCTCACGCAGGTAAGATTGTCCCTTCCTTTCCCGCTCTCTTCATTTCTCCTTTCTTTTTCTTCTTTTGGACTTTACTTGTCTTCCTCCTATGCAACATTTTATAAAACGCAAGTGGCCTCTGAGTTCCCACTATTCGAGTCCTCTCCCTCTGTTACCTGCTCGACTCCTCGCTTCCTTCCATTGATTTCCTCTCCTATATTCATCTCTTCTTCAGTTTTTTGTTTCGTTTCCCCCGAACTGAAACGGTTTGTCACATATTCCTACACACTACAACATGTAAGAGACACAAACTCAATCTAGTTACCTACCTTCATATAAAAAAAACTTCTTTTTTACTTCAGCTTTTGCACTACATCATAATAGGCATCAGTGCATAAGCACGCCTCTATATTGGGTCAATTCCAAACCTTTATGTTGTGTCAATTTGGTATCAAAGCGTCACCACATACTCTACGCTACATTAATCTGGTCCAAAGCAAGATTCTATCAGCACTTGATCTTTACTACTCTCTTCTTTTTCTCCACAAAAAGCAACCAACATCTAAGTTTTTAGAGCCAAGATCTTGCGAATGTTCTAAATCCCTACAAGAATTTAAATCCTACATTAAGAATTGAGATATGTACTATCAATGAGAGTAGCTTATGAAGCAATATTGTGAATGTGATTGCATTAAGATATCTCCTTATTAATATCAAGTGGGATAGAATTTTTTAGGTTACAAATATATTGATATATTTTAGATCCTCGTTTAAGAAACTCAAAAAAAATTATGATTTGAATGTCCATGCAAAACCTTCGCGAGAGGGCTGTCTTCATAATGTAATATTAGTTCACTCGGGGAAGATTGCCTCCATATAATCTATATATAAAATATTGATGTGATAGAAACTTCAATGTGTAGATTAAAAAAATTTGTGAAAAGGACTAGTCAGCGTTAATGTGATGCATGCCCTATACTTGAGCACTGGACATCACCTTAAGCTATCACCTGATTTTTAACTTATGAGTTATGAGATAGAAACAAATAATTGATACACTTAATACCTATTTTGATTATGAAGAAAATTTTTCAAGAGTAGAAATTTGATAATTATAATAATGGACTATGCTAAGTAATAAGTTTTCAACTGTTGTTGCAAAGTTTCAGGGACTTGCTAAACAGACGAGCTAATGTAATACATAAAAAAGATACTAGTTCAAATAACTTAGAAAGCAGAATTACTTTAGTTTCTATCATGTGTAATTTAAACTCCAAAAATCATCTTTAATGATATCTTCTCCTTCACTAGATTCATAAGCAGCGCATTTATTCTCGTATTAAAGTTATACTAAAAACACTAAAAAACTTGAGATACCATGTATTAGATTTAGAATTAGAACTTAAAAGTTAAGTAATAATATCAACTAGAAATAGGGCATACAAACCGGACAACATCCAAAAAATAATAAAATGATGAAATTTAACAAAATCAATTTATATATAAGTTTAGACAACTCGAAAATGACAATTATAAAGCTAAATATTATATTATTATATTTCTACAGTTGATAGGAGGTATAATCTTAAGAATTTTCAAATTGGATAACACAGCAAATTTATTATCCATTACTATCTACACTTCCATCATCTTTTATGATATCTTTTCCATCACTAGATTCATAAACAACGCATGTCTTCTCATATTAAATTTATACTAAAAACACTAAAACCTGAGATACCACATATTAGATTCAGAATTAGAAGTTAAAGTTATGCCATGATGTCAACTAGAAGTAGGACATACAAACTGGACAACTTGCACAAAATAATAAAATGATGAAATTTAATCAAAAGCAATTTAATTATAAGTTTAGGCAACCCTAAAATGACTATTATAAAGCTGAGGATTATATTAATACATTTCTAAAGTTGATAGGAGGTATAATCTTAACAATTTTCAAATTGTATAAATAACTTGGAAAATTTTTAATAGCCAGAATATGTCTATTTTATGGTCCAATTTGAAAAATAATGGGGCACTAAATTATATTGGCAAAGTGAAGCAAATGAATCAAAATCTACAAGTTCTTACATTAATATAAACTTAAAGAACAATATTTTCATTCAATGATTGTAGAGACAACTACATCTTCAATTTAAGAACATTAAGTAAGATGACTAAAATGTGTCCGGATAAATTATAAGATTTACAATTCTTATATCTAGATATTATTTTATAAGAGATTTTTCTGTTATAACTATATATTTCATTAGGCAATAAAATAAGCATGAGTTAGTTACAATTGTCCGAAGTCATTGGATGTTACTTTATGCATTAGAGATATAGAAATATTACAATTCTCTTCTCATTAGAACACATCCAACCACGATTAATGTTTAAAACAAAATAGCATAAACATCGCATCTTAATCCTTGCTTAAGACACCAACAGAAAAAAAAAAGCACACTAACAAAAGAATCATGCATGACCAAATTTTATTGTATTGAAAAAACTACAGTTCATAATTATTCTCTGAATGATAAAATAAATGCATAAAATTTGATTTATGAGATTATCTGCATCTGATTTTATCAAAAAAGAATCTCCATTAAAATCTACACTAAGCAACATCAAAAAATTATATCAAAAGTTTAACTTGAGCATGAAATCATTTCCTAACCTACATTTTAAACGTGACAAAAAACAATTATGCCTACTGTGATTGATAAATCAATTGAACCATGCAACCATGTAACATTACAACATCGAAGGAAGTATCTCCTTAAATTATCTTTACATTAACGAATCAAATTGCTATCAATTTTATAGTGCTCTTGGTATCTTGATTTATAAATTTATAAATAAATATTACAAAGAAAGTAAACTGAATCAACACTTCAAAAGGGACTCTTGATGGCAATTTCCTTAAAAAAAACTTTAAAATTAAAAAAAAAAGCATTGGGATGGTCGAATCAAATCCAATACAAAATTTACAAGACTAGTCTTTGAGTCATTTAAGTTAATTTTCTTTAAAGAGGTTATCATCCATAATTTAAAAATATCATAGTTGTATCTTGATTAGTTATCAAAAGAAACTTTCTAGAACCTAATAAATGTCAAGTATAAGCTTCCCATCTTCACCTCCTCTAACATTATCCATGGTACATCTATTAGAAAGCATTTAAGTATGTCAATACAATCACTACATAAAGCACATCAAATTACCATTTATTATCATATACATGATTTGCATGAAAAAATTTTGCAAGAAATTTTCTATTGATTATAACAATTACAAGTCCATTATAGATCTGAGTAAAGTATATATGGAGTTTAAATAAGGTGACAAAGGAACTCCCTTACTCTTGAAATGACTCCTAAATGAATTTTTACGTAATTAAATATGATAAAGATTGGTCTTTAAAACATAATGGGGTTTAAATTAAACATCGAAAAGAAGTAAACTAAAAAGGTCAATTTGTAGTACATCACATTTAAAAATCTATTACAAACCATCAACCAATGCCTTGATTCTTCTCTTCTTCCATGCCCTATATGCAAAAACATCCATACTAACATTTATTCATTTTTAAAATGGGAACACACATCAATTGCCCATTTTTCATGATAATAAAAAAATTTCCGGCCGCTATTGTAGATAAAAAATATTTTGCTTGATTAAAAACCCATCAATTAATGAGTCCCAAGTCTCTCCTCCATCTTATAACTTGTAGATATCTTTACCAAAACTCCGACAAATGTGTGTGTCTTTGTAATATCTAATAAAAAAATTCTTCAGTACCAAAATTTCCAAGAGGGCAGAAAAATCCAGCTTTTTATCTATTATTCTTCAAGCTAGGATATTAGTAGACTTGTGGTTGGCGCTTATCTGAGAGTGTAGCTCATTTGAGAATTCTATTCTACCTATGGCTAATCTAATAAAACATGTCCTCTATGATTCATAATCTACCTATGGCTTATCAAAAACTATAGCTTCTTATGATATGGGATTGTAGCATTCCATGCTCATTATCTAAAATTACAACATATTAAGACTGTTTTATATCATTTAAGTCTAGCCACAAATAAATTTTGATGAAAATTTTATATTTCTTATTTACATTGCTAGGTGCGCCTATAATAAAGGTGCTAAAGCATCTAAAAATAATTTTAACATGAATAAATTTCCATGTTTGTCGATGTAAAGTTTCTTTACTCAACTGAGAGTTCAATCCTTAATTAAGTCTGATACTAGAAGCATTTCACAGAGATGATCACTTTATTCGAATGAGAGGCTTGTTGTTTGGTTTATACTATTCCTTTTCTTCTTTTACTTTTACTGATTGATATTTTGATTGACAGAGTAATTGGTGTCTTCATAAATTTGCTATATATTTGGCTCCACTTATATGCAGGATATCTTTATTTTTATGATGCTCTACATATAATTAACCACCAGTTAATGAATTTCTTATTAGCCTAGCACAAATTCTACACGAATCTAAAATCATTTCTCGTATCATAAATGAGAACAGACTGTCACTTAAACAAAACATATTATGTCTCCGATGTTCAAAAAATGGTCCAACTAAGGAAATTAATATATATATATATATATATATATATATATACATATATATATACATATATATATATATATATACATATATATATATATATATATTCACATTGCTAGTCATGGAAATTTGAATTCAGAAGATCAACATATGCAAGCTGGTTCAAAAGATAAACATATGAAGAATAATTTTGTATTTACTTTACATTGAAGCTCGAATATGAAGTAACTTACCTCTCTACCTTCACACTTATCTAAAAAAAAAAGCGTAAACATGAACTCAAATTTAAACCCAAGTATAAACCATTTAGTTCCCTACTCTATGAAATAGCAAAATATTGATTTTTCCATTAGCTCGAGATTATTTGAATGTACATATAATAAAGGTGAATCATGTAATTTTATTAAAATTTAACAGAATGTTGGAGAAATTATTCCTAAAGGTTTTCTTAATAGAAACAAAAACTATTATACGTCAAATAAAATATTAAGCAGAAAGAAAGTTGGATCATGAAATCATTTATTACAACAATTAGCATTTTATGTTTGAAGAAATAATTCACCAATATCTCCTAACTACTACTCTTATTACAATCTACTGAGATTTATTAGTTAAAATTTTAAAATCTAAATGTTTTTTAGCCTTCCAAAACTCAATTCCCTGTTATGCCTTCATGATCTCCCCCTCATGAAAGAGAACTTCACATTGATTCACCCCCTCTCAAATAAAACTTTTCAAACTCATCAAATATCATGTACCAAAAACTTACTCATCTATTGGAGCCATCATGTGAATCACATGCTCTTAAACCTCACTCGCCTATGGTAGAAGCTGGCCAGGATTCATGAGAGCCATAAATTGCATCCCAGCCACACCATCAAGATCTAAATCCACTGATTAGAAGATGTATGGGACAATAGGAAATCAATATTGGGCCTTATACATGAGTGCTCAAACTTATTTTCAACTAATAAGCAGTTCTAAATTATGGGAAAAGACTAAATTTAAAACAGAAAAAAAGGGCCAAGTAGTTCATGTTGTAGCACCAACACATTTTCCATCAACCCAATGAAGGGCTAAATCCAATTCTCTTCGATGCCTCCTTAACATCTGGGCCAAAATTATGCACCATGCAATGCATATCGAAATACTTTCCCCAAATTTTAGATTTCATTCTAATAACTAACTGATCGAATTCAAAGTTGCAGGCTTACGGGAGCCACAGGGTGAACGGTAGGATTTCCAATCCTTGCTAATAGTGTCAATGAATATAATTAATAAGGCAGGACGGTATCTACAGGGTCCTCAAAACCAATTGATACAGCTCATCAGTTACCCAATAATTTGATAAATAGTGTTGAAGATCCATTAAATCAATAAATCTAGATTAAAAAAATAGATGCCATATATTCATTGATTATACGGAAATACCTCTCAAATGTTCATATACAACTAGAGAAAGAACAAGCTCATGGATTGCTCTTTTGGCATTAATCATCGATCTCTAAATAACCAAACGACGGATAGCTATTTCTTTTTAATTTGTACTGTATATATAAATACCCCTTTAAAGAATGAACAATTTAAACTTTTCTAAACACTTATTATTCTACATGGTACCTGAACAAAGTTTGGATTTTCTATTTCAAATCTTTGTTCTTTACACTTCTTTTCCATCTAATTTTAGTCGGAGCTCTTCCTTCACTTCATTATGTCTAACATCCTCAACTTACCTTATAAAGAATTAAACATCATGATTGGTGAAAATTGGTGAAAATTAGATTAAAAAAGAACTCCAGGGACTTCACACCTCATATTGTTTGAACGAGAAAAATTATCTTAAGTGGTCTCAAATTCTGAAAACTTCATAAAGGAAAAAAAGATCGAATATCTTGTGGATCTACTTCCAAAATCAACAAACACGAAATATATACATACTTTTAGATGGTTGTGGAATACTATAATGCCAGAAATTTGTGGGTTGTACATGTCTTTATCTACCACAATAAAAATTTGAGACATTGTCAAACAAACTTACTCAAAGTCAAAAATGTTACACTTATCCGCGAGATCAAAACAAAACTCTCCGCCACTGAACAAAGCAACCTTTCTGTAATTGAATATTTTAATGTCATGAAAGTTTACTAAGTTGAATTGAATTATTACTAAGATCTCAAGATGATGTGTTGTGAAGATACAACAATTTTCAAGCAATTAATAAAAAGAGTTTTTGAATTTCTTGTAGAACATAATAATGAATTTGACCAAGTTCGAGTCCAAATCTTAAGTAGAGAAAACTTGCCTTCTCTAAACCCTCTCTTAAGCTAGCTGAAAAGGAAGAACTTGATGTTTAATAATTCAATTTCCGAAACATATGCCAAGACAACCACTGAATCTTAAGATAAAGGGTTTGTTGTTGCAGATCCTTCTCCCGAAAAAGAACAAAAGCCTCCCCTCAAAGAGAAGAAATGACACATCAAAGAGAAACGTTGAAAACTTCACGAGAAGCCCTAAGTCAACCCTAAGTCAAAAGGATAGGCCTAGCTTGAGAATATAAATAGACTCAAGTGAAAAGAAACTAAATTAAGTAACCATTTTAATTATTTGATAAAATCATTTGAATCATGCTCTTTTACTCAAAATGGTGTTGCTTATGTCTTTAGTGCCTCAGCTACACCTTCCCAAATGTGAAATCTTGACTCTGGTGTCACCAACCATATGATAAATATTTTCATCTTTCAAACCTAAAACCATGTCACATCAATAGAAAAATAAGTATCAAGTGAAAAGAAACTAAATTAAGTAACCATTTTGATTCTTGATAAAATCAGCTCTTTTACTCAAAATGGTGTTGCTTATGTCTTTAGTACCTCAGCTACACCTTCCCAAATGTGAATTCTTGACTCGGGTGTCACTAACCATATGATAAATATTGTCATCTTTCAAACCTAAAACCATGTCACATCAATAAAAAAATAAGTAACAAATGATTTCTTAACAATTGTTGCGGGATAAGAGAATCTCTATTTTTTTAAATTTTACCCTCAACAACTACATGTTCCTCATCTTGCAGTTAACCTTCTACCAATCCATAAAATTACCATAAATCATAATTGCAAAATCAAAGTTTTTTAATGATGATTGTTTATTTCAAAACCCAACTATGGGGAAGACAATTATGCAATCTAAAAAGAAGAATGAGCTATATCTTCATAAGGTGCACAATCAATTATCACGCTTTCTTATTTACACTGACAATACTGACATCATGTGGGAACATCATTATAGATTCGGAAACCCCTCTTTTAAAATTCTACAACACATGTTTCCTCCTCTTTTTATGAATGTAAATATTAAAGATTTCCATTATGAGAATTGTGAACCGCAAAATATCATTTTTTTTTCTCAAAACAATTCTAGATCCTCCATTTTTTCGTATTGATTCACTCTGATATTCGGCGACCCTCTAGTATCTGCAATACATTAGGTTCTACAGAATTTCTCACCTTCATTGATGATTGCAATTAAATGAATTGGATGTACTATCAAACAAAAATCATGCATTTACTACTATGATAAAATATCAATTCAATTTCAATATCATAATGTTTTAAACTGATAATGCTCGTGATTACCACATTATCATTCTTCTTTCATAAAGATTATATCATCCGCCAATCTTAATATCCTTACACTCCTCCCACAACATGGATTAGCAGAAAGAAAAAATCCTCTTCAAGAACTTAGGAGAGTTCTTCACTTTCAAAATCAAGTACCAAAATAATATTGTCGATAAGTTGGTCTAATTGCCACCTACATAATAAAATATCCTTAAAAGTGATTGATTCTAAAAGTATTTTTAATGATCTAGCAATTTTTCCCTCAAATCACTTCTCAAAGATTATCCTAAAAATTTGTCTATATTGTTTATGATCATATCAACAAACAACAAAAGGGAAAATAGGATCAAAGAGCTCTTAAGTGTGTTTTAGTTGGGTATTTCCTAACTCATAAATTGTACAAACGACATCATCCTAGTACAAAATAATTCCTTACTTCAACAGATATCAAGTTTGATGAAAATAAGGGGGAAAATATCCAACTGAATGATAAGTTTGATGAGTTCTGCTTATTCAAGTTTGATGAAAATATTCAGCACATCATACTACTGTACCCATTTAAGTCTACCCAAAACGAAATATGCCAAACCTAAAATTGCAACAAGCTCAAATCTTAAAATCATTATTAGGTAACACTGATCATCCTATCACCACTACTTTGTACCGCCCATCTCCCACCATATATCCTTTCAAATTTTTTATTCTACACAAAGCTCTTTTTATAAATATATCAGCTCCAATTCCGTTAGAATATCACGAGCTTTATTTGATTCACCAGAAATAAGAATTGGTGGAAGCTGCGAAGAAAGATATGAATTCCCTTAATGAGAATCTAACTTTAGAGATTGGGAGCCTACAAAAAAAACTTTTTCGATGCAATCGAAATTTTTTTTATAAAGCATAAAGTAGATGAGTGTTTGGAATAATATAAGACAAGATTAGTGGCCAATAAATACGCTCATCATGAAATTGTCTATAAAAAACTTTGCTCCATTTGCAAAAATGAATACAATCCGTATTTTGATCTCTGCTACTGTTAACTTTGAATGGTAGATCAAATTGTATAATGGGAAAAATGAACACTTGCATGGAAAAATCAAAGAGATCTATATATTCACCACCAAAATGTAAAAGTGCCTCCAAAAAGAGCAAAACGTGCAAATTAAAAAGATTTTACATGGATTGAAACAGCCACCAATGACCTGATTAGTCAAATTCACAAAAGCCATGTTGAGTTTTGAATACAAACAAAGCTAGTGAGCACATAACTCTTCATAGAACATTCAAACAAAAAAATTTCAAATCTCATAATATATGTTGATATTACAGATGATAACAATCAAGAGAAAGAAAACCTTAAAAAAAATTACCAAAAAAATTGAAATAAAAAAACTGGGCAAACTCAAATACTTTTTGGGCAAAGAAGTTTCTAAATCAAAATAAGGAATCTCTCTCTCCCAACAAAAATATGTTATAGATTTACTAAAAGTAACAAAAATTATAGCATAAAAACTGTTTGAAACCCCAACTGAATCAAATCAAAAATTGGATATAGATGAAGTAATTGAAGTAGACACAGGACAATATCAATGATTAATTGAAAAATTAGTTTATTTGACTCACACCTGACCTTACAAAAATGATGGCATACAAACTGTTTGAAACTCCAACTGAATCAAATAAAAAATTGGATATAGATGAAGAAATTGAAGTTGACACAGGACAATATCAATGATTAATTGAGAAATTAGTTTATTTGACTCACACCTGACCTTATATCTTACTAACAATAAGTTGTGTTAGTGAATTCATACACAAAACTTTAAGGAATCCCACATTCAAGCTACTTACAGAATTCTTAGTTATCTTGAATCAAGTTCAAGAAAAAATTCTATATAAAGAACAGGATACTCTCCAAATTGAATGATATATTAATGCATACAATGCTAAATCACTTGTGGATTGACGGTCCACTTCAGAATACTGCACATTCTTGAGAGGATATCTTATAACTTAGAAAGACAAAAAGACATGTTGTATCAAGATCTATTGTTGAATCTGAATTTAGGGCAAATGCCTAATGAATTTGCAAGCCTTTATAGATCAAAATCATACTAACAGTTACATATCAAGTGGGAAAGACCTATGAAGATAGATTGCGATAATAAATTTACCATTAACATTGCTCATAATCTGGAACAGAATGATTGTACCAAACATGTTAAAGTAAAGAAACATTTCATAAAAGAAAAATTAGAAAGTTGTTTGATTTGCACTCCATATATCAACTTACTAACATATTTATTAAAGGGCTCAATAACCCCCATTCAAGAATATTATAAGCAAACTTGAAATAGCAATCCTTTACCATCTATTCTTGAGATTCGTTGCATCAAAAAGTCAAGATAAGAAAAATTAGATGCCACGTATACATATAAAAAAAAAAGAATATTGAGCCCACGAATTACTCCATTGGCATCAATCGGAGGTCTCTAAATAATCAAACAAGTGATAGTTGAAGTCTATTTTTATATAATTATTTATTTCATTTCTTAGTTATAATTTTGTATATAAATATCCATCGAAAAAATAAACAAGATGAGTATTTCTATCCAATTATTATTCTAGAAATAGTTTATAGCCTATTAAAAGTGCTAAGAAAGTAGTCAACGGATGGAAATTGTAAGTATTAGATGGGATTTAATTGGACGAAAAAAATCTTAAAGGAAAAAACATGAAAAAAAGATTGGCTATTAAACCTAGCCATGCCATCAAGATGATGGAACCATGCACTTGGTCGTTTACTTTCCCAATTGTTTCAACGAATGGATGAAAAGGAAGGTCACATAAATATAAATAATTCTAAATTAAAGTTTTTAGAGGAAATTATAACTGCTATGCAAATACGGCGAAAAGGAACTTTAAATTTTGAGGTTTCAAATTCAAATACTCCAAAAAACATAGCAGCTTACATACCAATAGCCCTTGACATTGCAAGAACACCAAATACACGGGACCCATACCACTGGATCACTTTGCCTCCTGCTGCATCAATCCTTTGATATTCATCCTCTCTATCCGGCTTGAGTTTTAAGGTAAGAAAATACGGCAGTCTACTTGTCAGATATAATTTCTTATAAAATTAAAAATGCATATAGAAATTAACCTAAAAATGAAGGTCTTACTTTATGGTCTACAGATAAAGGTATTGCTTGTTTGCCACAGCATAGAACAGCTCTCGAGTCTCCACAATTTGCCACAATAATGTGTGATGAACAGATAACAGCAACCACAGCAGTAGATCCAACAGTCTCTGGAATAATGGCTTCTAAAGTAATGGAAGAACCATGGGCACTGTCATCAAAAGAGGCGTTTGATGTGCTTCCTTCTAAACTTCTACCCACCGCCCCACTCACCTCATCATCTACTTTTTGAAAGCAATTGATGAAGACACTCTCCCACTTCTTTTGCCAACTATAGCCTTCAATTCCAATGGCACCTTTATTTATATTCTTTATCTCATCAACTAATGCAAAATGCATGCGATCCTTGCAGTAGTTAGCAACCTGAAAAACAGATGAAAAAGTGCTTGGACATATCATTGTTATCCTTGAGACTAATATAAGAACGTAATGAAAGCTAAGAATAGTAAAAAAGAAAGTACCTGAGCACCACCATGGCCGTCGAAAACTCCAAAAAAATGACCAGGCAAGCAGCCAGAGTTCATACTGATGTCATCCACCACTGCAACACTAGTAAGCATGCTAAGTGGAATTTCGTGAAACCATGGCGCAGCAACAGCGGCATCTTCCATTTCAGGTCTCTTTCCGCATGTAGACATGCACCCCCAAAGAGGAGTATAATCCAGGGCAAAGACACTCCGCCTACCCCTTATATTTACCGGGCCTTCATGTAGGTTGATCTCAGCAAATCGCGCTGCTTTCAAATCCTCGGTCTCCGAGCTTATGCTCACTAAACTTGCACTCAATTTTCCGATAGAAGAGCCCGCAATTATCTCTACACCAGTGATGATGCTCTTCACAGTAGCTTCTATGCAACCTGAAACACCAATTAAGGCCGTATCTGCATCCAACAACTCTTCTGCAGCAGTTATAAGGCTGCCATCATCTCGGATAGCCAAGCCGGAGCTCTCCACCAGCTGTTCCACATCAATACGAACTACAGATGCCTCGTCTTCACATCCTGCTAGGGCCCTTGATTTCAGATCGTCAGTATCACATCCTTCCACAAGTTCCCTAACATTGTGTACTTCCATGTTGAGCGAAATACTATTCACAGAAACTTCTGAAATCAAATTAGCTTCTTCTAAATCAGACAACAAGCTTGCAGAATCAGCCATCAGTTTGAAACGGGCATCCTCCATTGCACTAGAGAAGAGCGAATTACTAACACTAACATGAAGAGCCAGCACGGGAGAACTCTCCTCCATCAATATCCCTCACTAAATTTCCCTCTTCAACAACTTGCCAGTAGAAGTTCGCGAAGTAAAGGCCTCCAAAAACTTTACAAATCAGGCATCCCTTCATTTCTCAAACCTCCCTTCGTCCTCCTCTTCATTGGCCGGACATATCTACCATATCCAGTTCTGCGTCTTCATGGTGTTCCTTAAATTTTACCCGGAGAAGAAAATCCTAATAGAACGTAAGCACCGAGATCCGATCATACACCTCTTTAATAATAGCTTCTCAGCATTACCAAGGCTTCATCTCTTAAATCATTACAAATATTACAGTCTGCAAAACAAAGAAGTTGAATAAAAGGAAAACATCTGCCGAATTGTATAGCAACCAACCAACTGTGTTAATTAACACAAAGGGGCAAGACATACCGAGCACAGAAGCTTCAGGAAAAAAGAAAACCAAGCAGTCGTTCAAGCATAGGGGACAATATTCTTATGGAGGTCCAGTCTGGTAGATCAATGACACAGCAACCAAGAGAACGATGAAGCTTTCCAAATGCCAGCTCCCATGATCTGCCCTAAATAACTCAAAAAACACAATCCTTCCGAAAATCAAACACCCTCACACTCGCTATTCGTGTCACCTTCTTCCGAAAGAATGCCCTTCGATCAGAATATCATCTCCACCCCAACAACTCGTGGGGAAGAAGTAAAGAAAACCTACAGCGCACATAAAAGTGCGTCCTAAATTTCCTCCTTTCGCCGGTGCCAAATGCGAAAGAGAGAAAAAAGACGACAGGTGTCCAGCGACTGTGCAAAAGGTCTTTCCTCTATCTAATTGAAAAGTACCAAAAGGTTCTCGTTCTTTATTTATATGGCATGTTAGCCTTCCCCGAGTCCCTTTCCGTTGGTTGTGGGGCCCACGAGTAAGATAATGGAGTGCAGAAGATGCCCACGTCGACGGCCAACTACCGTCGGATGATCGACACGTTGAGGCGCAGCGATCGAGCGGCCGAGCTCGATTTTGTGGGACCCGCATTTTCTTAATTGAAATCATTCGCCTTAAATGTAGGGACACGTGGCCTAAAGTGTAGTACACGTCGCCCAACAATAAAAATGAACGTACAGTTCCGCCTCGTTCGATGCGCTCATGAGTGGCGTGTCCGTAAATTATTGATATGTAGGGGGCATAAAAGAGAGAGAAGGGGCGGAGGAGACGGAAGCCTAACGGTGGGTCGACGACTAGGATTGCGTGTGCTCTTGTGGCACAGTATCTGACGTCGGATGGACGAGTTGTGTGCCGCCACGCGTCCCGCTCAGCTGACCGGGATGTCTAGAGCCGTCACGGTAGTCCTCTGCCCCGTGGTGGACAACGAGACGTCTCGCCCGCTGGTTTTAGGCGAAATT